>CM053742.1:50785906-50842127 GCA_028658305.1 Pachyuromys duprasi
GTGGAGGAGAAAACAAGCAACAGGACAGGAGCATGCCAAGGAGGACCTCTGGGTGGGGGGGGGTCAATGTAGCAATGTATCAGAGCAGATATTAAGACTCACGATCAAGCCTTTGCCAGAGGGCGAGAAGTAATGATAGAAATGGGGGAGGTTGGTGAGACTTGGGGAGAACAAGAGCTCCACAAAGACCAAACTGAGCAGGGCACAGGGGTCTTGTATGAGATGGTTTCTACAATCAAGGACCATGTGTGGATGTGTCCTGGAACCCCCACTCAGATGGGGCCCATGATAGCTCGGTGTCTGACTGAAGACCCTAGTGAAGGAAACAGGGACTGTCTCAGTCATGAACTTGAGGCTGACTCTTTGACCCTCCCCCATACAAGCCAGGGAGTGACAGACTGGCTAGATCCCAGGGGAGGACATTGCAGCCAGCCCTGAGGAGACAGGATGAGCTGGGGTTGGATGGAAGGGGAGGAGGTCCTCCCCTGTTGGTGGACTTAGAGGGGGCGGGGAGGAGGGAGATGAGGGAGGGAGAGGGAGGGTGGGAGGGAATGAAGGAGGGGGGCTATGCCTGGGATGCAAAGTACCTAACCTGTGATTGATATAAAAATAAATAATTTTTAAAAAAAAAGAAAAAATGGAACTATTTGAATTTTCCCAGGTATCTGTTAATTTTTACTTGGCACTGAATCTATGTCTTCACACAAAGCTAAACATCCATTCTAGCAGCATCCTCTAGATGTGAAATTTTTGGCATACTCATGAATATAATATGACTATTATACAAGAAAGATGACTTACCTAAACCCATGCCACAATTAATTATTTTGCTTGTTTGTTTTGCTTTATTTATTTATATATTTAACCAATAACTTTACTACCTGATCATAGCTCCCTCCCTTCTCTCTTCCCACTCTCACATGCCCTCTCCAGATTCCCCTCTCTCCTTCATTTCAGAGAAGGGAAGGCCCCACTTGGGTACCCTGACACTTCAAGCAGCAAGACTAGGGGGACAGTCTCCCACTTAAGCTAGACAAGGCAGTTCAGCTAAGGGAAAGGGATTCGATTACAGGCAGCCCCTATTCCCATTGTTAGGGGGACCCACATAATGACCAAGCTACATAGCTGCTACATATGTGCAGGGGGTCTAAGTCCAGGCCATGCATGCTCTTTGATTGGTTGTTCAGTATCTGTGAACTGTTTTACATGGGCCCATGTTAGTTGACTCCATGGGTCTTCTTATGGTGTCCTTAGCTCCCTAGATCCTTCCTCCTACTCTTCCACAAGACTACCTGAGCTTGGCCTACTGTTTGGCTGTGGGTCTCTGCATCTGTTTCCACCAGCTGATGGATGGAGCTTCTCAGGAGACAGTTATGCTAGGCTTCTATCTGTAAGCATAGCAGAATATCAATAATAGTGTCAGGGATTGGCTCTCTCCCATGGGGTGGGTCTCAGGTTGGGCTATTAATTGGTTTGCCATTCCATCAGTCTTTGTTCCATCTTTATCCACACAATTCTGTAGTAAATACAGGTTTTGGTTAAAGGATTTATGGGTACATTGCATCCACTGGAAATCCCCACCTAACTGCAGGAGGTAGGGAGTTCAGGCTCCATATGCATGATGTTAAGAATCTCACCTACAATCACCCCTATAGATTACTGGGAGCCTTTCCTGTCTCAGAGATGCCTCCTTCCTCACCACTTTTTGTTTTCTCTCCTGCTCTGTCCTCCATCCTCCTCCTACACCCAACCCACTGTGTTCTCCCTGCACCTGATCCCTAACCCTCTTACCCTCCCTACCCAATTTCTTCCCTCTCTCTACTTCAGAAGCTTATTTCATTTTCTCTTCTGAGTGAGATTCAAGATCCTCACTTGGGCCCTATTTAGCCTCTTTGTGTATGTGAATTGTCACATGGTTATCCTATAGTTTGTGGCTATTACAGTATTACAAATGTATACCCTTAATTCTTAACAAAACTCTCCAAAGTTAAATTTTCAAATATTTTCTCAAGTCTGTTTAATACTCTCTTCAACCTTTTTTAACATTAAGAAGAGTTTGTATTATTATTATTATTTATTACAATTTATTCAGTTTGTATCCCAGTTATAGCCCCCTCCCTCATCTCCTCCAGGTCCTACCATCCCTCCCTCTTCTTCCCCTTTACCCCTCCCCCAGTCCACTCATAGGGAAGGTCTTCTTCCCCTGCTATCTGATCCTAGCCTATCAGGTATCATCAAGACTGGCTGTATCTTCTACTTCTAGAGCCTGGCAAGAGAGCACCCCCCCTCCCAGGAGGAGGTGATTGAAGAGCTAGCTACTGAGTCCATGTCAGAGAGAGTCCCCACTCCCTTTACTAGGGAACCCATTTGGGGAATGAGCTGCCTATGGGCTATATCTGATCAGGGGGTCTAGGTACTCTACAAGCATGGTCCCTGGTTGGAGCATCAGTCTCTTCAGAGTCCACTGGGCCCAGAAATTTTGGATCTGTTGCTCTCCTTGTGGAACTCTTGCCCCCTCCAGGTCTTTCTGTCTCCTGCTCCTTCCTTAAGATTCCCTGTACTCTGCCCAAAGTTTATCTGTGAGGCTCAGCATCTGCATTGATACCCTGCTGGGTAGAATCTTTCAGAGGCCCTCTGTGATAGGGTCCTGTCCCATTCTGTGTTCTCTCCCTTCTGATGTCTATACTGTTTGCCCTTCTGAATGAGGATTAAGCATCTTCCCTAGAGTCCTACTTGTTTATCTTCTTTAGGAGTATAGTTTTTAGTGTGTTTATCTAATATTATATGTCTAATATCCACTTATAAGTGAGTATAGACCACATGTGTCTTTCTGCTTCTGGATTACCTCACTCAGGATGATCTTTTCTAGTTCCATCTATTTTCCTGAAAATTTCATGATTTCCTTATTTTTAATTGCTGAGTATTATTCTGTTGTGTAAATGTACCACAATTTCTGTATCCACTCCTCTGTTGAGGGAAGTTTAGGTCATTTCCAGATTCTGACTATCACGAATAAAGCTACTATGAACATAGTTGAGCAAATGTCCTCCTTGTATGGTTGAGCATCTTTCAGATATGTGCTTTGGAGTGGTATAGCTCGATCTTGAGGTGGCACTATTTTTAATTTTCTGAGAAAACGCCATATTTCAAAAGTAGTTGTACAAGTTTACACTCCTGATTCTGGCTATTATAAATAAAGCTGCCATGAACATAATTGAGCAAATGCCCTTGTTGAATGGCTGCGCATCTTTTGGCTATATAACCAGGAGCAGTATAACTGGATACTGAGGTAGTGCTAGTCCCAATTTTTTGAAAAAAAAATCAGATTTATTTCCAAAGTGGCTGCAAAAGTTTGCACACCCACCAGCAATGGAGGAGGCTTCCCCTTTTCCACATCCTCTCCAGCATGTGTTGTCATTTGAGTTTTTGATCTTAGCCATTCTGATGAGTGTAAGGTGAAATCTCAGGGTCATTTTGATTTACATTTCCCTGATGACTAAGGACGCTGAGCATTTCTTTAAGTGTTTCTCTGCTATTCAAAATTCCTCTACTGAGAATTCTCTGTTTAGCTCTGTACCCCATTTTAAATTGGATTACTTGATTTGATACCGTTTAACTTCTTGAGTTCTTTATATATTGTGGATATTAGCTCTCTGTCAGAAAGAAAGAAAGGTTGGTGAAGATCCTTTCCCAGTCTGTAGGCTGTTGTTTTGCTTTGACGAGAGTGTCCTTTGTTTTACAGACGCTTTTCAGTTTCATGAGGTCCCATTTATTGATTGTTGGTCTTAGAGCCTGTGCTGTTGTTTCTGTTCAGGAAGTTGTCTTCTGTGCCAATGAGTTCAAGACTCTGCCTCACTTTTTCTTCTAACAGTTTTAGTGTGTCTGGTTGTATGTTGAGGTCTTTGATCCACTTGTGCAGGGTGATAAATATGGATCTATTTGCATTTTTTACATGTAGTCATCCAGTTAGTTCTTCCATCTTTTTGCCTGCCCTTCATGGAACAAACTGATTTCACACTGAAAGCATGAACAGATCAGTCAGTGTTCTTTCAAGGTATGAGAAATTGACACACATGGTTCAGAAATCCCAAGATCTGCAAGCTAGAGATTCATGAATGCCAGTGGTATAGTTCCCATCTGACTTAACAGGACTAGGAGTTTGGAGAACTGATGCTAGAAGTCCCTTTTAAAAACTCAACAGGTAGGAGATGCTTACAGGACAGAAGTGTCAGTTCTACTCTAAGACTTGTCACAAAGCAGTGCCACAGCTGAAGCCCTTAGTTGGGAAATAGTTCTCTTACTGGAGGCTCAGACTCTTTTATTTGAGCATTCAATGGAAAAGATGAGGCACTCCCATATCATTAAAGATAAAGTACTTCTTTTGCTCAGTCTACCCATTCAAATGTTAATCACATTCCCTAATGGAAACATCCATAGTAATGTTTAGCCAACTGTCTTGGTATCCCATCCAGTAGCCCTGTTAAGTGGACATTTAAAATTATTAATCAGAGCAGGATTGGAAATAAGTCTTATCTTTTTCTCTGAGAATACTGGACTTGAGTTCTTCACTTCCCTCTTTCTAGTCAAGCGTGAATCAGCATGTCTAAGAAGGTAGGACTTATTTTTAAGATGATGTAAATGAGAAGAATTTTATAAAGCCAGATTCCTGTACATGTGAATTTGAGAGACTGAGAAATGAGAAACGATAGAAGATTACTAGTTAGAACTAACTTTATAATTTTTCTTTTATTTGAATTGATAAAGCCTCACCACTTAACCCCTGTCACACATACACCTCTGAGTCCTCAGCCAGGTTTTGAGTACCAAGCTTGCAGGGGTATTGGCAAGGGAACTATGATCTTCAGGAAAACACAGAACTGTAAGTGGAGATAAAAGCAGGTTATACAGCTGGAATATAGGAACACAACAGGAAGATAATACAAATAATACAAATAGAGCCAGTTCTAGAAACTGGATACATTTTTAAAGAATTTAGATATAAGAATAGATCCAAACCTACCATGTAAATACAGAAAGTCTAAAAAGTGAAGAAGCCCAAACAAAGCAGCAGAATAGTAGATGCTCACAGGACACCATGGAGACAAGAAGACTCATAAATCAGGCAACTTCTCTGTTTCAGGCAAGAGGCCTTTTATTCATATATATATATATATATATATATATATGAATAAATATAATATTCTGACATCTACTTGCCAAGATCTGGCCATTTCAGGACCAATATTATTTCAAGTTCCTCAATCAGTATCTTCATCAGAAAATTCTACCAAGGACTATGAGAAACTTACAAGAGGCTGGAGGTTGAGAACAGATTTCAGTAGCAGGTGGTAGAATTAAAAAGAAAAAGGCCAAGAAGAAAGGAGACCTGGAAAAAAAAAAGGTGTCTTAATCCTATTTGAATGGAAAGCAAAATAGAACTTACTCAGTCCTAAGAGGGTATTTTACTCTGTTGGAACTGGACTACACAAATGCTAAAAATACTAAAGCAGAAAATGGTAAGTCTTATCAGTAAAAATCATAGCACTTGATCTTGCCCTGGTAAAATGCTACTCACAGTAAATGCCATGGTCATTAACATGTTTCTTCTCTCCTTGAACTTTCTTTTTTGTGGTTATAATTTCAGAAATGCTGTAACCTTCTGGCCCTATTCTAGGACTGCTTAGTCTTAATTTCATACTCCCACTTCATGAAAATTAGAGCACAATTCACCATTTGTAATGCTGATAGAAAGTGCTTACTCATTCATTCAACCAGTGGATTTAGTTCCTACTATGTACCAGGCGTTGTTCTAGGTACTAAAGATACAGCCACGGAAAAGTCATGCAAATTCCTCTATTTTGCATAGGTTATGTTTTTGTGAACTTTCAGATGTGCCAGTTGGAGAATCTTCTAACCAAGGCATTTGACCTACCTGACATACATGGGAAATAGCAGTTTTTCACTTCCAACAGAAGTTTCATTCCTCCCTGCAGCCATCTCCTCATGTTTCTTCTGTAGCATCTGTTGTCAGATAAAATATGTTATGGTGAATGTGAAATGACTCCCACAGTTATGTATCTGACTGCTTGCTTCCCAGTCTCAGTTTAAAAAAAAATAGCAAAAGCCTGGGATAAAGTCTGGGTGTGACTTGGAGCATCCGTTTCTTACAGTATTAAGTGCTGTATCTTCAAACCACTCATCTCTTGGAGTGCAGTGTATATCTCTACCTGACCATCTCTTGAAGCTAGACTTATTAGGAACTCTCAACCAAACCTACAGATATCTCTTAATTACTCATTAAGTGTCATGTAGTTGGTACTCAGGGATAATCACTCGTATCATCCATCTATTCTTCATGCTGATCCTGTTAGGAGCAGAGAACAGCTTTTCCTTTTTCTCTGCTTTGGACAGAATTTAGGCCCTTCAGTGTGCTAAAAATTGCTCTACCACTGAGTTGTATTCCAAGTGCTATCTTTTGTTGAGATGGGGTCTCAAACTGTAGCCCAGACTGATCTTACGCTTATAAGGAACCTAAGGTTCCTTAGTGCTGTAGTTTCAGGTGTGCGCCAACAAATATTTCATTACCCTTCCGAGGCTTTGTAATTCAAAGTGAGATGTGGCACTAACATATCGAAGGTCAATAAACTAGCAAGCAGTTAACTTGGAATAGGTAAACTTATATTAACCTCACAAACTCTGCCCTCTAGTGTCGTTTGGAGGTACTTAAGTTTTTTATTTTTTGTTTATGGTTGTGAGCCTAGCTTCTAACAGCTGAGCAATCCCTCCAGCACTATGTTTTTTTTAATAATTAATTTTTTATTGATTAGAGTTTATTCACTTTTTATCCCAGCTATGGCCGCCTCCCTCATCCCTTCCCAATCCCACCTTTCCTCCCTCATCTTCTCCCATGTCACTCCCCCTAGCCTATCAGGTCTCATCAGGAGTGGTTGCATTGTCTTCCTCTGTGGCCTGGTAAGGCTCTGCCCCATCAAGGGGAGGTGATCAAAGAAGCAGCCACTGACTTCATGTCTGAGACCATCCCTGTTCCCATTACTAAGGCACCCACTTGGACGCTGAGTTGCCATGGGGTACATCTGTGCAGGGGTTCTAGATTATCTCCATGCATGGTCCTTGGTTGGAGTATCAGTCTCAGAAAAGACCCCTGGGTCCAGATTTCTTGGTTGTGTTTCTCTCCTTGTGGAGCTCCTGTTCCCTTCAGGGCTTTCTATCTCCCCCCTTTTTCATAAGATTCCCTGAACTCTAACCAAAATTTGGGTATGAGTCTCAACTACTGCTTTAATACCTTACTTAGTAGAGTCTTTTAGAGGTCCTCTATGATAGGCTGCTGTCCTGTTCCCTGTTTTCTCCCTCCTCTGATGTCCAGACCATTTGCCTTTCTGTGTGAGGATTCATCATCTTACCCAGGGTTCTCCTTCTTGCTTAGCTTCCTTAGGTGTACAGAATTTAGTATGTGTATCCTATATTATATGTATAATATCCTCTTGTAAGTGAGAATATACCATGTGTGTCTTTCTGCTTCTGTGGCACCTCCCTCAGGATGATCTTTTCTAAATCCCACCATTTGCCTGCAAATTTCATGATTTCCTTGTTTTTAATTGCTGAGTAGTATTCCATTGTGAAATGTACCACAATTTCTGTATCCATTCCTCAATTGAGGAACATCTGGATTGTTTCCAGATTCTGGCTATTACAAATAAAGGTGCTACAAACATGGTTGAGCAAATGTTCTTGCTGTATACTGGAGCAAATTTTGGATATATGCTTAGGAGTGGCATAGCTGGATCTTGAGGAATATTCCTAACTGTCTGAGAAAGCAACAGATTGATTTCCAAAGTGGTTGTACAAGTTAACATTCCCACCAGCAATGGTGGAGTGTTCCCCTTTCTCCACATCCTTTCCAGAATGTGTTGTCACTTGAGTTTTTGATCTTAGCAATTCTGATGGGTGTAAGTTGAAATCTCAAGGTCATTTTTATTTGCATTTCCCTGATGACTAAGTAAGTTGAGCATTTCTTTAAGTGTTTCCCTGACATTCGATATTCCTCTATTGAGAATTCTGTTTAGCTCTGTATCCCATTTTTTAATTGGATTGCTTGATTTGTTGATTTTTAACTTCTTGAGTACTTGATCTTACAAAAGCCATATTCAGTCATACACAAATGCCATATTTAATGCACGCACAATAGTCTTGAACTTAAGACAGTCATATTCAATCATCTTTCCTGTCATTTTTCCTTTTGCATTGGCATACTAATGGAGGAGAGGGGACAGTGTTGATAGTAAAATGTTGATTCAATAGAATAAGGCAAAAAATCTAAATTTGGCAAATATATCCATATTTATCACCCTGCACAAAACTAAATTCCAAGTGGATCAAATACCTCACCATAAAATCAGACACGCTAAATCTGTTAGAAGAAAAAAATAGGGAAGGGCCTTGAACTCATTGGTGCAGGAGACAACTTCCTGAACAGAACAACAATAGCACAGGCTCTAAGAGCAACAATCAATAAATGGGACCTCATGAAACTGAAAAGCGTCTGTAAAGCAAAGGGCACTGTCTTCAGAAGAAAACGACAGCCTACAGATTGGAAAAGGAAATTCACCAACCCTGTATCTGACAAAGGGCTAATATCCCGAATCAATGAAAAACTCATGAAGTTAAACAGTGTCAAATCAAGTATTACAATTTTTAAAAACGGGATAGAGAGTTAAACAGAGAATTCTCAATAGAGGAATATCGAATGGCAGGGAAACACTTAAAGAAATGCTCAACATCCTTACTCATCAGGGAAATGCACATCAAAATGCCCCTGCAATTTCACCTTACACCCATCAGAATGGCTAAGATCAAAAATTTAAGTGACAACACATGCTGGAGAAGATGTACAGAAAGCGGAACCCCCTTCATTGCTGATAGGAATGTAAACTTTTACAACCACTTTCGAAATCAATCTGGCCCTTTCTCAGACAATTAGGAAAAATGCTTCCTCAAGATCCAGCTATGCCACTCTTAGGCATATATCCAAAATATGCCCAAGTATACAACAAGGACATTTGCTCAACCATGTTTGTAGCATCTTTTTTCATAATAGCCAGAATATGGAAAAAACCCAGATGTTCCTCAACTGAAGAATGGATACAGAAATTGTGGTACATTTACACAATCATATACTACACAGCAATTAAAAATGAGGAAATCACGAAATTTGCAGGCAAATGGTGGGATCTAGAAAAGATCCTCCTGAGTGAGGTATCCCAGAAGCAGAAAGACACTGGTAAATACTCACTTATAAGTGGATATTAAACATATACTATTGAATAAATATACTAAAATCTGTATACCAAAAGAAGCTAAGCAAGGAGGAGAATCCTGGGTAAGATGATCAATACTCACTCAGAAAGGCAAACACAGTGAACATATAAAGAGGAAGATAACAGAGAACAGGGCACAAGCCTATCACAGAGGATCTTTGAAAGACTCTACCCAGCAAGCTATCAAAACAGATGCAAATACTCATAGCCAAACTTTGGGCAGAGTGCAGGGAATCTTATGAATGAAGGGGTAGATAGAAAGACCTGGAGGGGACAAGAGCTCCACAAGAGAGCAACAGAATGAAGAAATCCGGGCCCAGGGGTCTTTTCTGAGACTGATACTCCAAACAAGGACCATGTATGGAGATAACCTAGAACCCCTGCACAGATGTAACCCATGGCAGCTTAGTCTCTAAGTGAGTGCCCTGGTAATGGAAACAGGAACAGTCTCTGACATGAACTCAGTGCCTGGATCTTTGATCACCTCCTCCTGAAGGAGGGACAGAGTTACCAGGCCACAGAGGAAGACAATGCAGCCAGTCCTGATGAAGCCTGATAAGCTAGGGTCAGAGGGAAGGAGAGCAGGACCTCCCCTATCAGTGGACTTGTGGAGTGACATGGGAGGAGATGTGAGAGGGATGGATGGTGGATTGGGAGGTGATAAGAGAGGGGGCTACAGCTGAGATACAAAGTGAATAATCTGTAAATTATTAAAAAATTGAAAAAAATTGAAAATATCTAAATTTGTGCCCCCAGTTTGGCAGTAGGAAATCTCAGGTTCAATACGTTTAGTAGTAGACATAAATGTAAGGACAGTAGCAAAGTTCTAGACATTTGAATGAATCATTAAATAAATATTTTATGACACAACTGGGTGGTAAAGAATACTCTTCTGTTTTGACCTGACTACAGTAGTTGAGTAGATAGAAGTGTCTTCGCTGACCATCTGGAGGCTTTTTAATATGCTGTTTCTTTTTGTTTTGTTTTCTTCTTATTGGCTGTTTCTTTTTTTATTCCCTTTAGTTTTAGGAATGATACAAAGGATTCATCTTACATTGCAAATGTTGGGAATAGCTTGCACCATCAAGTTAGTTCTAAGTTATAGTTAAGGATGCATAGAAACACTATATACAGTAATGGGAAAGTGGCATTCTTTATGACTTAGTAGAACAAACTATCTCAAACCCAGTACCCATCAGACCTTTCTTCAAAGTTTCTAACAATAAGAAAGTAAACTGGTTTTATGCCAATTACCTCTAATCTTTTGTGACCCTGTGGTGTACTGGTAATGAGAAGACTAAAGATCTCAACAGCTAGCAGTAAATGGAAGTTCTCAAGCAGCCTGAAGCATCACACAAGTAGATACACATCCCCAAGAAGAGTTGAAAATTGATTGCTCTCATGCGTGGGAAAAGTCAGCTCCATCAGGTTATTGGTTATTTTGTTGTTGAAAAATTATCCTTGGTTCCTGAACCATTTAACTGTGAACAATGTAGAAGACAAGATTGTCAAAAGAAAAAAAATTCCTAAGTTTATATGACAGAGATCTGAATGAGATACAGCCAACTCGAGAGGTAAAGAACACCAGAGGATGTTGTGCCTTTAAATTTAATCATTGAGAAATTCAAATGTGATTGTTGCCAGTCAGGCCCAGAGATTCCATTTTTCCTTTTTCTATCTCTGCAAAAAAATAATACTTGCTCATCTCATCACACTGATAATATACTGTCAG
Organism: Pachyuromys duprasi; assembly: GCA_028658305.1. NCBI lineage: Eukaryota > Metazoa > Chordata > Mammalia > Rodentia > Muridae > Pachyuromys > Pachyuromys duprasi. The sequence goes on from CM053742.1 coordinate 50,796,974, forward strand.
CACTAGGGGAACAAACTGTGAGCTTTTGACATTCAGGTTTCACCATTTCACTCAGGTAATATTCTTTTGGGACCTCAGAGTGTTATATTTTCTTCTGAGTTTCTCATTGCTAAAGCCCTTGAGGAAGGGAGTTTAAGCAAAGCATTCTGATACACAAAGGGTATTTCCATACAAAGCATCCCTGCCCCACCTAGAATTCTAACTCTCTTTCCAAAAGACTAAGACTCTAAACTTTTGCTCTCAAATATTTCTACCACTAATTGGTCCATGAGGTGAAATAGTATGCATCTTTTCCCAAGTTTATCCCTTCTTAAATAACTGGTTTAAATAAAAATAAGAGATCTAAAAAATGAGAAAATAAACATAATTCATGATTTAAACTTCAGAACATTCAAATGTATTAGATATGAATGGAAGATAAATTCAGTATTATACACACACTATTTTTTATTTTGAGGCTAAATCTTATTTCAGAGTGCAGGAAAGAAATAGAATAAGTGAGAAAGTTCATTTGATGCAATTTTAATCTCACCATATTTCTAAAGTCTATGCTACTAGCTATTCTGTATTAGTTACTCTTTAATCACCAAATGCATAGCAGAAGCAATTCATGATAGTTGTAACTGTCAGCTTGAAATAAGCTAACATTACCTGGAATGAATGTCCCTGGAAGAAATTGTCTATATTGGGTTGGCCTGTGGGCATGTCTGGAGGGAAGTCTCAGTTTTAATAATTGATGTAGGAACATCGAGCTCATTGCAGGGAGCACCATTCCCTAGGGTTTAGCCCTGAACCAAAGAATGGATGGTGAGCAAAATAGTGAGCATGTGTGTATGTGTTTATTCTCTTTCTCTGCTCTTGACTGCGGACATGACTAGCTACTTCAAGTACCTGCCTTCTGGACTTCCCCACAATGGTGGACAGTAATCTGGAATTCTAAGCCAAATAAATTTATTCTCCTTTAAATTTTCTTTCATTGGGGAATTTGTCACAGAAACAGTAAACAATACTAAAATGGTTTCAGAGGATGCAGGGTGTGAAAGACATGGCAGCCAGAATGGATAGTTCTGCAGTGGCATCTTCTCACAGGTAGCCAGCCAGGGAACATAATTTGGGGGAGAATAAGAACAGGGCTTGATTCCTTCATTCCCCACAAACCCCTTTCTCCAAGTACGCCCCACATTCTAAAGGTATAACCTTCCAAAAGGCCCAGCTGAGAGCGAGATATTCAAGCACACAAGTGTATTTGAGACATTTCACATTCAAATCGTGATGTGTTCTGTCAACAGACTCTACAGAAAGCATAATAAGATGGCCGCTGTCACCACTCCCAGAAGGGTTTCCCTCTCTAGAACTCAATTTCCTCTTCAGAAATGGGGAAAGTTCTTTTTTAATATCTTTAACATGCCTTGATTTGCAGTCCTCTCTACACTTTATGGGGATAGTTTGAGCTCTGAACTGGCTTCTCCAGGCTCAAGGTTTCTATTCATAATTTCATCTCACTGAAAGATGGCTGATGTTTTCTAAGCAGCGTTGTTGAAAATGGGATCCAGATTAACCACATTTCTTGATACAACCCTTCCCCAAGGTATTTAATCTATCACCAATGTAGATTCAGTTGTAAAGATTTTACAGATATAATTAAAGGAAGTCCTAGATAAACTGACCATAAAATAGAGTGATTGTTTTAGTTAGACATATCAAACCGCATAAATGTTTTTTAATTTATTTTTTATTTATTATAATTTATTCACTTTATATCCCAGCTGTAAGCCCCTCCCATTTACCCTCCCAATCTTTCCCTCCCACCCTCATCTCCTCCCATGCCCCTCCTGCAGTCCACTAATAGGGGAGGTCTCATCAGGACCTCTCTGGACCATCAAGGCTGCTCCCCCCTTCAGGAGGAGGTGATCAAAGAGCCAGCCACTGATTTCATGTCACAGACATGCCCTGTTCCCTTTACCATGAGGCTTCCTCCTGATGGGGGGAGATCCAGTCTGTGGTGTTTTCAGATCCACAGTTCAGTCTAGAATGGTGAGTAGAGCCCATAGGCAAAGGAGGGTGGCTCTGTGCTGGAGACTGGACCCCTGCAGGAAATTTTCCTGGGTACTTTTCATGGCGCTGGCGGTGGTGGTGGGTATCGGCTAGGTGTCCTAGGTCTGACCTGATGTTTCCTCCCAACAGGGAAACCCAGTCACTGGTGCTTTGGGGCACACAGTTCTGCCTGGGACAGTTAGGCAGTGTGCAGGCCAGTGGCTCTGTGATGGTGACTTGGGCACCTGCAGGAACCAGGGAAACCTTTCCAGAGAACTTTTCGGAGGGTAGGCTAGGTGCCCTGAAGTTGGACCTGATGTTTCATTCCCCATGGGGTTTCCTCCCAACAGGGAAACCCAGTTTCTGTTATTTTGGTGCACACAGTTCTGTCTAGGACACTGAGTCAGGTGCACAGGCCTGTGACCCTGGGCTGGAGGCTGAGTACCTGCAGGAACCCGGGACCATTTCCAGATGTCTGGGTGACCTGAGGTCATTCAGTCCTGATTTCTTCCTTCCCTGTGAGGTTTTCTTTCTACTGAAAAACTCAGTCTCTGATGTTGTGGGGCTCACAGATCAGTCTGTGATAGTTATCAGAGCATGCAGGCATGTGTCTTGGGGCGGAGGCAGGGGGCGGGGCATGGAGCACCTGCAGGACCCAGGACTCTTCAGGGGTTTGGCTGAGTGACCTGAGAATGACCCAATTGCTTCCCACATCATGTGGTTTCCCTCACCTAGGAAGTACAGCCACTGTTATTTTAGAGCCCACTGTTTGGTCTGTTGTTCACTGTGCAGTCACTGCTGTCCTGCTCCTCAGACACAGTGTCCTCTCAGTGCTGCCATCTTGGATTGGAGGACCCTGCCTAAATGTTTTTAAGGTAGATTTTTTTTCTATAGCTGATAAAAAAGAAGTTAGAGAAGAAGGAACTATCTGACTTGAAAGAAAGCAGCACAACTCCTCTAATGGCGAGAGTGAACCCTAGACCACTGATGACAGAAAAAAAATCAATTTCTGCCAATAAGTTACATGAAATTAGAAGGGTCCCTAATTCCTGCCAAGACATACAGTCCTGGATAGACACCTTGAGTTCAGCTTAGTGAGATCATGACCAGAAAATCTGAGTATGCTGTGTGCAGACTACTCAACTACAGAAACTATAAAAGCTATCTAAATTTATGTTAGTTGAGGCCATTAAGTCTGTAGACATTTTTTAATGAAGCTATAAAACACTAATATAGGTTCTCTTAGTCACCAAATCCTGGGACCGGTTGGCCTCTCCTCTTTTGTTCCTTTAAATTTCCGTTGGCTTGAGAATTATTTCCTCTTGTTCACATCACTTCTCTGAACAAAAACAAAAAGAATTTACAGAACATTTCTAAGTGTAACAGCATTATATCACTTAGCCACAGCTACAGCTTCCTGTCATTATGAACTTAAAGAAAAGATATAAGGAGCTAATGATTTGGCTCAGTAGATGAAGACACTTGCTACCAAGCCTGATGACCTAGGTCTGATCCTTAGAACTTATGTGGTATGAGAGAGCCAATTCACACAAGTTGACCTCTGACCTCCACACAGGCATCCTGACATGTACATATGCACTTTTGCACATATCCACATACACACAAAATTAATAACTATAATTTCTTAAAAATTAAATAATATGAATTAAATGCCCAGTGACCTAGAATACAAAATGATTTCATGTATTGTTTAGTCAATTTTTATGAGAAAAGTATTTATTTTCAATAAAAATAATAAATGAAAAAAGAACATACATCTATCAATGATCACATCTTGAATGTGTCTTATGACTTGATTGTGTCTTATGATGTGTGCTTATGAAGACTACAACTGAGAAGACCTTAAAATTTTCAGTATTTTACATTAAAATACTATTTTTAAAACTTTTTTAAAATGAAGACAAATAAAGCCAAATCATCCCTTACTGCTTTAAGCAAAGAAAACACAAGAATATCTTTGGCTATACTGGGTCTTTTGTGTTTCCATATGAATTTTAGGATTGATTTTCCAGTTTTGTTCTTTATCAATTCTACTCATCCACAAGCATGGAAGTCTTTCCATCTTTCATTTTTTTTCTCAAATTCTTTCTTTGGTGTCTAAAAGATTTGTCATAGTGATCTTTCACTTTCTTAGATAGATATATTCCTGGATATTTTTTGGAAGCTATTATGAATAGACATTTTTCTTAACACGATGGATTCCTTCATAGCTTGTCATCCATTCATGTATTCCTCTCACAACATTTATTCTTTCTATTAGTCTCATGATTGAATCTGTCCATCTTCTTTTGTATTTAGTATTCTTTCAGTTATCTTCTGCAGTACTGACTTTAACGTTCTTGGACTGCCTTCCTTTGTGAATGTCTTGAAATGCCTTTATTTCTCTGCCAACTTTAAAAGACAGCTTTGCTAGATTTTTTTTATGTTGGCTGTTATTTACTCTCAAGGCTTGAAATAAATCATTTCATGCTTTTTCTGGATAATAGCAGCTGACATGCCAATGTGGGTAAAGGAAATCTCATAAGATCTCATCCCTAGATGAAGTGCTACAGGCAATAGAGTTAGAGGCAATTAACAGCTGCTGACAGAGGGAAATTCAGCGTTCCCCAGGGACAAGCCACCTGAGGCAACACTACATGTACTCAGAAAATTTTATCTATCTGTCTGTCTGTTTATCTCTATCTATCTGTCTACCTACCTACCTATCAATCTATCCATCTGTGTGTGTGTGTGTGTCACAATAGTTGAAGAAACTGAGAATTTGAGGAGTACAGTAATATAGAAGAAGTTAGAGAGGAAAAAGGGAGAATGATTCAAATGGAGTACTCATATATGAAAATCTCAAAAACACTATACCTTTGCTGAATATGAATAGATGTTATAATTTTAGTTATTTCAAAAACCTTATAGTATTACAAATATTTATATGGCATTTGAATTGTGACAAATATTCTAAGTAATTAAAAGAACATAATGTTTGTGGGAGGATGCACACAAATTCTATGGAAATATTGTGGCCATTGTGGCACATAATATCAGGGATTTGAGCTTCTGGATTTTGGCATGAGTGAGGGTCCTGGAACTAACCCTCACAGACACCAACTGAGGCCTACATTTACTCTATCTATCTATCTATCTATCTATCTATCTATCTATCTATCTATCTATCTATGTGCACATATATATGTATACCTATGCTATAGCTTAATTTATGAATTATTCACAATAAGGAAAAATTAAAATAACCAATTAAACAATTAGAGTACACCATTATATAAAATGTACTTGGATTTTTTTCTCTTTTAAAAGAATCAAACAAAATATCAATATTTTTAGACCAAAGCTCTCCTGGAAGCTACAAAAAGTGAAACCATGGAAAAGTGGGGACTGCTGTATGTGCAGAATGTCGAGGTAAGCCTTTTGTAAGCCCAGAGGGAATGGCAAGTGAAATGTTGTGACTCCTACAACTCCTTGATAGGTCCTGGTACACTGTACACAGTGTTGATCTCTTGGAGACTCCTAGCACACTAGTGAAGTATCAAAATGAGGCTAGGATGGTGACTGTTTCCCCCTTCTTTATAGAGGCCTCCTAATGTTACCTCACTCCCACACATCACCCACAATTCCTTAAAGTTGCATCAACCTGATTGATTGTTGCTGGTGTTTGAGGCTAGCATGGGATGGTCCATTCTTTAAAGGGTGTTACACTGGAAAATAAAGTTAGATCTGCACCTTTGAGTCTGGTCTCCAGAATCTGATTCCCCAGGCTCCACTCCCTCTTCCCCACCTCCCCTTCCCCACCTGTCACTCCTTCCCCTCAGTGCCTGATCTCAACAACTGTACTCATTCTGTTTGTGCTCAAATAAATGTACTGGTCTGGAATCTTATTTCACATATTTTGTATAAACTTATAAACAAAAGTACACTTCTCTTGCAGGTTTTACTTATCACAAAGCTACTACTCCAAAGTCCCAAAGGCTCTTTCTAGAATCATATTCTCAATTTTTAGGACCTCCAAAATAGCAGACAGCATTTTATAGGAAGCTGTGGTTCCAAAAAGATTCCTTTCTTGGTATCTAACCAATATAAAGGAGATTAAAATTAGAGTTCTTTGAAGTTTCGTCAAAACCAATATTCATTCCAGATATCAAGGTTTTTTTTTCCCCTCTCTCTCGTATTTCTCTGTAGTCATTTTCTAACTTTTAAAGCAGTGGTTCTCAACCTGTGGGTCAGGACCCTTTCACGGGATTCTCATATCAGGCATTCTGCCTATCAGGTATTTATATTACCATTCAAAATAAGTAGCAAAATTACAGTTATGAAGTAGCAAGAAAAGTAATTTTATGGCTGGAGGTAACTACATCACGAGGAACTGTACTAACAGGTCGCATTGGGAAAGTTGAGAACCACTGCTTTAGAGTATACACATCAGTTTGCTTTTTAAAACCAATAAGTATTTTTCAGGGACCATTACTTATTTTCTCAGATATGGAATTAGATGTGTAACATATCATATAATCAAATCTTTGAGGGGCTCAATCTGAAAGTAATACTCTGTCAACGGTTATTGGTAACATTTTCTCTGTTTTAAGAAAGAATCCCTTTTCATTGTTTTTAGATAGTCCACATACACAGTAAAAGTGAAGGTTTTGTTCTCAATCTATAAAAATGAGCTGTAAGGGAGTGATATTCTACTGCACTTTACGTAGACAGTGGAACTGAAATACTTGCATTACTAGTGTTGAGTCAGCCAAGGTGGTCAACATTTGCAAAAAAAAAAAAAATGCCTCAGGCAAATTTCTAATCATATAGTTACATGCTCTGTCTAGCAGCTTTCAACTATAGCCATCGATTTGCTTTCTAGAAAGTTTGACCTTCACTTTGAAAAAATTTGAAGTCAAGATAGTTGATAGGGAATGTTGAAAATGTCAACTACCTCCTAAATAAACTTTATTCTTTCACTTAAAAGTTACTTCGTTTTGCCTTATGCTTCTCTCTCTCTCTCTCTCTCTCTCTCTCTCTCTCTCTCTCTCTCTCTCTCTCTCTCTCTCTCTCTCTTTCTTTTCTGCATTTGAGTATGAGGCTTAGATGTCTCAGCATCTTTCCATGAATGATAAGAGTGCTTATCATTTCTGCAAAGGACCTCTGTTCAGTTCTCAGACATGAGGGTGCTCACAACTACCTGTAACTCTCTGTCAAAGAGACCTGAGACCTTCCACCCTCTGAGGGTACTTGCACACATGTGGTGCATGTACACTCATACAGGCACACATATAAACACATAATTAAAAGTACACCTTTTATTTTCTTCTTTTTTAATTTAAATTTTTATATTAATTACAGTTTATTCACTTTGTATTCCAGCTGTGCCCCCTCCCTCATTTCTTCCCAATCCCACACTCTCTCCCTCATCTTCTCCAATGCCCCTCCTCAAGTCCACTGATAAGGAAGGTCCTCCTCCCCTTCCATCTGACCGTAGCCTATGTCATTGTCTTCAGGCTGCATTGTCTTCCTCTGTAGCCTGGTAAGGCTGATCCCCCCTCAGGGAAAGGTGACCAAAGAGGCAGCCACTGAGTTCATGTCAGAGACAGTCCAAGTTCCCCTTACTAGGGAACCCACTTGGACACTGAGCTATCATGGGATACATCTGTGCAGGGGTTCTAGCTTATCTCCATGCATGGTCCTTGGTTGGAGTATCAGTCTCAGAAAAGACCCCTGGACCAAGATTTCTTGGTCCTGTTGCTCTCCTGGTGGAGTTCCAGTCATCTCGACGTCTTTCTATCTTCCCCTTCTATATAAGATGCTCTGCATTCTGCCCAAAGTTTGGCTATGATCCTCAGCATCTGCGTTGATATACTGCTGGGTAGAGTCTTTCAGAGGCTCTCTGTGGTAGGCTCTTGTACTGTTTCCTGTTTTCTCCTTCTGATTTCCATCCACTTTGCCTTTTTGAGTGAGGATTGTTCATCTTACCCTGGGTCCTCCGCCTTGCTTGGCTTCTTTAAGTGCACAGATTTTAGTATATTTATCCTATGTTATGTCTAATACCTCTATAGAGAATTCTCTGTTTAGCTCTGTATCCCATTTTTAAATTGGGTTATTTGATTTGTTGCTTTTTAACTTCTTGAGTTCTTTATATATTCTGGATATTAGCCCTCTGTTAGATATAGTTTTGATGAAGATCCTTTTCCAGTCAGTAGGCTTTCCAGCCTACTGTTTTGATGACAGTGTCCTTGGCTTTACAGAATCTTTTCAGTTTCATGAGGTCCCATTTTTTGATTGTTGATCTTAGAGCCTGTGCTGTTGGTGTTCTGTTCAGGAAGTTGTCCCCTGTGCCGATGAGTTCAGGCTCTTCCCCACTTTTTCTTCTAACCATTTTAGAATATCTGGTTTTATGTTGAGGTCTTTGATCCACTTGGACTTTAGTCTTGTGCAGGGTGATAAATATGGATCTATTTTCATTTTTCTACATGTAGACATCCAGTTAGACCAGCACAATTTTTTGAAGATGCTGTCTTTTTCCCATTGTTTGGTTTTGGTTTCTTTGTCAAATATCAAGTATCCGTAGGTGTGTAGGTTTATTTCTGGATTTTCTATTTGATTCCATTGATCCACCATTCTGTACCATGCTGATTTTATTAATATTGCTCTGTAGTACAGCTTGAGATCAGGGATGGAGATATCTCCACACGATCTGTTGTTATATAGGATTCTTTTGGAAATTCTGAGTTTTTTTGTTTTTCCATATGAAGCTGAGAATTGTTCTTTCAAGGTCTGTAAAAAATATGTTGGTATTTTGATGGGAATTGCATTGAATCTGTTGATTGCTTTTGGCAGGATGGCTATTTTTCACTATGTTATTCCTACAGATCCATGAGCATGGGAGATCTGTCTACCCTCTGATATCTTCTTCAATTTCTTTCTTCAGAGGCTTGAAGTTTTCTCTTTTTCAAACAGGTCTTTCATTTGCTTGGTTAGAGTCACACCAGGGTGTTTTCTGTTATTAGTGGGCATTGTGAAGGATGTAGTTTCCTTAATTTCTTTCTCAGCCCTTTTGTCTTTTGTATACAAGAGGGCAATTGATTTTTTTTTTAGTTAATTTTGTATCCAGCCACTTTGCTGAAGGTGTTTATCAGCTGAAGGAGTTCTCTGGTTGAATTTTTGGAGTCACTCATGAATACTTTCATATCATCTACAAATAGTGATACTTTGACCTCCTCCTTTATGATTTGTATGTCTTTGATATCCTTTAATTGCCTTATTACTCTAGCTAGGACTTCACAAACTATGTTGAAGAGATATGGAGAGAGTGGGTAGCCTTGCCTTGTCCCTGATTTCAGTGGGAATGATTTGAGAAGTACATCTTTTAAAAAGAAAGTTTAGAAGTGGGGTAAGCTCAAGAAGATGGTTTCGTTTGTAAAGCACATGCCTTATAAACATGAGAGAAGACCTGAGGTCATATCCCCAGACCCCACATAGGAAGATGGAAGTAGTGGCACATGCTGGTAATGTCAGTATTGGTGAAATAGGAGGTGGAGACAGGCAGATTTATGGAAACTCATAAGCCAGCTAACATGGCATACATGAAGTTAGAGACTGATAAGAGACCTTGTCTCAAACAAAAGTAGAAGGCACTTGAGGACTCATATGTGAGGTTGTCGTTTGACTGCTCCATGGTCACTATGCTAATGCACACCTACCTACATACAAACACATAAATAGTACATACCTTTTTAAAAGAATCACATATGAGACTAAAGGGAGGAAATAGTAGGAGTACAAAGGCATGTGATGGAAGAATATGGAAAATGTGGGGATTAGAGGCAGGCCAAGTAAAAGTGAAATAATATGGAAAAAATTATAGAAACTTATTAATTTATAAACTTTTTTCCCAAAGAGTTCCACCAACTGGGGACTAAATATTAAAAGTATGAGTCTTTAGGTGCTGTTTTCATTCGAACCACCATACCAACTTAAAAATATCTTTTACAAAGTTTGACGGAAAATACTCTGCCTGCTCCCAGAAGCCATGGAATTTTATTAAAAGGGCTAGTACCCTGTGTAGGATAATTCTGGTGAATTGTTGGCTAGGAGGTCCCCAGAGGCTCTCAAAACAATAGACTCTTGTCATTGTTCTAGGTTGCTTACCAGAACTAGAGGGTAAAATCTATTTGTGAAGACCCAGCAGACTTTGAAAACAGGTCACAGAAACAAGCTAGAACTCTGATGGAAGCTTCTTTCCCTCTGGATAATATTAATAGTGTTTGAAGGTGCTATGCAGGCTGGTGGGGGATGGGAGAGACATCAACAGTCTTTCTCAGCTATGGGCTCTGCATGGTACAATACTGACTTGCCAGGGAAGATGTATTAACTCACTCAATAATGGAATAATCTGGTAATAATCACGTGGTTTCTGATTGAATTTGAGGCCCTTTGTACAGGAGGAAATACATACCTGTTCTTACAAACCTGGTCAAAAGCCCATGACTAGGGAGCTTATAGGCCCTAGAAGGGAACCTACTATTGATGTCTTGCTAAAGGAACATCTAATCAAAGCACCTTCCTAAGATTTATGTTGATTCCTGTATACTAGTTTATTTTGTCAGGCTGGGTGAGAGAAACTCCTTTTTATGGTGGGTTATGGGTAAACAGTGATTCATTTGCTGGGAATAAGGCACTGTAGAGTGCTCAACCCTAAGTGGGACAGTTATACCATCCCCTCCAAGGCCCAGAGAACATTGTGGAAGAAGGGATGGAAACATCTTAAATGCCACCGGATAGAAAGGAGTGTTATGAAATACCATGTTCTGGATAGAATGTGGCCACAGTTACCATAACTACACAGTGTCTGTGGCCACCTGCACAAGACCTGTACAAAAAGACAAGAAGGAAGAAGGCTATTTGAAAAGAAGAATGAGGCACACAATGGTAGCTATAGAATGTTGCTAGCTCATGGGTCCGGCTGCTGGGACTCTGGGATTCACTCTATGCTGCTCACTGGCGCGGGAGACCGGGAGGCATGCAGGCAAGCTCATCAATTAATTGCAAACATTCAAAACTCATGAATTAGTGGACACCATGCACAGGAAGAACCTTCAGGAGATTCCGGACCAGAGTAGCAATGTCACCACCAGCTTCACATGGGGATGGGATTCCAGCAAGGATGGGTGACTCTGCCTTGAAGAAGGAGGTGGACAGTGAGAATATCCCACATGAACTGCTCTCAAAGTTCGGCCACCTCCAGAGCCCTCCAAGGGAGTGACAAAGACTGTGTGATCATTCATATGCTTAAGTTCAATTGAGAGAACTTTCCATTGATTCCTGGGACTCCCTTCCAGACAAGCTGCTCCTTGGGATTTTTTCCTGTCTGTGCCTCCCTGAGCTTCTGAGGGTCTCCGGAGTTTGCAAGAAGTGATAATGCCTCTCACTCGACGAGTCTCTCTGGCGGTCCTTCAACCGCTCAGGTTAAAATCTCCATACCATTTAACTGTTCGCTTGCTTTCCTAAGGGGTGATCGCCTTCCGCTGCCCACGATCGTTCATGGAGCAACTATTGGGAAAAAGTTTCAGCTCTTTTCGTGTACAGCACATGGACCTGTGAAACTCAGTTATAAATGTGTCAAACCGCTATGGGATTCTGAGTGCTCCAAGCTGCAGAATCTAAGCCTACCCTGCGGCTTTTCACATTCTATTGTTAATAATCTTGCACAGAATAAAAACTTGCTCCTAGTAACCCACTGTGGTTGCTCTGGATTTTCTGAGTCTGCCTTGGCAACTCTGCTAGGCAGCTGTTCCAGACCAGATGAGGTGAATCTCTCCTGGTGCTTCGACTTCACGGAAAAACATTGGCAAGCGGCTGTGGAACATTTACTGGGACTGTCACCCAGGTGAACCTCAGTGGCTACCTCCACAAAACAGATTTTGGTACCTTAATTAAACGGTGCCTCAACCTTGTCTGCCTCGACTTAAGTGACAGTACTATGCTAAAGAATGACTGCTTTCCAGAATTTTTTCAAGTCAATTACCTCTAATACCTCTCCCTCAGCCGGTGCTATGATATAATACCTGAAACTCTACTCTTCCCACACTGAAAACACTACATGTTTTTGGAATCGTGCCACATGGTACCCTTCAGATACTGAGAGAAGTCCTTGCTTACCAGCAGAGAAACTTCACCTACTTCACCACCATTGCAGCGCCAACTGTGAACAGATTTCTTAGATGGCTTGTGTCAGGAATTTTCTGTACTTCCTATTTTCTTCCTTAAGTTCTCCCTCTCCATGATTTCCTCCCTTTGTGTTTTCTGCAATTTTTCCAATTCTGTCCTCAGACCTTGAAACATTTTGTTAATCTTCTTCATCTTTCTGACCTTATTTTCCTGCTTTTCCTTTTCAATTCCTTTACCTGTTTGAACATGTCTCTATTTCTTTTATTTCTTTCAGTGATTTAATTATTTCCTCTTTAAAGGCCACAAATTGTTTGGCTGCCTCTTCCTGTATTTCTTTATGGATGGCCACAATCTGTTTTACTTTATCTATTTCTTTATACATTTTATTTTTTCCTCCATTATCCTCTTCATAAGCATAAATGTAAGTGCATCTTCCTGAATTTTTCTTCTGTTAGGTTGTCAAGGGCTACTTGCCTCTGGATAACTGGGGTCCAGAGATGCCATATTGCGTTGGCTTTTGTTGGTTGTGCTTTTGCGCTGGCTTCTACCCATCTGGCTGTCTCCGGTGTTGGCTGTTAGTTTCTGGTACCTGCTGGAATCCTCAGGTTGGGAGAATCTCCTTGGCAGTAAGATGTTTTTTCCTGAAGGAGGCCTTCTCAGCTTTTTGGGTATGATCAATGAATGGGAGGTGCTTCTCAGGGAATTGCCACAGCTCACCTCAGGTGTATGGACCTGTGTAGTAACTGGGGTCTTTGGTAGTCAGGGGGTTCTCCTCTCACCAGAAGTCTTGGAGACAGCAGCTCTGCCACTGTATTTCTTGCTCTGAATTTAGTGAGCTGCTGCTGCTGCTCTTACACTGTGTTTGCTGGATTCAGCCTGCTTGAAGAACAAGGGAGCCCAGTGGTTTGGTCACTTTACCTAAGGAGACAGGTTGCACTTTGGAGCAGCATCTATGGGATGATCCCATAGATCATACATATCTGCATGTCTGAAGTAGGAGCTCTGTGACCCAGTGCCCAAGAAGTAATCAGTGGTAGGTGAGTGCAGCACCCAGGTGTGGAGGCTGGAGCTGGGAGCCTGGACAAGTCCAGGAACTTGTCCCCGGATTAGCTGGGTGTCCTTAGATGGGACCTGGTATTTCCCCAACTTTGGGGTTTCTTCCTGTGAGGGAGACCCAGTCTGTGGTGTTTTCAGGTCCACAGTCCAGTCTGGGATAGAGAGTAGAGAACACAGGGACAGGCGAATGGCTCTGTGCTGGTGACTGGGTGCCTGCAGGAACCCGGGAACTTTTCCTCGGAACTTTTTGCGGTGTTGGTGGATAGTTGACCAGGTGCCCTGAGGTCAGACCTGATGTTTCCTTCACTATGAGGTTTCCTCCCAAAAGGAAAACCTATTGTCAGGTGTTTGGGGCCCATGGTTCTGTCTGGCAAGGTGAGTTGGGTTCACCGCAGGGTCTCTGGGCTGGCAAGTGAATGCCTGTCAATACCTGGGACTTTTTCCAGGGGTTGTTTCGGGGACCTCAGGTAGGTAGTCCCAACTGCTTCCTTCACTATGTGGTTTTCTCTAGACTGAAAAACCTAGTCTCTGATGTTGTGAGGCCCACAGTTCAGTCTGGGACGATAATCAGAACACTGAGGCGTGTGGTTCTGGCCTGGCAGCAGAGCGCCTACAGGGTCCCAGGAACTCTTCCAAGGTTTAGCTGGGTGACCTAAGAATGGACCTGATTGCTTCCTACATTATGGGATTTTCTCTCACCCAGGAAACACAATCACTGGTGTTTTAAGGTCCAGATTTTGGTCTGTTGGTCTCTGTGCAGTCACTGCTGTCCTGCTCGTCAAACACAGTATCCTCTTGGGGCTGCCATCTTGCATCCTCCACCCCCAATTCTAGGATTCAATACAAGTCTATATGCAACATCAGTTCCTTCATTCATCTATGGTTAGTGGAGCATTAGTGTATATATTTTAAAAAACGGTACTATCATAGTGACTAAGACATAAATAGTATCTACCCTTGTGAAACTGACAGTGTACTAAAACATGATCTAGGAAAATGCAATGAAAAAATCAGACTTGTTATTTTCAATTTTCTGTGTGCTCAAAAGGTCATATTAAATATATCATTCAAAGAGGAAGCCCTCACACAGAATTCTTGGTCATGTATTTTCCATGCTTTGTTTGTAATAAGTCTTCAACTGTGTTCTGTATTTTACATTTATCAAGCATCTCATTTTGAACTAGCCACATTTCAAGGGCTCGATAACCATATAGAGTTCCTGGCTACTGTGCTAGAGGATAGCTCCAGTCTACTTGACACTGCAATGCACTATGGTACTTTGTTATGCTGTGAGAGGTGCCAAAGGCCATGGCAACATGAAGGCATTCATTCAATTAGGGAAAGGAGAAAAAAAGAAAAGTTTAGTAAATGTTAATCAGGTAAATAGTGGAGGAAAAGATTCTCCAGAATAAGGAAATCATCTAAGCTGCAAATTGACTATGCAAGACACAGTGTTCAAGTTTTATATGGGCGAAATAAATTCCAGAGGAAAGAAAGCAATGAAGTGGAGTATGTGCAAGATTTGAGATGCCATCAGAATATGGATGGGCAAAGAACAGGTTTGGTACCCTCCTGTGGCATTAGCCTCACTATTAATCCAATGTATGAGCACTTAGGATCTCTCAAAAACAGATCTTCCTCTGTTTGGAAATGTTACTCTCTAAACTTCTCTTTCTGTAAGTATCTTACACCTCGGTCATGTGACTTAGTTGATTTAAAAATCATCTGCCATGTTAGTACCAATTGCCCAAGAAAACCTTTCCTTGGAACCCAAAATAGTTTTTCATAGCCCTGTACACTTTACATTGTTAACACACTGGGCCCCTCACCCTGCCCCAGTAATCTCTTTTTCCATAAGAGTAATAATGATAATAGTAGCATGCTTAATAACTTACAATGTGCCATGCTAGGTGCTTTCCATGAATTACTATTTCATGTGTTTTATTTTTTGAAATTATAATATAATTACACATTTCCACCTTCTCTTTCCTCCCTCCAACCCGTCCCATGTACTCTTCTTGTTCTCTTTCTTTCAATTCATGGCCTCCTTTTTATTAGTTGTTGTTATATATAAATATATACACTTTTATATATATTCATATTCCTAAACATATGAATACGACCTGCATAGTCGGTACAGTGTTATCTGTATGTATATGATCTGAGGGTTGACTGTTTGGTATTGAATAGCCAATTAGGAGTTCTTCCCCAGAGAAAACCATTTCTCCCACTCTCAGAATTCACAAACTTCCCGTACATACATACGTACACACACACACACACACACACATATACATATATACATATATATATGTATATATGTATATATATGTATATATATATATAGTCTAAGTTTGAGGCCCTGAAAGAAGCTTTCCCATTTCCATGTAAGCATGTCCATTGGTGACATCATTGTTCCTGTCTCTTTTAGGCAGCCATGATGAGACTTCATAAGTGTAGCCTCTCTGTCTGTTATAAAAGACACAGTCTGTCAGAAAAATTTTTGTTCCTCTGGCCTTTACAATCAGTCTGACTCTTCTTCAACAATAAGCTCTTAGCCTTAAGTCCAAAACTTGTGTTGGAAATATGTAATTTGATGACTCAAATACTTCTTGTTTTAATTAGTCTTAAGTCTTGCTCAACAAGGGAAAAACAATGGCTGGTAATGCAAACTTAACTATGTGGGCTAATAAAGTCATGGACATTGGAGATGAGCTTACAGCCACCATTTTACTAAACCAGCACAATTCCTAACTACATTCTGAATATTTATCCTTTTTCCTACCCACAGAAAAGAGTGGCTCTCATCCCTCTTTAAAGAAACTTCCTTTGGGTTCTGTTAGTCTCCTTTTGGGAGGGGAGGAGGGAGGGTTCTACAGGGGAGATACAAAGTGAATAAATCGTAATTAATAAAAATTAAAATTAAAAAAATTCTTAAAAAAGAAAAAAAAGAAACTTCTTTTTGCAACAAACATTGATCATTACAGAAAACCATAATTGATCCAAATGAGAAGAGATTGTATGGTGTTTGTTCCCAAATCTCTCTCTTTAGCTCTAACTACAATCCTATTTTGGAATCCCTTGTTTTCCCTTTGTATACAGACAAAAATCGAAGGCTGAAGTGGTGACATGATTCATTCAAGGTAGTGTGGCAAATGAGAAGTACAGATGCAATATAAAGCCAACCAGTCTGCATTTGGATGGTTAACATTTGAGTTCTGTTATGATTCCCCTCCCCTCACATATTATACAAGCACACACATAGTAAAAGCATACCCACAAGAAATAGACAGATAATTTCCACTAAGCTCTCAAGAAGGTGAGATGGTGGTCACCCTGGGAGACAGAGTCTCCCAGACGGTGATGAAGTACCAGCACGTGGGGCATGGGAGAGAAAGAGTATCACTGAGCTGCCACTTGCTGTTTCTGGGCATACTCATGTAGGTCAGCATTTATGCCATCTCACCTCTACCACAGATTATCTCCCCCCCCCAAAAAAAGCATGAGTACATGCAAGAGAGACTTGGTAGTTAATAAAACCTGTATAACTAGGCATGTTTCTCCTGTATATATGTGCTGGCATACACATAGACCAACAGACAAAAAAAAAAAAAAACGTTTCTCTGCAAGATGTACAGCATTCAATATCTCAGGACTGCTTGGCTCATTTATCACCTCTAGAGAGTGGAGGTTAGGTAGCATTAGACAGAAGCTGTATTGACCCCCATCCTGAGCAAACAGAATGACTAACCATTTTCCCTCCCAGCTTTAACATCTCTGTCTGTCTGGCCCCAATGTCTTTCTCTGTAGAGAATAATTAAGCTTTCAAGGACTGAGCAGAATTTTCTAAAGCTGACTGTAATATTCAAAAACAATACAAAGCATTCTTCTGTCTGATCTGCTGCTCTAGATTAGGGCTAGCTTTGATTTGTTTTGTTCTATTTTCTTGGAGTCTGTGATCTCTAATTTGCTCTCTGTTTTAACAATAACCCCTTTCCTCTTCAAATGGTAGATGACAATTCTAAGTATTGCACGTGGAGATGAAAACAGAATCACTCATATCCTACAGACACCAGATCAAGATAAACAACCTAATTATTTAACTCGCTCCTGCACTGTCTTTTGCCTCCTATTACTTAGGGGAACATTCATTTTATTCCGTTCATCTGCTCGGTTTGCATTTGCTTGTCTCTGCCAACGGATACTTGAAAATTTCGACAAAGTGCTACTTAGTTTGTGGTTACGCTTAAAAATCTTACGTTGTTTACAGTGCTTAAAACCTCTCATGAGACTTGGGCTTAAAAAGTCACCTGTCAAAAGCTTTTGAAAGGAGTACTGGATGAAGAGAACAGTATTTCTTCTCTGAAGACAGTGGTTTGCCAAGTGTAGTACCTTGAATGCCAGCATGTGTCCTACCTGAGAACTCACTAGACATCCTGACTGACCGCAGTCCTCCTTAGAAATTGTGGGGCTGGGCAAAGCTATGTGTTTCAGGTGATTGTGAGCTGAGCCATCATTTCAGTACCATTCCCTTATAGAATTCTTCTTACTGTAGAGCTAGAAGGACCCTAGGTAAATGACAAGAAGAAACAATGAAAAAGAAACTGGCTTTGGTTTTATAAGTGATCCTCAACTATGGATGCATATTAGAATTTCCAGGAGAGCTCTGAAAATACCTACAGCCGTGCCCCATACACAGAGAGACACTGACTTAGTTGGTCTGACATGAGCCTAGATGTACTTCTTAAAAGCTCCCTAGGTGTTTCTAATATGCAACCTAGACTGAGAATTACTATTTTGAGAACTATAGACTAGGATATCATCTGGAGATTTTTACCTTAAAAAAAGATTTATTTATTATGTATACAATGTTCTGCATTCACTTGTGCCTGCACATCAGAAGAGAGCACCATCTCTCATTATAGATAGTTATGACCCATCATGTGGTTGCTGGGAATTGAACCCTGGACCTCTGAAAGAGCAGCCAGTGCTCTTAACCTCTGAGCCATCTCTCCAGCCCCCGACCTTTACTTTTTTTAATTAGCAAATAATATGTGCTCTTATTTAGATCCAGTGATTGCAGAGTGGGTCCTGGGTAATTTGGGAGATATTACCAACTACATCAGGAAGGTGTCAATCACTGAATACCTGCTATATGAGGAACACTGTCTCAACATTTCCATAAGTAGATAGATTCACCAGGACCAATCGCTGTGGTGGATCCCATAGAAGGAACTGGGATAAGATAGACCACAGAAGCATACACAGAGAAGATGCTCACTACAATCCCTCAAGGAACACATGTTAAAAAGGGGGATAGGAGGGGCATGGGAAGAAATGAAGGGGAAGGAGGGATTGGGAAAGAATGAGGGAGGGGGCTACAGCTGGGATACAAAATGAATAAACTGTAATTGTTAAAAACAAAAAAAATTTAAAAAAACAACAAAAAAGGTGGAAGGGAAAGAATCATACATTTCAGATGGATTGCATTGAAGAGCTTAAATAAATAATCTCATATTCTTCCCAAACTTCTTTAAAGCATTATGAAAAAGTGTAATGAAAGGAATGGATTGCAAGCTATTTCTTCACTTTAAAACGGTGGAGAAAACTGAGATATTGTCTCAGGAAACCATTCTCTCCAAAATATTTGAGATAGCTCAAGTAACTTTAGGGAAAATGGAGTTTGAGTACTAAGTTCACTGAGATATTATGTCTCAGAAAAATGTAATAGAGTGCAATTAAAGAAGCAGCCCAATGTCACACTCTGGCCTCCATGTACACACATGAACACAGAGATAAAACGAGAACAGAGAGAAGAGGGAGGGCTTCTTACCCAGTGGATTTATTTGAACATATGCAGTTTTGTTTCAAAATCTCCCTCCAATACTGAGAAGATTTCACTTGCCCAGATGGTCTTTATAAATATAGGGATATATACATTAAAAAATGTAATGATGCCTCAGAATATATTCTGTATGCATGATCAATTTCTAGCAGGTAGATAATTGTTCTAACTACTGTACTACTACTACTGGAGGTGGCTTAATCATTAATGTGTGGCTAAAAACCATCTGAAGCAACCTGATTAAACATTTTACTGACCCATTTAATAATTAGAGCTTTCTGCTGTCTACATCAGACACTGGAGTCTCTCTTCACAGGAGGAAGAGATTTGGAGTAGGTGAGAAGCATTATACAGAGATCGCTGGAGCCAGCTGTTTATGCTGATCAGGATTACAGGCATGGATGGTCCCTTCAATGACTCCTTAACATTAGAAACTGACATGAATCACAGAAAGCTCTAAACATAGATCATCAGAAGAAATCTACATAGTGAAGAAAGCTAAGCGAACAGAAAAAAAAAATTAGACCTGCTTTCAAATTACTGTTGAGCAATAGATGTAATGCCAGTGAACACACCATTTAGAATCCCTGGGTTATGTAATCATCTCTGAAGATGCGGTAATAACACCTATCTCAAGAGGTTTGAAGGTTGACTACAAAAAAAATGAACTATGGGATAGACCTTGAGTGCGCGCGCGCACACACACACACACACACACACACACACACACACACTTGAGTGAAAATGTCTGGTATCATTAGTCTAAATTGATTTTGCATGTGAAAGCAAGAAGAGCCTAACAAGCACTGAGGTTCGTGTAGGGTGCCATAGGGGCACAGTGAAGAAACTGTAGGTGTAACCCCAGAGTTGTACTATTTGACTCTTTTAATGGCAAAACCAACGATGTTACTCAGTTCAACCAAGACATGAAGCAGTGTTCCACTTCTTCTAAAGCCCAGACCTATTGAGAAATTATTGATACACAGAAAAACAATAGCAATTTCCAAATTTTAAGTGAGTGCTAAATTGAATATATTACACAATATGCAGTGTGGAAAGCCAATTAGTGTACTAGAGGTAAACAATGCGTCTTTTTTCTCTCTTCTCTTTCTCTATCTCTCTCGTTCTGTGAGTGTGTGTGTGTTAACTGCTCAAAACCCTTTCATCTTGGTCCCACATCTGACCCCACTCCCTTCCTTCCCCAGCTCCTCAGGAATATAAGAACAATGGACTGCTTAGTCCCTACTGCAGATGCCGGTATGCTGCAGGTGCTATCTGGGAGAAGTGCTGGGCACAGCCAGAGGGACAGACTTTGATACTTGTGTCTGTGTGAGCCTCCTTCCAATGGGAACAAGCTGTTTTATAGAATGATTTTTGACTCAAAATGCAGAGGATGACTCTAAGTTTCAGTCATTATGTGGTCTGTAAGCTTTCCATCATTTGAAGGCAAAACAGTCTATGCACATTCCACAGAGCCGTTTGTCTCCCCTTTCTTTGGGTGGGTGCTGTGTTTTACACCAACCAGATTAGACACACTCTGATTTGCTCAGGAACTGCCAATAATAGGTCCCTCTGTCCTGGAAACAACAAAATCAACCATAGAAATTAACTTCTAGACACTTCTCAGTGAGGCCTGACTCCAGTACACTGACCCTATGGCACACAGAACAAGGTAATAGGCAAGGAATTCAGGCCCTTTCATAGACTAAGGAAGGCAAAGTTATAAACTACAGAAGTGATAGATCTCCCAGAAATTGTTGAAACCAAGACTTTCAACTGAAGATGGACACACAGCCCCCACACCTTAATCAACTGATTTTGACTTCCCTCATTTTGCTTGAAATTATGATTAATATCCCATTTATGATCCATTTTATAAATTAGGCACTGTTATAGTAGTTTATAGCCATTAACACATTTAAAGCCAGGCATGGTACCACTTACCTGTAATATCAGCACTAGGGAGCTAAGGCAGCTGGTTATGAGTTCAAGGACAACCTGAGCTACATTTCTAGTTACAGAATAGCTTGGACTAGTTAATGGATCCATGCCTTAAAAATACACACAAGAAATAAGCAAGTATTAACTCATTTAATAACAATAGCTTATTAAGTAATTATTATTATGCACAGCACACAGATTTTGAGAAGTAAATGGTCAAAGGTTGTATAGTTAATAATTGGTAACTTAAAGGCTTTCTGTCCCCAAAGAGAATTTCTCTGATTCTAATATGCAAAATGCACAGCCAGAGAAATGGCTCAGTGGTGAAAGCCACAAAACCTAAGAACTGGAGTTTGATCCCCCAGAACTCAAGTGGTGGAAAGAGAAAATTTACTCATATGGGCTGATCTCTGACTTCCACATATCTCATGGCACAAATAAAATAAATACAATGTTAAAAGTACTTATTTAGAAGTATAAAATTTTCTGAAGTCTATGGCATACAAAAAACCCAGTAGTCTAGGAATCAAGTAAGAGGTGGACCAGTATCATATCTTCCAGGGTACCTGCATTAGTTACTTTTCTGTTGTTGTGATAAGACACGATGACCAAAAGCATTATACAGAAGAAAGAGATTGATTTGACTCATGGTTTCAGAGAAGTCTGTAATATTGAAGAGACAATCACAGCAAATGGCCAGAGAAAACTGAAAAGAGATGTCAGCCACACATAGGACACAGAGAATTATAACAGTAAGTGAATCAGGGCTAAAAATCCTCAAAACCTGCCCCTGGTGTCATATTTCCTCCAGTAAGGCTACCAGTCCTAAAGTATCCCAACTGGGAAGCAAGTGCTAAAAAACATGAGCCTCTGGAGAACATTTCTCATCTAAACCACAATAGTACCCACCCCTCAGTTATGCTCAATCCTAACCCCACTCACCAGGAGACTGAGGTGTAGGTATGTGTTTTGAAAATATCAACATGGATGGAATAGAGGGCCTGTTTTTTTTTCTTTTTCTTTTCTTTTTTCCCCTTCTTTTTTTTTTTTGAGGATTAAAACTCATCTATATTGAAATCCAAAATGCACAGTGTGTGTGTGTGTGTGTGTGTGTGTGTGTGTGTACACACATATGTCCCTGTGTGTGCATGTATTTGCTCAGGTGCTTGTTCATTGTCACTATTTCTTTTTTTAATCTTTTTTCTTTCTTCCTTCCTTCCTTCTTTCTTTCCTTCTTTCCTTCCCTTTTTTTTTGGGGGGGGGCAGGATTTTTCTGTGTAGCCTTAGCTGTCCTGGATTCAATTTGTAGGCCAGGCAGGCCTCCAAATCACAATAAATGCCTGCCTCTGCCTCCCTGGGTGCTAGGATTACACGTATGCATCATCACAAAGGATTTCTCTTCCTCCTCCTCCTCCTCTTCTTCTTCTTCATTTTTCTTCACTTTACATCCCAATTGTAGCATGTTCCCTCCTATCCTCCTGGTTCCACCCTCCCTATCTCTTCCCCCTACTCCTCCCTACTCCTCAGAAAAAGGGAGCCCCCCATTTTCTCTTAGTTGCAGTTTGGAGTAGTGTAGGATAGTTCATAAATATAAGACAAATATGGATGTGGAGATGCTGCATTTTGAAAGTCTTCTTTCTTAAATCTCTTTATTGTTCATATGGCTGGGCCATGGTTGATAGACTTCTGTCTTCTAGTCCTTACACAAGAAGTTTCAATAAAACTAGTTGCCAAACCAATCTGCCAGAATGCATTGAAACTCCCTGATTCCTGGGGGTTCAAACTGTCTCTTCCTCAGAGTGACCTAAAGAGAAAACAAAGCGCTCTGCTTTGCACTTATTTAGGGACATCTTATTGGACAAGGAAGGACAGGATCAGATCGTTGCTTAAGATACCATGGAAAAAGGAAATCAACATCATTCATCTGCTTTGCCACCTATTCTCTTGTAACTGAAATAATTGGCAACATCCACACAGAGTTTTTAAATTAAATTTTTATTGTTTATATTAATTACAGTTTATTCACTCTGTATCCTAGGTGTATCCCACTCCCTCATTCCCTCTCTCCCTCATCTCCTCCTAGGCCCCTCTCCAAGTCCACTGATAGAGGAGGTCCTCCTCTCCTTCCATCTGACCCTAGCCTATCAGGTCTCATCAGAACTGGCTGCATTGTCCTCCTCTGTGGCCTGGCAAGACTGCTCCCCCATCGGGGGAGGCAGTCAAAGAGCCAGCCACTGAGTTCATGTCAGAGCCAGTCCCTGTTCCCCTTACTAGAGCTACCATGGGCTACAGCTGTGCAGGGGTTCTAGGTTATATCCATGAATGGTCCTTGGTTGGGGTATCAGTATCAGAAAAGATCCCTGTACCCAGATATTTTGGTTCTGTTGCTCTCCTTTTGGAGCTCCTGTCCTTTCCAGGTCTTACTATCTCCCCCTTATTTCCTAAGATTCTCTGCACTCTTCCCAAAGTGTGTTTATGAGTCTCAGTATCAATCCTCACTCAGAAAGGCAAATGGGATGAACATTGGAAGAAGGAGAAAACAGGAAACAGGATAGGAGCCGGCCACAGAGGGCCTCTGAAAGAATCTACCCACACCAACTTTTAGACCTGAAGGTAAGAAATTCATGTTACCCTTTGAAGCCCATGTAGGAGTTATCTTTTTAGTCCAAAGAGAGCATGTCTACCTCTGGTACCTAGGAACAATCATTTAAGAAGTCCTTCTCCTTGAACAGAAGAAATAAAGCACAACTTTATGATGAAGCAAGAGATTAGATCACTGTCAGATATTACACTGTTTCCACTGTGAACTAACCACATTCACAGTCATCTTAATACCACACGTGCTGGAGAAAACATGTAAAATTTCCAAAGCAAATTTTTCTTCTCAAACAAGCTCCTCTTACACTGAAACTCAGGGCCAAACTTTGGGCAGAGTGCAGGGAGACTCGTGGAGGAAGAGAAGGGTGGAGATAGAAGTACATGGAGAGGACAGCAGCCCCACAAGGAGACCAACAAGGCCAAAATTCTGAGCCCCGGGTGTCCTGAAGAAACTGATGCAGCAACCAAGGACCATTCATTTAGAGGACCTAGACCCCCTACTCAAACTTAGCCAATTGGCAGCTCAGTCTCCATGTGGATTCCTGAGTAAGGTGAGCAGGAGTTGTCATTGTCATGAACTTGGTTGCCTGTTCTTTGATCACTTCCCCCTGGTGATGTGGCCTTACCAGGCCACAGAGGAAGAGGATCCAGGCAATCCTTATGAGGCTTGACAAACTATGAGCAGAGGGCAAGGGAGAAGAACTCTTCCTTTCAGTGAACCAGGGGAAGTGTATAGGGGGAAGATGATGGTAGGGTGAAACTGGAAGAAGTTGAGGGAGGGGGCTTCAATCAGGATATATAATGAATAAATTATGAATAAAAATTAAAATTTAAAAAAGTTCCTCTTTTAGTCCTTGCATATGGTTATGCAGACCTAACCTCAGAGAAATCACTAAGCATTGGAAGCGAAAGACACAGGGACATTCACAAATCCTGTTGATTCTAGTTTCACATTCTTTTCTTTGTATCATCTCTCCACCACCCCATCCCCAGAACTCATTCACTCTACTCCTACCTTGTTGTACTTCATTTGTTTCCTGTCTCTAGGACTGGTTGCATGGGCATATTCTCTGAGTAACCTCATGGGGGCACTCACGTTTGGCTTAAATCTCTATTGGTATCACTCTGTAAGTCTAAGTATTTTTCAAAGAGGCCCTGGTTTTACATTTTGCACTTGGTGCTGTAAGTTTTATAGCCATTAGTGCTGGACTGTCCCCATTTGGGCCCTTTATATTGGTAGTGCTTTTTTTTCCTAATGCTGAAAGTAATGGCTTTATATGTCTAATGTCTCTTCAGTACCTCCAGAATAGAACTACAACCGCTCAACCAGACCTTCAAGGCCCTCTGTTACTTGGCCTCTATGTAATCATCTGTACATCCCAAACAGATTCTAGCTATTCTACAATTGTGGATAGTTTTTGTCATAACTAACAACAGCAAAGCTGTTAATAGTTCAAACTCTAGAGTTAAACAGATATCTTTTACAGCTCTGGTCTTATGCTTCCTGGCTATATAGCTTTTGATGAAATCCTTAACTTTCCTGAACTTTCTTCACAAAAGAGCTACCAATAGTATCCATCTCCTGAGGTTAAGTGAGATGCTCAGCACACATACACACACATGCACACACACACACACACACACACACACACACACAAATCTCTATATACAGTGTCTGACCCCTGATAAAGGCTGAGAGAATATTCAATACTAATATTATTGCTTGTTGCTATCATTGTTACAGAGCTGACTACTTCTAGAAGTTACTTGCCTTTGTTCCATTCTAATCTGCCACATTGCTGGCTGCATTCACAAACCACAGAGTGGCCTGTCAAGTCCTTGTACTTCCTTCTCCTTTACCCATCAGTAACCCCCTCTGATTGAGCTGACCATAATGGGTAGGCTTTTTTGGCTGTGTTCACCAACTCCATCTTGTCTCTCTCTGCTGGTGTGGGAGAAACCTAATGGGCCAGCAGAAGTTGCAGAGGCAGCCATGAAGAGGAGTCAGCATATTTGCTAAGCAGGGCTTCTGAAGAAAGAAGCTCTGGGAACTTGCATTAAGGAGATAAGCTCCTCTGTTCCCTTTCAAGGCTATATCCATTCTCCTGCTGTACCTGGTAATGGCATTTGGGGGCAACAAATATTTTTCATATGAGCATGATGTAAAATGGCTCTCGGATGCCCCACCTCAATTCTATCAGATCAACTCTAATACCACAGCAACGTTTCATCTTGAGCTGCTGAAGTCATTCACAAAGTAGTCAAGGAAGAGGTGGTTCACAACATACGAAGTAGAACTGCTGCAGAGTTTTAGCTTTCGGCATGAGTTCTTTGCCACACCTCAACAGCAGTGAGAAAAACAGCAGTCAACAACATCACTCCTTGATGTGAGAAGAGTATTTTTTTTTACCCCAACTCAGTCAAGAGTTAAATTACCAAAGTCATAGTAGTATTAAAAAGATAGAAACTTGTTTGACCAGGGATTTAGAAGTGGAACCTTTTAGCAATGAAGATTAGATAAACTCATAATGGTGGAAGCGTCTACGATTAAATACTGATGGCTTTATAAAAAAACAGAACACATATGCATTCCCTTTCTCTCTCCATGGGGCTGATACTCTGTGCCATCACAGGAGTCTGCCAACAACAAGTTCAATATCATGTGAGGTCTCTAAGCCTTTCACCCTCAGAACCATGAGCCCAAATAAAGCTCTGCATCTCACAAAATGGACTCATGCACTCACTGATCTTTCCACCTTCTTACCAAGGTGCTTTATTCTTCCCTTAGAAAATAAAGTCTCAGCTGAGTGGTGGTGGCACATGCCATTCATTTCAGCACTTGGGAGGCAGATGTAGGTGGATATCTGTAAGTCTGAGGCCAGCCTGGTCCACAGAGTGAGTTCCAGGAGAGACAGAGCTACACAGAGTAACCGTATCTTGAAAACACAAACAAATTTTTAAAAAGAAAAGAAAGACTCCACCCAGCTTGTTTCGTTTTGTTTTTGTTGTTTTAAAGTTTTATTTATGTACTTACTTATTTATTTATACAGCATTCTGCTTACATGTATGCTTACACACCAGAAAAGGGCACCATTTCTCTTTATGATGTTTGTGAACCACCATGTGGTTTCTGGGAATTGAACTCAGTACCTTTGGAAGAACAGACAGTGTTCTTAACCTCTGAGCCATCTCTCCAGTCCCAACTCCACCCAGCTTGTACTGCAGAATCATCTATGATAATTTGACATACACCGTTGCTGAAGAACCCTCAAAACTGATTAAAGCTAAATATATGGGGTTTGGAAGAAGAATTGGTAACACCAAGTCCTCACACATTTCTTTTTAAAATTGTTTATACATTTTTAGTTGAAACAGAATTATATCACTTTTTCCCCTTCTATTTCTTCCTTCCAGACCTTCCCAGATCTTCTCCACTCCAACCTGTCCCATGTCCCACACTCTCAAATTGATAACATTTTTTTCTTTAATTATTATTGTTGTACACAGAAATAGGTGCATATACATACACACAGACTATAAATGTAACCTGTTGAGTCCATTTTTCCTGTTTGTGTATACATGATTTCAGAAGCGAAAATAACCAATAGGTAAGATTAGAATAATTGCTTCGAAGCCAGTACCCAGGTCTCCATGTCATAATCTTTCTTAAATACCTCTACATCACCTATTAATGAAGAAAACAATAAGTTCATGAACCCTAGTAGCACTCTGGCCATGTTCTTTTTTCTTCTTTTTTAATTTATTTATTTTTTTATTAATTAAAGTTTATTCACATTGTATCCCAGCTGTAGCCCGCTCTATCAGTCCTTTCCAACCCCAGCCGCCCTCCCTCATCTCCTCTGCTGATAGGGGAGGTCCTCCACCCATTCCCTCTGACCCTAGCCTACTAGATTTCATCAGGTCTGGCTACATTGTCTTCCTCTGTAGCCTAGTAACACTGCTCTCCTCCCCAAAAGGGAGGTGATCAAAGAACCAGCCACTGAGATAATGTCAGTTAAAGCCCCTGTTCCCCTTACGACACTAACGACTTGGACACTGAGCTGCCATGGGCTAATTCTGAGTAGCGGTTCAAGGTTACCTCCATGCGTGGTCGTTGGTTGAAATATCATTCTCAAAAAAGGCACCTTTGCCCAGACTTTTTTGGTTTGTTGCTCTCCTTGTGGAGTTCCTCTCCCCTCCAGGTCTTTCTATCTCCCTCTTCTTTCATAAGATTTCCTATACTCTGCCTAAAGTTTGAGTCTCAGCATCTACTTTGATACCCTGCTGGGTAGAACCTTTCAGAGATCCTCTGTGGTAGGCTCCTGTCCTGTTCCCTGTTTTCTCCCTCTTTATATGTCCATTCCATTTGCCTTTCTGAGTGAGGATTTATCATCTTACCCAGGGTCCTCCTTTTTGCTTAGCTTCTTTAGGTGTACAGATTTCAGCATGTTTATCCTCTATTATATGTCTAATATCCACTTAAAAGTGAGTATATACCATGTGTTTCTTTCTGCTCCTGGTATACCTCACTCAGGATGATCTTTTCTAGTTCCCACCATTTGCCTGCAAATTTCATGATTTCCTTGTTTTTAATTGCTGAGTAGTATTCCACTGTGTAAACGTACACCAATTTCTGTATCTATTCCTCAACTGAGGGACATCTGGGTTGTTTCCAGGTTCTGGCTGTTATAAATAGCGCTGCTCTGAACATGGTTGAGCAAATGTCCTTTATGCATACTTGAGTATATTTTGGATGTATGCCTAAGAGTGATATTTCTGGATCTTGAGGTAGCACTATTCCTAATTGTCTGAGAAATCTCCGGACTGATTTCCAAAGTGGTTGTGCAGGTTCACATTCCCACCAACAATGGAAGAGAGCTCCCCTTTCTCCACATCTTCTCCAATATGTGCTGTCACTTGAGTTTTTTATCTTAGCCATTCTGATGGGTGTAAGTAGAAATCTAAGGATCCTTTTGATTTGCATTTCCCTGATGACTACGGACATTGAGCATTTCTTTCAGTGTTTCTCTGTCATTCCATATTCTTCTATTGAGAATACTCGGTTCAGTTCTGTAGACCACTTTTTAATTGGATTACTTGATTTGTTACTGTTTAACTTCTTGAGTTCTTTATGTATTCTGGATATTATCCCTTTGTCATATATAGGGTAAGTGAAGATCTTTTCCCAGTCTGTAGGCTGTCATTTTGAAATCCAACACTCATTCATGTTTAAAGTCTTGGAGAGATAAGGGATACAAGGCACGTACGTAAACATAGTAATATATACAGTAAGCCTATAGCCAAATCAAACTAAATGGTGAGAAACTTAAATCAATCCCACTGAAATCAGGGACAAGGCAAGGCTGCCCACTCTGCATATATCTTAAACATAGCACTTGAGGTCCTAGATAGAGCAATGAGACAACGAAAGGAGATCAAGGGGATAAGGGGATACAAATTGGAAAGGAAGAAATCAAAGTATCACTATTTGCAGATGATATGATAATAGACATGAATGACCCAAAAATTCAACCAGAAAACTCCTTCAGCTGATAAACACCTTAAGCAAAGTGGCTGGATATAAAATGAACTCAAAAAATCAGTAACCCTCCTGTATACAAAAGACAACAGTGCTGAAAAAGAAATTAGGGAAACAACACCGTTCACAATAGCCACTAATAACATTAAATACCTTGGTATGACTCTAACCAAGCAAGTGAAAGGCCTGTTTGAAAAAAACACTTCAAGTCTCTGAAGAAAGGAATTGAAGAAGGTATCAGAAGATGGAAAGATCTCCCATGCTCATGGATCAGTAGGATTAACATAGTAAAAATGACCATCCTGCCAAGAGCAATCAACAGATTGAATTCAATTCCCATCAAAATACCAACACAATTCTTTACAGACCTTGAAAGAACAATTCTCAAGGTTTCACATAGAAAAACAAAACCCCCAGAATTCTGAAAACAATCCTCTACAACAGATCTTCTAGAGGTATCTCCATCCCTGATCTCAAGCTGTACTGCAGAGCAATAGTAATAAAATCAGCATAGCACTGGCATAGAAACAGAATGGTGGATCAATGGAATCAAATAGAAGACCCATAAATAAACTCACACCCACAGATACTTGATATTTAACAAAGAAGACAAAACCATACAATGGAAAAAAGACAGCATCTTCAACAAACGGTGCTGGTCTAACTAGATGTCTACAAGTAGAAAAATGCAATTACATCCATATTTATCACCCTGCACAAAACTAAAGTCCAAGTGGATCAAAGACCGATATATAAAACCAGACACACTAAATTGGTTAGAAGAAAAAGTGGGAAAAGGCCTAGAATTCATCGGCACAGGAGACAACTTACTGAACAGAACACCAACAGCACAGGCTCTAAGATGAATAATCAATAACTGGGACCTCATGAAACTGAAAATCTACTGTAAAGCAAAGGACACTGTCACTCTGGCCATTTTCATCTCTCCTTTATCCATGAATTCTCACCTCTGGATCTTTAGTAGCTCACAAAGTTGTCCCCTTATCTTCATCTCATAGAAAGCTCTCACACTCTTTCTTTCACCTAGAATGGCTCTT
Source organism: Pachyuromys duprasi (assembly GCA_028658305.1). Taxonomy (NCBI): domain Eukaryota; kingdom Metazoa; phylum Chordata; class Mammalia; order Rodentia; family Muridae; genus Pachyuromys; species Pachyuromys duprasi. The sequence goes on from CM053742.1 coordinate 50,827,230, forward strand.
CCTCTTTGCTAACAGCAGCGGTTCTTAAATCAGAGCAGGCAGGCAGCAGAATTCCCCCTGAGAACTTGTTAAAACAAACATGCTAGCTGTGCTGAATTCCACCCCAGATTTTCTGACTGAGTCCACTTAAGGTGGACCTAAGGTTTTTTGTTTTTTTTTTTACTAACAAATCCCTTTATCCTGCTCATACACCAAATGCTCTTACCCACTGAGCCATAACCAACTCTTCACCAGGATTTTCATACTGGTTGTGTTAGCTATTCAAAGTGTTCCACAACAAAGTTGCTTATATTCTAGCCAGAATTTTCTGCTCTCCTCAAATATCCTCCAATCTCTGTCCCTTATTAAGGTGCTTTCATGGTAGTATAGAAATTAAAAGTAGCCCATAATTATTAAGAGCATAGATTCTAGGGTCAAATAAGTCAGGTGGATGCACCGCTGATCTCTGGTGGATACATCACTGACCTGCTATATGACCGTAGGAACACCCTATGCTCTAATACTACATTTATTCATGTGTTGTGTGATGATGTTTTATATATTTCTTAAGTTATGGTGATGCATGAAAAAGCAACAGATACAAAGCTCATACCACCCAACCGGCTTACATGAAGTACTAAATAAGCAGTTGCCATTACAAAGCCATTAAAACTTTACTAATAATATTTGCTGAAAACTTGTCCAATTACTCCTGCATATTAGGATGCAAAGGTTGGTCATAATGCATGCTTCCAATTTCTCCCTCTTTTCAAAATGCTACACAAAGACACTCTGACTGATTGCCTACTCACAATGTGAATTATAGTAAAACAAATGAATTGTTTAAAGCACATCATCCCTTCATTTTTTAATGTTTCTCAGTCATGTAGGAAGTTGTGTTAAGAAGCCTAATTTTGTAGCTCAATATCCAAGTGGGTACCCTAGTAAGGGGAACAGGGACTATTTTGGACATGAACTCAATGGCTGGCTCTTCGACACCCCTGCCCCCCGAGGGAGGAGCAGAGACCTGATAAGCTAGAGTTAGATGGAAGGGGAGGAGGTCCTCCCCTATCAGTGGACTTGAAAAGGGGTAGGGAGGAGATGAGGGAGGGATGGGGGGGTAGGGAGATACCTTTTTGAGGACAATTTCTACACCTCTAAAATACAGCTTTAGACAAAGTTAGGAACAGGTAACTCTCACTTGTTTTTTTCTCTCTTCTGTAGCAGACATTTGGTTTATGATTTGTAAACACGTATTGTTATAATCCCAAGTATGGGATTTTAGTTTGTCCACACCTGTTAATTGTCTCATGTGAAGTATGTTATTTGCCAGCTGGAATTAGCTGAATTCTGAGGACTTTGAGGGGTATAAATATGATAGCCCAGAGGGAAAAAGCACAGCGATTTGGAGGAGACGGAGGAGGATGACTTGCTGCACTTGCTGGCTAGCTAGTTTGCTGGTTGGTTGGTTGGTTACCTGGACTTCTGTATTATCTAAAGACTGACATTGGTATTGCCCCCAAAAGAATCCTAGGACCCTAACCAGCAGGAAGAAGGAAAGAGGGCTACTTCCTCCTTCCCTTGCAACCTTCTTTATCCCCTACCTGGGTTTAGGGGATTGGAAGGGACATATAAGCTTTAAGGAACCTCCAAATAAAATAACATTTGAAAAACTAGCACCAGCACTCCTCCTAGACATCAACTGTGGATAAATACTTGCTCCTCCTCCATATATATATATTTGATTTAGGCCAGAAACAGTAGATTAGAGCCTCTGTTTGACCAATTTTACTCTAGTACTTTAGCACTGCTACTGGACTGGAGTTCTAGAGAACCTGTTTCCCCACTAAATCTCACTGTTATTCATGTGGTTATAAGGATTTAACACAAATGAGAAAACTAGAACGTTGCTAGTTTTTAATTCCTTTCCCTTTCATAATATAATTTTTTATCTTTGAGCCAATATCTATTATTACATCTTATTTGGGGCTGCAAGTTTACAAACTTAAATAATCTGAAGCTTTAACAACATTACCAATAACTTTTAGATTTTTAAAATTTTGCTACCTCTTGTGTACTATAAAGTTTTTCTTAATGTTAGAACATCCTGTCCTAATTTGTTAATTAGGAAGTATTGATGCTTATTTTTCTTGACTTCTTGAAAGGAAGGAAAATAAAAATATGAGAATAAATCATTTTATTGAAAAGATAATTCCTCATATATATACATATATTATATATACATATATATAAACATACATATAATATGTCACAGAAACACAGGCAAAAAAAGCTCTACTTTTCCTTTCTTTTGCTCCCATCACTTTTACCTCACTCCCAAAATAAAAACCAACATGTTTTCCAGAGACTACTGGCAATTTGAGTCTTTCAGAAAATGTTACTTTAAGAAAAATAATGTGATAGACTCTTCTGAATGAATTTTAAACATAGCTAAAGATAGGTGACCCTCAGTAACCAAGTCATAGGTTGGCAAGATTTGAGTTAATACCACAAAGAGTCACATGATGCTGAAAGGCTATCAGCCCTCCATGTTTTCCTTTCCCGAAGGCATTTGTTAATATTTATTGCTATAGGACTGTAAGAGCCAGAGGACCAGGAAGTTTCTTGTGTAGCTGTGTCTCTAAGAGTGAATTTACACATGATACTTGAACAATGGCAACATGAGCAGAGATGTTAACATGGAGTGGGGAAATTTCATAGGGTCCCACCACTAGACAAAGAATTATATGCAAGTAAGGAATGCTGAGAAAGGGAAAATTAGTCTTTCCCATGGATTAGCACCCTAATTGGTTATTTAATATTAAGTGGTCAGCTCTGAATTCAAATATATACAAGCAACACTAAATACACTCAGCAAGTTCTCTGTGTGTTTGTGGACATGTACGTGTGCATTGGTTTATGTATAACAATAATAATGGTAATGTATAAGACTCGCCCAAATGGTAGTGGATTTGAAGGCATGAAGGGGTCATGGAGAGCAGTTGAGGCTTGTCACTGTGAGAGGCCAGGAAAGGTCATGGTGAAGGTGCAGCCTCAGTGGAAGTTGAAGGCCCAGGCCTGAAGGTCATGCAAAGAAGTGGAGGCTTGGCACCAAGAAGTGAGTCTATGAGAGGCTATTGGTGAAACTGTAGCCCAGTTGTGGCTAAGAGCCACAGCAGGTGTGGAGATGCCAGTACCATGGGATTACCACCAAGAGCAGCAGCCGTACTGGACTGGAGTCACTCCACTATGAAGCTTAAAAAATAAGGTGGGTGTGCTCCACAGAGCAGAGCTGGAGGAGTGACCCAAGCCCTTCTGAGGAACCCAGAAGATTATATGTAAATTCCGCACTATGGACATGGACTTATTTATACTATTGGAATTTAGTTTTGCTTGGTTCAGATAGTGGCTGTGCATGGTTACTGCCGCTTGAAGAAGGTGTCTTACTTAATCTCAGCACTTGGGATTCTGAAGCAGGATGATTTCTGTGAATTCAAGGCTAGCTTACTCTACATAGTGAGATCCAGGACAGCCAGGACTACATACACAGACTCTGTCTTAAACAATACAAAATAAAACTCCAAACCAAAAATCAAACAAACAAATAATAATAATCAATGAAAAAGAGGCCATGAATTTGAACGGGAACTAGAGGGATAAGAGAGGAGTTGGACCCAGGACAGGGAGGGTAAAATGATGCAACTGTATTATAATTAAAAATAATTCCCTCTGAAAGGGAGGAGTATATCCCCTATCAGTGGACTTGGGGAGGGGCATGGGAGGAAATGATGAAGGGAGGATGGGATTGGGAGGGGACAAAGGAGGGGGGCTACAGCTAGGGTATAAAGTAAATGAACTGTAATTAACAAAAATAAATTAATTTAAAAATACAATAAAATAATTCCCTCTACAAATTTCTCATACCCTAAGCCTTTGATATCTCATATTTTGCTGCCAAATGATTACATGAAAAAAATACATTTCCCCACTCTTGAGTAATCAAAGTGAAATACAGCCATCCTTGGAATGGCATTATCTTAGAATAAATGTTGTTTCTTAGAGTAAGAAGATACTAGTGAAGGACAGTATTTTTTATGTTAAGGATCAAAAACAACATACTAGCAAGTATACTATTACTGAGCTACATCCAAAGCCCCTCTGGGTTTTTGATTGTTTGTTTTTCAACTCACACTCAGGTTATTATACTAAGTAATAGGTTTCACTATAGTATTTTCGTATTTGGATACTTATGTATTATTTTGCTTTATTATAATTTTCATCTTCTCCATTGTCCCCTATTTCCCCAGTATCCCACTATTTCCCCTATCTGCTTTCATGGCATATGTATACTACTACTCTTATTTTATATCCCTCCCATAAGATCTCTTTCTTCCTTTTCATTATCCCCCTTTAAAATTTTTAAAATTATTTTATGTATATGGGTGTTTTGCCTGTATATATATATATATGAGCACCATGAGCATACTTGATACCTTTGTAGTCCAGGAAAGGGCTGGACTTGAAGAGCAGATTGTTGGCCATTCATGTGGTTGCTGGGAATGAAACCTAGATCCTCTGGAAGTGTTTCTAGTATATTTTTGTCTTTTATTTTATTTTTATTATTAGTTACATTTTATTAACTCTGTATCCCAAGTGTATCCCACTCCCTCATTCCCTCCCAATGCCACCCTCTCTCCCTCTACTCCCTGCCCCTTTCTAAGACCCTGGTTTATCAGGTATCTTCAGGACTGGCTGCAAAGTCCTCCTCTGTGGCTTAGCAGGGCTGCTCCTCCCTCGCAGGGTGGGGAGGTCAGAGAGCCTGCCATTGAGTTCATGTCAGAAATAGTCCCTATTCCCCTTACTAGGGTACCCACTTGCATACTGAGCTACCATGGGTTACATATTTTTAATGACTGAGCTACCTCTCCAGACTCATTTAAAAATATTTTAACATAAAAATTTATATAGTTTTGCAAAATTCAGCATATCCTGGCCAGAACTTTCAGTTTCCCATAAATACACTGAAAATATAGCCTTTTTATTGTGCTGAGGATTGAACCTACAGACCTGAGTTATGCAAATTATATACTGAGCTACATCTCAAACTATGGTCTGTGTCATTACATAACTAATTATTTTTAAATGCTTATATAGATATCAAATATTGTATTCATATATGATGTCTGTATAATGTTATATCATTACTCACCTTGTTGATTCATGATACACACAATATATGAAAATACAGATATATACAATTCGAAACCTACGTTCTAGATATGAGAGAAAATATGTAGCATTTTTTTCTGAATTTGACTAATTTCACTTAATAATTTCAAGTTCCATTCATTTTCATGCAAGTACCATGATTTAATTTTTCTTTAAAACTGAATAAAATTCCCCTATGTTTACTAACACATTTTCTTCATATGTTGCTGGGCATCTAGGCTGTTTCCATTTCCAGACTGTTATAAATAATATATCATTAAATGTGAATGTATATGTTTCTCTGTGACATACTGACTTAGAGTCTTTCAGAAGTGTGTTCAAGGGTGGTCTTGTGATAGTCATTTCTTTTTTTAGTAACTTCCAAAGTGGTTTTCAAAGTTCAGCTCTTAGATTTTTGAGACACAGTTTTACTCTGTAGATTAGGTAGTCCTTGAACTTGGATTCCTACTGCCTCAGTCTCCCAAGTACTAGAAGAATTATAGGTGTGCATGTTTATGATCAACTAGGAATACTAAAATAAAAAGACAAGTTGATTTCTAATCGACTGTGATGAGACTACAATAAGCGAGGAGAAAAGCAATGGAAAAAATGAGATCTGGAAGATAGGTAGCAGTAGATTTAAAAAAAAAATCATTCCTTTACGTGAACTAGAGAGTCATGGAAAGTCTTTGAACAGACAAACAGCATGATATAATCTGTGTTCTTTAAAGATCACTTTGGGTGTTGTCTGAAGAAAAGATGGAGGAGCCTTGTACATTGCAAGAGACAAAGAACATATGCAGCCAGGAAAGATAGGAGGCTCTCTTGATATCTCCAAAGAACTCAGATGGATACTATCGACAAGATGATGGCAGAAAAGCCAATAAAAACAGATTTTAAGCCTGGCAAGGGTGGTACACACTTTTAATCCCAGCATCCAGGGAAATGGAAGCAGGTAGATCTTTGTGAGTTTGAGGCCAGCCTGGTCTACAGAGTGAGTTCCAGGAAGCCAAGCCTACACAGAGAAACACTGTCTTGAAAAAGCAAAAATGTCAACAAAACAAAGAAACAAAACAACAACAAACTGTTTGCATACAACACTGAACAAAACAAATAGCCTCTTCATGGAGCTTTCTGGTATATAATAACACCTAACAGTTTTGAGTACTTCCTATGGTCTAAGCACTTTGCTTTCATGACTCACTTGATGTTTACCAAACACATAAGTGTATATTTTTATCATCTTCACTTCAGAAATGATGAAAATGGGGCTGGTGAGATGGTTCAATGCTTAAGAGCGCTGGCTAACAAGGACATTGTAGCTGCTTTATTCGTAATAGCCAAAACCTGGAAACAACTCAGATGTCCCTCAGTTGAGGAATGGATACAGAAATTGGTGTACGTTTACACAGTGGAATACTACTCAGCAATTAAAAACGAGGAAATCATGAAATTCGCAAGTAAATGGTGGGACATGGAAATGATCATCCTGAGTGAGATATCTCAAAAGCAGAAAGAAACATATGGTATATACTCACTTATATAGACCTATAGGATAGAATGGTCATGCTGAAATCTATACACCTAGGGAAGATATACAAGAAGAAGGACCTAGGTTGGTATGATCAATGCTTGTTTAGATGGACAAATGGGATGGACATTGAATGGAGGAGAAAACAAGCAACAGGACAGGAGCATACCAAAGAGGGCCTCTGAAAGAACCTATATAGCAATGTATCAAAGCAGGTATTAAGACTCACAGCCAAGCCTTCGGGAGAGGGCAGGGAATAATAATGAAAATAGGGGGAGTTAGCAAGACTTGGGGAGAACAAGAGCTCCACAAAGACCAAATAGAGCAGGGCACAGGGGTCTTTTACTAGACTGTTTCTCTAACCAAGGACTATGTATGGATATAACCTAGAATCCCCGCTCAGATGTGGCCCATGGTAGCTCATTATCCAACTGGAGACCCTAGTAAGGGAAACAGGGACTATTTCTGTCATGAACTCAATGGCTGGCTCTTTGACCCTCCCCAGGGAGTAACAGCCTAGCTAGATCCCAGAAGAGGACATTGCAGCCAGCCCTGAAGAGACAAGATAAACTAGGGTCAGATGGAAGGGGAGGAGGTCCTCCCCCATCAGTGGACTTGGAGTGGGGGGCAGGGAGGAGACGAGGGAGGGATGGGGAGAGTGGGAGGGAATGAGGGAGGGGGCTACGCCTGGGATACAAAGTACCTAACCTGTGATTAATATAAAAATAAATAAATTACATTTTTTAAAAAAGAGCACTGGCTAATTTTTCAGAGGACCTAGGTTAGATTCCCAGCACCCACATGGTAGCTTAGAGCTTTCTGCAATTCTAGTTCTAGGGAATCCAATACCCTCTTCTTATCGCAGTAAACACCAGGTATGTAAGTGGTACACGCACATGTGTGCAGGCAAAACACTCATACATATAAAATCAAATATTTTTAAAAGGTGATGAAATTGGACTCAGTGGTCGGCTCTTTGATCACCTTCCCCTGGAAAGGTGGTCTAACTAGGCCACAGAGAAAGAGGATCCAGACAGTCCTGATGACACCTGATGGGCTAAGGTAAAATAGTAAGGGAGGAGGACCTCCCCCTATCAGTGGACCAGGGGAGGGACATAGGGAGGAAGAAGGAAGAAGGGTAGGGCTGGGAGGAGATGAGGGAGGGAGCTACAGCTGAGATATAAAGTGATTAAATTGTAATAAATAATAACAATAAAGAAAAAAAGAGGATGAAATTAGGGTAGTACAGAGGATAATGTGTTCCTTGACAGCTTACAACTTTATAAATGAAAGACTTAGAAATTCAACTTGAACCACAGAGTACAAGCCACCACCACCCCATAGCTACCTTTTTGCTACACCGTTATTTCCACACCAGAGCTCCTCTCCTGATTCCCTTTCACTTTTGTTCTACATATGATGGAGATTTTCTTTTTCTTTTTCCTCTTATTTTTTCCTTTTTTTTACCCTCAGTGGTTTACTGTCACTATCATTTTTTATTATTTCAATGTAGTTACTTTATATCCCAAGGCCCCTCCCTCTTCTTCTCCCAGTCCCCCCCCCCTTACTCTTCTTCCCCCTTCTCCTTTCCTCTTCCTCCTAGAAACGATGAGTCCCCTTTCCCCCTGTATAAACCTTCCCCAGCACATCAAGTCACATGAGGACTAAGTATATCTTCATCCCCTGAGGCAGAGCAAGGCAGCACTGCCAGGGGGAAGTGATCCAAAAAGCAGGCAATAGAGTCCATGTTAGAAACAGCCCCCGCCCTGCTCCACTCGCCAAGGATCCCCATATGAAAATCAAGCTGCCCATCATCCACATATGTGCAGGGGGCCTAGGTCCATACCATGCATGCTCCTTAGTAAATGTCTCAGTCTCTGTTAGCCCCCATGGGACTGGGCTAGTTGTCTCTGTTGGTCATCTTGTAAGGTTCCTGTCACTTCCAGGTCCTTCCATCTTTCCCCCAACACTTCCACAAGACTCCCAGAGCTCTGCCCCATACTTAGTTGTAAGTCCCAGCATCTGCCTAGTTCTGCTGCTGGCTGGAGCCTCCCAGAAGACAGTCAAGTAAGGCTCCTGTCTGCAAGCATAGCAGAACATCATTAATAGTGTCAGGGGCTGGCTCTCTACAGTGTGGTGGGTCTCAGGTTTTCACAGAAGAATCCCAGGGTTATTTTACTGTTCAAAGATTCCAGAATTGGCTGTTGGTGGGTCAGGTTTTCAAAAGCCTGGTAAGCTTCCTCCCTTTTGATATGCACTTAACCATCTTTGTTGATGTAAAGCTGACTTGAGTAAAGTGCTTTGACACACACAAAACATATAGGAAGCTTAGAAACTACTTACTGATCCAAATCTGTATCCAGTCAACCAATTCATGTTTCAGAATCAAACACTTTTCAATTACATGCATGGTTTTTCCTCTGTATCTGGGGAAGATTTGTTCTAGTACCCAGAAACCAAATACCAGGAATACTCAGCTCTTATTTATATAACGTTACATAACATTTGTATGACACACAAGCATATCTTGTTAAATTCCTTCACTTACTTGGAGATTACTTACAATCTCCAATAAAATGAAAATATCATGTTAACAGTGTGCATGATTTAAAGCAGTGGTTCTCAACCTGGGGGTTGCAACCAGTCAGGGGTTGACTGATCTTTTCACAAGGATCATATATCAGATATCTTGCATATAAGATATTTACATTACAAGTCACAACAGTGGCAAAATTACAGTTAAGAAGTTACTACGAAAAAATTTATGGTTGGGGCTTAACACAGTACGAGGAATAGTGTTAAAGTGTAGCAGTGTAAGGAAAGTAGAGAATCACTGATCAAGAGAATAACAAGAGAAACACCTGCACAAGATTAGTATGGATGCATTTTTTCTCAAATATTTTGCTCTAAAGGAAGAAATATTCATAGCTCCAATTCTTTCTAACTTAGAGTCAGATGATTTAAGAAACAGACACTAAAGAATCCTGTTGGCAATTATTTCAGAAAATGGACTTGTACTGTCTGCCTTCAGGGTAAACTCTCCTTGCCAGATGAAGCTATCCAAATCCCTAAGGTTAGTAATTTTACATATGATGATATATTCACTGCCATAGCATTGTTCTTTCTTTCATCCTTCCTCACTTCCTTCCTTCCTTTCTTTAGTATACTTTAAATATCTTCTTGTATTTCTGTATACTTTCAACCAACATAAAAATCAATTTCCAATTGTGGCTAAACTAATACCTGTCACTTCTTTCAGGTTTTATTTGTGCTCAGTACAGATCCAAGGATGCTGTGTGTGTTCTCATTTAGTTCTGAAAGTTTGAGTTATGTAGTCTTGTTACTATCCTCATTTTCATATGGAAAAATAAGACCCAAAGGGGATAAAAGAAAGAACCCTATAAGGCACTTAGCTAGTAAATAACAGTGCCACATATCTGGCCAATCTTCCAACCAGTTTTCTTAACCACTGACACCTTATCTCAGCGAACAAATACAATTTAAAAAACCTTTATCTTCAATTCTTTCTGAAATAGCTGTATAAAGGTAGAACTGAATTATAATAAATTGCATGTTTGAAGTGTGTGACTTCATAAATTATGACATATGTATGCACCTATGAAGTCCCCATCATGATCACGATAAAGAGGAATGAAAATATTGATTGCAGAAGTTCCTGGGTCCAAGATAGATATTCTTTGTTTACATATCTTTTGGCTTTAAAACACAGGGTCTCACTATATAATCCTGGCTGGACTGTAATTCACTATGTAGACAATACTATAATACTTCACTATGTAGATCAGACTAGCAAAATTATGGAAATCTTGTGCCTCTGCCTCCTAAGTACTAGAATACCATGTGGGCACTGTTGCACCCAGCACAAAGTATTTTCTTAGTGTACAAGAGTTCCAACTGACCATACTAACTCTATCCTTAGTATACTAATTTGTTTGATTAATGTCACAATTAGACAATCTGTAAGTTGGGATTTTCTATGCTCATCTTCAACTTCAGGTTGAAACTCAAGCTAAGTACAGTAAGCAGAATGATGATGAATTCTGAGTTAGAAAATCAGTTCAAGAAGTCAGCTAGGCTGATTGATGTCTTCTTTTTAGAAATAAAATATGTGGATTATTTATCAAATAAAATGAAACCTTGGTGTTCCTTTTGGGCTCTTATATATGAGGAAATATGACCTTGGTATTTATAAGCTTTTGAAAACTCTTTATATTACCTAGCAAAGATATTTCCAGTCTATGACAAAGGAGGCAAAACTAAACAACACCAAAACTCATTTAAAAGAAAAAAGACAGAGAGGGTAAGATGGGGGAGAGGGAGAAAGAAAAAAATTTACCCATTTATTTGATGAATGTACCTAGTAGTGATACATTACTATCAAGTCCTTAGAAAATTATGCACAGGAACCCTGAAGGGGTTTTCTTTATCATGTTGATTTATCAATCACCTTTGCTCAAGTACAGCCTGCACCTCCCACACTGCTATAAAATTTTCAATGTAAATGGAGAGGAAAACTGAGGTTAAAGAAGGATTGCATGAACATCTGGACTATGACAAACTACTGCCCTGGGCCACTTTACCTATCCATTTGATTTACAGCCTTGTTCATGAAATCTGACAGCAGGAAAAAAAGAATTAATATCGTCTAAAGCAATTTAACATTAGGATGAAAAGAGCGAGTTGTGTGTACTAGCAGCGATAGTGAAACCTTAAGGAGGCACTGGATACAGGGTCAAAAAGGAAGTGGTAGTGTTGAAATTGTCATGTAGCCACCAGAGATAGCGATATAAGTAAGTATAGGAACTGCAATATGTGTTGATGGGAAAAAGCATTTCTGGCACTCAAAGTCTCTAAAAGAGATACTTGAAACCCTCCCCCCCCCAAAAAAAAAAGAAAGAAAAAAAAGAAAGAAAGAAGGAAAGAAAGAAGAAAGGAGGAAGAGACCGACAACTGGTGGGAGTGAAACAATATTTGCCAATTAGTTCTGGGTTTTTGTTGTTGTTGTTGTTTGTTTGTTTCTTAATCTTTCTACCGCATTAAAGGCAGTTAGATATCTGGTCTTTTAATTTCAGACTAATCCTTGTCTACCCATCAGAGATAAAGTAATTCTGCTTAGAACAGCTTCTATAAGCAAAAGAAGTTAGCATAAAAGAAAATTTAAGCAGGGAGAAAGAAATTCTGCAGGGAAAACATCGCTCTTTTATTTTCATGTGAAAATAGAGAAGTATTCCATAGTGGAGAATGACTGAGATAATTTCTAACCTCTCTGTAGTAGGCTATGTGGTATCCAAGCACTTCCAATCCCCAGTTTCTTCACTGAAGGCAGTCTATAACTCATATAGTAATCTAGAAAACAAAAAACTCATCTAAGAGAACAATATTTATTTAGTTGCCATTGATTAAGTAGAAACTGGATACTGATATTTCATTGCTAATATGTGGAAAGACAATGCGAAGCTGGGTACAAAGTCTCTGAATTCTGAATGGGCTTTAATGATAAGAAAGACCTGTTCACTCCCAGTGCAGATGGGCGTTCTCTCCTTGTTTAAAATTAATCTTAATATGTCCTCAAAAACAATTATAAAGTGACCTCCCCTACAGCCGTTGTTACATGGGAGGATAGTGCTAAATCTTGTTAATATCCACCTCCCCAAACACCCATGCTTCTCAGCTAGTAACTAGAGTCAGATATCCAGGGAACAAGTGTGACAATTTACTTTAAAGGTATAGCGTAAAAATGGAAGTCTGGAAAAATTGATTTACATAAGCTTGCTACTAGAAGTTCTGCATTTAATGTTGTACCTTGTAGAGCTTGAAAAGATTCTAAGAATGTGGCTGGTTGGTGAGACAAAATAAGGACCAAAAGACTCCTGGTAAATAAATCAAAAGTTTTAGACCTACCTCACTTTAATGTAAATAATGGCATTCAAAAGTGTGCCAAGAATAGAATTTTAAGTAGACTTAGCATCTAAGACTATCTAAGCAATTCTTGAAAAGTTTAGAAAACAACATTCTCCATGATTGTGAAAAATAAATTTGTAAGTTGATCATTGTCAAATGATCACTGAAAAAGTCTGTTTGCTTTTCTCTGTAGGACATATCTTAGACTAGGAACTGTAGTCCCAGACTTGCAAAATGTAAACACAATTGAGTCACAGGGACAAGTGAAACACCCAACTACCACCAAACCATAAGTGTGCTTAATATAAAGGACAACAGAGCCAAAGCAGCAATCAATATGGTGAGTCTTGTACAAACCTATGGCATTAACTAGCTAATTATAGATGCAGTGAAAAGTGAAATACACAGGAAGCCCAATCAATTGTTTATTCTGCATGACTGAAATCACCTGATGTTAAATGAGCAAGAATGTTGAACCCACATCATAAAATCAGAGTCAATGAACTCCCTGACATCCATCATTTTATAGACCCAGAACACTTCAAATGAAGAGGCTAGATCTCTTGATAAAAGATCTCAGTCTACTAGCAAATTCTATATTGTTCACTTTCTCCCAAGATGATTCATAGCTTTCTTTCAGTAGACCTGTGCACTGTGGCAAAGAAAACATTTTGACACTGGTTCTAACATGACAATGTGACCTGCTGTTCAGAGTAGTAGCTTATGGAGGTCATGTGATCAATAATGCTTTAGCTCTAGGATTTTTCACAGTGGACATGATATTTTACCAAAACCCATTTGGTAGCTTTTCCCAAAATTCAGACTACAGAATTGAAATACATATACTCTGCATAAGAAGAAGCACCACATTTCTTCTGTGACCTGTACACTGAGATATGAAAGTTCAAACAGATGTCATTAGAACCATCTGTTTCTCAATAAACAGTAGAGCAAAACCCTCATCCTATTCCTGGAAGAACTGCAGAGATTAATGTCATCCTCAAGTACTTAAAAGATAGAGAAGGAGTGATTCCTAACAATTAGCATTCAAATCACCCTCTTGGCATATGGAGACAGTAATTGGATGATGGAGAATAATGGTTTGCATTCTTACAAATTGAACAAGTTATCGACTCCAATTCCAGCTGCCGTATTAAATGTGATTTCATTACACAAACAAATTAACATGCCCCCTCTTAGTTACTTTCTGTGATTCAGTGATAAAATACTTTGGCAAAAGCAACTTAAAGAAAAAAAGATTGATTGTGGATCCCAGTTTCAGGGCACAGTTCATCACAGTGGGGAACTCAAAGAGGCAGGAGCTTGAAGAATCTGATCAGATTACATCCACAACCAAGCAGCAGAGAATGACTCATGCATATTGCTTCTCCACACCCTTTCTGCATTTACACAGTCCAAAATCCAAGCCTGGGATCTCCTACGTACAGTGAGCAACTCTGGCCACATCAAATGTGATCAAGATGTAATCCCCATAGGCATACATAGATGCCTTTTTCCTAAGCAATTCCAGATTCTACCAAGCTGAAACATAACCCATCACATAGTTGTTTCTTCTGCTGTGCGGATCTCAGTAACAAATGTGATGTCTACAACAAAGATGTCCTTTAATTTACTGATACATACTTTTGTTTCTGTGTATCATTTTAAAAAGTTGTTGCAAATGGGATGGACATTGAGTGGAGGAGAAAACAAGCAACAGGACAGGAGCATGCCAAAGAGGTCCTCTGGGGAGGTCAATGTAGCGATGTATCAGAGCAGATATTAAGACTTGTGATCAAGCCTCTGGCAGAGGGCGAGAAGTAATGATAGATCTGAGGGAGGTTGGTGAGACTTGGGGAGAACAAGAGCTCCACAAAGACCAAACTGAGCAGGGCACAGGGGTCTTGTATGAGACGGTTTCTACAATCAAGGACCATGTGTGGATGTGGCCTGGAAACCCCGCTCAGATGTGGCCCATGATAGCTCAGTGTAGGACTGAAGACCCTAGTGAGGGAAACAGGGACTGTTTCAGTCATGATCTTGATGGCTGACTCTTTGCCCCTCCCCCATACAAGCTGGGGAGTGACAGACTGGCTAGATCCCAGGGGAGGACATTGCAGCCAGCCCTGAGGAGACAGGATAAGCTGGGGTTGGATAGAAGGGGAGGAGGTCCTCCCCTGTTGGTGGACTTGGAGGGGGTGGGGAGGAGGGAGATGAGGGAGGGAGTGGGAGGGTAGGAGGGAATGAGGGAGGGGGCT
>CM053742.1:50842227-50853549 GCA_028658305.1 Pachyuromys duprasi
CGCCTGGGATTCAAAGTACCTAACCTGTGATTGATATAAAAATAAATAAATTTAAAAAAAGTTGTTGCAATATTTTCATGTTTTCTCTTCATTGTTGTATAATTGCCATTGATCTTCTGTAGTATAATCACTTCAGATGTTGTGCTTTTCATCTCTAAATGTTTAACTTGGGTCTTTTATACCTTTATTGTGTTTACTTAACTGTGTCTTATAGCTGTATACTGATATATGATTCATATATGGTACATGCACAAATTACACAATTAAAGAATGCATTTCAGCATCTTTTAGTATATTCATAGATCTATGAGATAGCAAGAATCCAAGAAAGTATGAGTGGACAACAGCATGCAAAACTGTTAGTCATATTTAGCCATCATAAAAATGCAAATTGAAACTACTTTGAGATTCCATGGCACCCCAGTCAGAATAGCTACCATTTAAAAAACAAAAAAGTAAATGCGAATGATGATGTGTAGAAAAACCCTCTAGAACTTCTGTAGAAATGCAAATTAATGCAATTACTGTAGAAATCAGTATAGATGTTTTTTAAAAGAACTGAATCTACAACCTAATATGAACATGTTATACTATCCCTGTGTATATATTGAAAGGAATCAAAGCCAGCAGACATCAAAGATCCTACATGCCATGTTTATTGTGACAGTATTCATCCTATCCAAGTTATGGAATCACCTTAAACCCCAAACAAGAAATGAGTGTATAAACAAAGTGCATCATCATTACACAGTGGAGTATTATTTAGACGTAAAGATTAATGTAATTACGTTGCTTACAGGAGAATGTTTGGAATTAGAATTCATAGTAGTGAAACAAACCAGCTTAATAAAAACAAGGGTCATCAGTCGTCTCTTCTATTCAGAATATAGGTTTTAACAAAGAGCTGTGAAAGTAGAAGAGGGATTACTCGGGAACAGATAAGGGACCAGGAGAAGGGAAGAAAGACAAGATAGAACAATGTGTGTAGTATATACAGACATAGAATGGTGAATGTGTGAGAATGTCACAATGAAACTCATTTGTTTGTACAATTGTTATATACCTGTGCAAAAATCACTACAGCAAATTTTAGAACATTTCCTTCAACTCAACAAACAACCACTTACCCTTCAGCTATTGCTTTCCCATCTTCCTCTATCATAGTGGTTCTCACATTTCATAATTGTGTGGTCCTTTAATATAGTTCCTCATCTTGTGGTGAACCCCAACCATTAAATTATTTCTGTTGCTGCTTTGTAACTATAATTTTGCTTCTGTTATGAATCACAATGTAAGCATCTTGTTTTCCAATGGTCTTAGACAAGCCCTGTGAAAGTGTTATTCTAACCCCAAAGAGATAACAACACACAAGTTGAGAACTACTGATAATAATGTATTTTTTATCTCTATAAATTTGCCAATTCCAAACATTTCAAAAAATGAAACCATGCATTGTGGAGTATTTTAATTAGATGTTATAAAAAGCTAGTAGACTTATTTTCAAGGTGAACAATCCATATTAGTTGCCAATATTCCAATATCTTCACATCCTCAGCAATAATTTATTATAGTCATCATATTACATATGAAGTTTCTTTTCACTACTGCTAGAATTTTAATTTTTCTGAAATTAATCATTAGCCATTCATCTATCTTCTGAGGAGAAACAAAAATAAAAAAATTTAAGTCCTTTTTCCTTTTAAAAATTATTTCATATTCTTTGACAATTTCCTAGATACACACAGTGAGTTTTTGGTCCTTTTTACTTCCTTTTAAACTGTCTTATTCCTCCTCCTCTTTTTCATCTTAAATTCTTTCTTCTCAACATGTTCCCTTCCTGCATTCATTTGTGGGTGTGTATGTACATAACCCATCAAGATTAATTAGGTTTACCTGCATGAGAATAGATGGGAGATTATTTACTGAAGCATGAGCAACTTATTAGTGTCTATACCACTGAATACAGTGAAGCTCCTTCCTCCATTCACCAATAACTATTCATAGTCTCACAGTGAACGCTGGGTCCTCATGATCCCTTTGGCCTTCAATGATAAATATTTACATAACCAGTCTTCAGGTCTTGTGCAGCTAAACACAGAGATGGCTCACTAGACTTATCCTCGTTTACACTTAGGGATATAATTCCTTAATGTTGAATTAAAGAGATCTTTGAATATCTTAGAAAAGTCTGTCATAAGCTTTATCATTTTTCTTTATTTTTAAATTAATTTATATTTTATTAATTACAGTTTATTCACTTTGTATCCCAGCTATAACCCCTTCCATGATCCCTTCCCAATCCTATCCTACCTCCTTCAGCTCCTCCCATGCCCCTGCCCAACTCCACTGGTAGGGGAGGTCCTCCTTCCCTTCCCTCTGACCATAGCATATCAGGTCTCATTAAGACTGGTTGCATTGTCTTCCTCTGTGGCCAGATAAAGCTGGGAGGTGATCAAAGAACAAGCAACTGAGTTCATATCAGAGACAGTCCCTGTTCCCATTATTAGGGAACCCACTTGGATACTGAGCTGCTGTGGGCTACATCTGTGCAGGGCTTCTAGCTTATCTCCTTGCATGGTACTTGGTTGGAGTATCAGTCTCAGAAAAGACCCCTGTGCCGAGATTTCTTGGTTCTGTTGCTCTCCTTGTGGAGCTCCTGTCCCCTCCAAGTCTTTTTATTTCCCCCTTCTGTCCTAAGATTCCCTGCCCTCTGCCTAAAGTTTAGCTATGAGCTTCAGATTCTGCTTTGATACCTTGCTGGGTAGAATCTTTCAGAGGCACTCTGTGGTAGGCTCGTGTCCTGTTCCCTGTTTTCTTGCTCTTCCTATGTCAATCACATTTGACTTTTTGAGTGAGGATTGATCATCTTATCAAGGGTCCCTCTTCTTGCTTAGCTTCTTTAGGGGTGCAGAGTTTAGTATGTTCATGCTATATTATATATCTAATAACCACTTATAAGATAGTATATACCATGTGTGTCTTTCATCTTCTGGGATACCTCACTCAGGATGATCTTTTCTAGTTCCCACCATTTGCCTGCAAATTTCACATTTCCTTGTTTTTAATTGCTGAATAATATTCCATTGTGTAAATGCACCACCATTTCTGTATCCATTCCTCAACTGAGGGACATCTGGGTTGTTTCCAGATTCTGGCTATTACGAACAAAGCTCCTACAAATAAGGTTAAGCAAATGTCCTTGTATCCTTGAGAATATTTTGGAACTATGCCTAGGAGTAGTATATCTGGGTCTTGATGTAGCACTATTCTTAATTGTCTGAGAAAGCACCAGATTGATTTCCAAAGTGGTTATACAAGTTTACATTTCCACCAGCAATGGAGTAGGGTTCCTCTTTCTCCACATCCTCTCCAGCATGAGATGCCACTTGTGTTTTTGATCTTAGCCATTCTGATGGGAGTAAAGTGAAATCTCAGGTCATTTGATTTGCATTTCCCTGATGTCTAAGGACATTGAGCTTCTTGAAGTGTTTCTCTGCCATTAGTCCTCTATTGAAAATTCTGTTTAGCTCTGAACCCCATTTTTAATTGGATTACTTGATTTGTTTCTGTTTAACTTCTTGAGTTCTTTATATATTCTGGGTATACCTCTGTCAGATATACGGTTGGTGAAGATCCTTTCCCAGTCTGTAGACTGTTGTTTTGTTCTGATGACAGTTTCCTTTGCTTTGCAGAAGCTTTTCAGTTACATAAAGTCCCGTTTATTGATTGTTGTTCTTAGAGCCTGTTCTATTGATGTTCTATTCAGGAAGTTGTCTCCTGTGCCTAAGAGTTCAAGGCTCTTCCCCATTTTCCTTCTAAAAGATTTAGTGTGTCTGGTTTTATGTTGAGGTCTTTGATCTACTGGGACTGTGCTTTTGTGCAGGGTGATTAATATGGATCTATTTTCATTTCTCTACATGTAGACATCTGGTTAGACCAGCACCAGTTGTTGAAGATGCTGTCTTTTGTCCATTGGATGGTTTTGGTTTTGTCAAAAATCAAGTATATGTTGGTGTGTGTATTTATTTCTGGGTTCCCTATTTAATTCAATTGATCCACGATTTTGTGTCTATGCCAGTACCATGCAGTTTTTATTACGATTGCTCTGTATTACAGCTTGAGATCAGGGATGGAGATGCCTCCAGATGATCTGTTGTTGTATAGGATTTTTAAGCAATTTTGGTATTTTGTTATTCCATATGAAATTGATAATCATTCTTTCAAGGTCTATAAAAACTGTGTTGGTATTTTGATGGCAACTGCATTGAATCTGTAGATTGCTTTTGGGAAGATGGCCATTTTTCTTTATGTTAATCCTACTGATCCATGAGCATAGAAGATCCACCTTCTGATATCTTCTTTAATTTTTTTCTTGAGAGACTTGATTTTTTTTTTGTAAATGTCTTTCACTTGCTTGGTTAGACTCATATATATGAAGGGTGTAGTTTCTTTAATTTCTTTCTCAGCCCTTTTGTCTTTCGTATAAAGGAGGGGTATTGATTTTTTTGAGTTAATTTTATATCCAGTCACTTTGCTGAAGGTGTTTACCAGCTGAAGGAATTCTCTGGTTTACTTTTTGATGGCACTAATGTATTCTATCATATCATCTACAAATAGTGATACTTTGACTTCTTCCTTTCCAGTTTGTATCCCCTTGATTTCCTTTAGTTGTCTTATTGTTCTAGCTAGGTCTTCAAGTACTGTGTTGAAGAGAAAAGGACAGAGTGGGCATCCTTGGCTTTTCCCCAATTTCAGTGGGGTTGATTTAAGTTTCTCTCCATTTAGATTGATGTTAGCTATTGGCTTGCTGTATATTGTCTTTGCTGTGTTTAGGTATTTTCCTTGTATCCCTGCTCTTTCCAAGACTTTAAGCATGTTGCATTTTGCTTAAATGCTTTTTCAGCCTCTAAGGAGATGATCATGTGCTTTTTCTCATTCAGGTTGTTTATATGGTGGATTACATTGATGGATTTCTATATATTGAACCAACCCTGCATGCGTGGGAGGAAGCCTACTTGGTCATGGTGGATTATAATTTTTATGTGTTCTTGGATTCGGTTTGCAAGTATTTTTTTGAGTATTTTTGCATCAATATTCATAAGAGAGATAGGTCTGAAATTATCTCTTTTGTTGGTTCTTTGTATGGTTTAGGTAACAAGATGACTGTGGCTTCAAAGAATGAGTTTGGTAATATTCTTTCTGTTTCTATTTTGTGGAATAGTTTGAAGAGAACTGAAGTTAGCTCTTCTTTGAAAGTCTGGTAGAATTCTACTCGGAAACCATCTGGCCCTAGGCTCTTTTGGCAATGGAGTCTTTTGATGACTGCTTCTATTTCTTTGGGGGATATAGGAATATGTAATCCATTTACCTCATCTAGACTTAATTTTGCTAAATGAAATCTACCAAGAAAATTGTCCATTTTATATAGGTTTTCAAATTTTGTGGCATATAGGATTTTGTACTAAGACCTAATGATTGTTTGTATTTCCTCAGTGTCTGTCATTATATCCCCCTTTTCTTTTCTGATTTTCCTGATTTGGGTAGTTTCTCTCTTCCTTTTAGTTTGGCTAAGGGTTTGTCTATCTTGTTGATTTTCTCAAAGAACCAGCTCTTGATCTCATTGATTCCTTGAATTGTTTTGTTTCTAATTCATTTACTTTAGCTCTGATTTTGATTATTTCCAATCGTCTACTCCTCTTGGGTATGTTTCATTTTTTCCCTAGGGTTTTTAGGTGTGCTATTAAGTTATTTATATGGGATGTCTCAACTTCTTTCTGTAGGCACTTAGTGCTATGAACTTTCCTCTTAGCACTGTTTTCATTTGTGTCCCATGGGTTTCGGTAGGTTGTGCCTTTATTTTCATCGAATTTTAGGTAGTCTCTGATTTCTTTCGTTTTTTATTTCTTCCCTAACCAAGGTATCATTGAGTAGAGGGTTGTATAGTTTCCATGTGTATGTAGGCTTTTTGTTATTTCTGTTATTGCAGTGGTCTAGTTTAGGCCACGGTATTCTGGTATGATACAAGGGATTATTTCAATCTTCTTGTATCTGTTGAGGCTTGCTTTGTGCCTGACTATATGCCTGACAATTTTTGAGGAGGTTGCATGAGGTATACTGAAAAGAAGGTATAGTGTTTTGATTTGGGGTGAAAAATTCTGTAGACATTAAGTTAACTTGATATGGGATTTATTTAGCTTCTGTCTACATGATCTGCCCCTTGGTGAGAGTGGAGTGTTGAGGTCATCCACTATTAAAGTGTTGGGGTCAATGTTTTATTTCAGCTTTAATAATGTTTCATTTACAAATGCAAGTGCTCTTGTGTATGGGGCATAGACATTCAGGATTGTGATGTCCTCCTGGTGGATTTTTCTTTTGATGAGAATGAAGTGTCCCTCTTCATTTTTTTTTGATTAATTTTGGTTGAAAGTCTATTTTGTTAGATATTAGGATAGCTACCTCATCTTGTTTTCTGTGTCTGTTTGCTTGGAAAACATTTTCCAGCCATTTATGCCGAGGTAGTGTTTATCTTTGTTGCAGAGGTGTGTTTATTGGATGCAGCAGAATGTTGGATTCCATTTTTACACCATTCTGTTAGTCTGTGTCTTTTTATTGGAGAGTCGCATCCATTGATGTTGATAGATAATAGTGACCAATGAATGTTAGTTTCTTTTACTGTGGAGTTGATTGTGTTACTATTAATTGTTTTATTTTAATTTTTTGTTGTGAAGTTATCTATACCCTGTATTTTCTTCGGTGTAATTGATTTCATTGGATTGCAGTTTTCCTTCTAGTATCTTTGGTAGGGCTGGGTTGCTGTGTAGATGTTTTTTAAGTTTAGTTTTGTTATGGAAGTTTTTGGGTTTTTTTTTTCCTCGTCTAGTTTATTTGGTGTTCTGTGGGCCTCTTGTATGGGCTTCTTGTATGTTTATGAACATCTCTTTCTTTAAATTGGGAAAATTATCTTCCATGATTTTCTTGAAAATATTTTCTGAGCCTTGGGGTCTGGAATCTTTTTTTTTCCTTTTACTCCTATTATTCTTAGCCTTTGTCATTTCATGTTGCCCTTGATTTCCTATATGTTTTGTGTTTTTAACTTTCCTGGGTTTACTTTTTCTTTAGAGATGTAGCAATTTCTGCAAGTGTATCTTCATTGCCTGAGATTCTTTCTTCCATCTTTGGTATTCTGTTAGTGATGCTTGCCTTTGTAGTTCCTGATCTTCTCCTAAGTTCTCTACCTCCAGGTTTTTCTGTTTGTGTTTGCTTTATTGATTCTGTTTTCATGTCTTGCAATATTTCCTTCATCTGTTTGAATGTGGATTCCTGTCTTTCCATGATACCCTTTTTAAAAATTTGTTTCCTCTTTATGTGTTTCTATTTGTGTGTCTATATTTGCCTGTTTTTCTTTGAGAGTTTAGTTTGCTTCATCTTTATTTGCCTCCATTTGTGTGGCTGTTTCTTTAAGAGATTTATTTGTTTCCTCTTTATGTATCTCCAATGACTCAACAAGCACAGCTTTTAAATCATTCTCCTGTGTTTCTGATGAATTAAAAATATCCATTGCTTTCTGGGGTTGCTGGTGAAGCCATGATGTCCTGGTTTTTGTTGTATGTGTTCTTATGTCATCCTCTAGCCATCTGCTTATCAGTAAACTTTGCTATTTGTTCCTGGAGTCTGTACCTCAAACTGGGTCCTTCTGTGTCTGATATCTGGAGTATTCTTCAGGAATATGAGAGAGGTCCACCATTTCAAGAGTGAATGTTGGTATTTCAGCAGTAGCTAAGGGAGGAAGGTGGCGGGAGTGTGTGCACAGGCATGGATGTGTGCATGGAAGTGTGCCTTGAGAGACAGGGTGCTAGAGCATGTAGATGGCTAGAAGGGTGGAGCCTAAGCTCAGAAGGGGTGCTTGCTGCCCCTGTTCGTGGGCACAATGTACATGCACAGATTCTCAGTGGCTTATAGGCTAGTCATACTGTCCTTCTGGTATTCAGATTTTTTTGGTCTCTAGGAATTGTTTGCCTGGACTCCACTGGTAGTCCCACAGAACAGGGCCTTCAATGTTGAGAATACTGTCCCAAGGATCCCTATGTTGGCCACAGTGGGGGTGTGGGTGGGAGTGATCAGATGTCTGGCTGTTAGCGTAGGGGGTCGCTGGACCTGGAGCTCATTACGCACTTACCTGAAGGCTCATAACTAGCTTTCAGGCCTTTTTGAGAAGTGGGATTCCCCTGTTTTCTGCTATCAGATTTGAGCCCATAAGGGCAAATGAGAGTGTAGGAGATCCATCAGCTCAGTGGTGTCCACTGTTTCCCTGCCTCGCAGGGAGACCTGTACTTGAGAGGGCTGTCTCTGCTGTCTCAGTCACTGAGCATGGAAACTCCTGCTTGGGCTAACCACAGCCACAGACCTGGAAAGCCTGTATAGCAGCCGGCCATGGTCCCTGCACTGGGAGGCATGTACCGCTGCCTGCCCAAGCCGCTGACTTGGGATGCCCATACAGCTGCCTACAGCACTGACCTAGGAGGCCCTTACTGCTGCTGCTTCTGCTGTTTCAGTCACTGAACTCAGAGGCTCCTGCTTGAGGCAACCAGCAGGGAGGCCAGTGCTTGGGGCAAGGGGAAGTACAGGGCAGTTGAATATTCATCACTCTCTGTCCCAAGAAAAGGCCATGGTTGACCTGGATCCAAACAGTCCCAGCTCATAGGTTGTCCCCTCTCACCCAGGAAACTTCAGTGTGGATGTTCTGGCTTCAGCTGCCCCTCCACTCACCAATTTCAGAGTTTCACATGTCGCCACCATCTTGGACTCCTCCATCTTTTTTCTTTAAACATATATTTTGGTCTTTAATAAGTAGTTTCTCCCTGTGAGTAAATTATCCCCCTGTTTTCTTGACATTGTCTTTCACATAACACAAGATTTTAATGTCAATGAAGTACAGTTTATTAGTTCATCTCTTCATGAATTAAGCCTTCAGTGTTATATCTATAAAACTACCAGTATAACCATGTTCACCTAGATTTTCTTTTACTTTAGGGAGATGTACAGTTTTTCGTTTTGGTCTCTGATCTATCCTAAACTAATGTTTATAAATGGTCTGAGGTCTCTGTCTAGATATTTTTTTTTAAAGTGGATCTCCCATTGTTCCAGCACTACATGATATAAAGATAACCTCTGCTCTATTCTATTGCCTCGGTTCCTTTGTCAAAGACAAATTGTTAATGTTTACAAAGCTCTACTTCTTGACTCGCTTATCTATATTATTGATCTTCTTGTCTGTTCAGCTGCCAACCTGATACTATCTTGATCACTGTAGTTTTAAGTAAATATTTTTAGGAGAGATAGTGTCAGTCCTATCCAACTGAATTTATATTTCCCTTCAATTCTAAGCTTGCTACTCGAGTCATTTTTTCTTTGAATAAATACTACAGTCATCTTGTCAATATCAAACAAAAATCTTGCTTGGAGTTTGAAATTGTGTTGAATTTATATTCCTAAATTAGACGAACATATCAATAACATTTAGTCTCATCTATTATGGTTATATTTCTTCCTTTATTTTAAGGTCATTTTACAACAGAATGCTATAGTTTTCCTTTTGTATGTATTTTCTTAGACTTATAAATATATTCTTCATTTGTTGATGGAGGTATTGCAAATAGCAATGTGGTTTTTAATTTACAATTCTGCACGTTTGTATTTTGGAAGATGATCTGGTGCATATTAAGAGTATTTCCTTTTTCCCCCTATTCTCCCAGTTTTTCTACATAGACAATGGTGGGGTTTTTTTTTTTGAAAACAAAGAATTTTATATCTCCTTTCTTAATTTGCATATACTTCCTTTTCTTAGTTTGCTGCAATAATTAGGAGCTCTAGTGTGACAGTCAAAAGTAGTAGTGAAACAGACTTTCTTGCCTTATGATGCTAAAAGAGAAAATTTCAAATGTTTCACCATCAAGCAAGATGCTGGCTATAGTATTTTGGTAGAAATTCTTAATAAGGTTGAGAAATTTACTTCAAGTTTGTAGAAAGTATGTTTTTAGTCTCAAACAGAAATTGGGCATTGTCAAATGTTTTCTCTGTGTCTAATGCCACAGTCATATGAACTTTTTTGTTTAGCCAATTGATGTAATGAATTACATTAATTCATTTTCTTATTTTCACAAACCACTTTATTAGGCATTATTGATACTGCTTAAGATCAATAACTATTGTTTATACCTTAATTACTTTGAATATAAAATATATCTGTGAAATTAATACAATATACTATAAACATATCCAAGGACTGGAGAGAGGAATCCACAGTTAAAGAGCACTTGCTACTCTTGCAGAGGACTGAAGTTGGATTCCCAGCACCCATATCAGATAGCTCCCAATGACCTGAAACTCCAGTTACATAGGACCCAGAATCTCCTTCTGGAGTCTCGTCAGTAACTTACGCAGGTGCTCACACACATACAGATATACATATAAAATGTATCCTTAAATAAGAACATATCCATCTTAATAGTTTCTTCTTACATTTATCGTTTTCGAGGAGAATGTTTAATTGTAGCACATATATTGATAATCCTGTTTCACCTCCATCAGACCACATAGTCCTCTTCCTTAGATACATTTAGCAATTTTTGAAGCTATGTATTTTAAGAAGTAAAATGTGGTACATAGGTAAGTCACAGAATACCCATTTTCCAGCTTTTGTTGCTAGTTCTGCGATGCGAGTGTTTTTTTTTTTTTCTGTTCACTTAATTTAATGAACAAATGTTTAATGGAGATGTCTTTAAATGTCCTCCTACCTTAGTCTCACAGTCTCTAACTGTGTGTTGACAAACATCAGTGTTCTGGCAGGCAGTTAACATTTGTTTGTTAGCCACCTGTTCCTAATGTGTTGAGAATCCATGTCATTCTTACATGGGCCAGTGAGCCTTCTCAGGCCATATGTGAGCAAATATAGAATGAGAGAAGGAACAGTGTTTGTTTTCCTGTGTTTGGGTTATTTCACTAAATATAATATTTTCTTGTACCAAAGTTAAATCAATATCAGATAAATAAATTAAACAGTACTATATCCCCTAAGGGAAGAGAAGCAGTCACAAAAGTCTCCCTTCCACAAAAAGTCCATCAGAAGATGGAAACAACTCCCGTGATCATGGATCAGTAGGATTAACATAGTGAAAATGGCAATCCTGCCAAAAGCAATCTACAGATTCAATGCAATTCCCATCAAAATACCAACATAATTCTTTACAGAACTTGAAAGTAAAGTTCTCAGTTTCCTATTACAAAAAAAAAAAAAAAAAAAAACTCAGAATTGCTAAAAAAAAA
>CM053742.1:50854049-50905669 GCA_028658305.1 Pachyuromys duprasi
ACTTTTTCTTCTAGAAGGTTTAGTGTGTCTGGTTTTATGTTGAGGTCTTTGATCCACTTGGACTTTAGCTTTGTGCACGGTGATAAATATGGATCTATTTTCATTTTTCTGCATACAGATATCCAGTTGGACCCGCACCATTTGTTAATGACGTGCAATCTGGCAAATCAAAATGTAAAGAGCAATTGGAAGGACTCTCTCTTTAAAAAAAAAATATTTGTTATATGTATGAATGTTCCTCTGCCTATACACCTGCATGCCAGAAGAGGGCATCAGATCTCAGTATAGATGGGTTGTGAGCCACCATGTGGTTGCTGGGGATTGAACTCAGGACCTCTGGTAAAGCAGACAGTGCTTTTAACCACCAAGCCTTCTCTCCAGGCCCAGGAAGGAATTGTTCTTATAACAGTTCCTCAAGAAATCACAGACACTCCCACCTTCAGTTCCTTACTCTCTGAGTAAATGGTGACACAAGACTAAAAGCAAGCATAAGATAAAGAGAACAGTTCTCCACCCTAACTGAGGTAAAAGCTGTGAGGGTCAAGTGGCTCCATTAATTGGATCTAGACAAGCTCAAGAATGTAACAAGTCATCAAACATCTACACAGGCATGTATGCCAAACGTTAATACAGGAAAGAGAATTTTGTTTCATTCTCAGCAAAAAGCTAAGCATGGCCACTTAAAAGAGATTCCCAAGGTTGGACACAAGGCCTCTCCTTTTTCCCTGTCTTTCTAGTCAAATCTTTTCTTTCCTTTACAAGAATGACATTTCTAATGGTGGACTTCATGTATAGCTATTACTAGATTTCAGCCATATGCTTCATTATTGCTTCCACCGTCTGTTTTGGAGATGCAATGGCTTAATGCAAATGGTTCTGTGAATATCATGATCTCATGCAAAACTCTGGAACTAAGTTTTTCAACATAAGGATTCCATGAGGACTCTCCTAACAGCTTATGGAAAATAGAACACAGAAGAACAGTCTGATTCAAATGTAAGAGACAAAGTTTGGTTTGACTATGGATCATCCAATTATGCTTGCTTCAAGTATCATATTATCACGAGTTTAGGGTCACCTCCCTTCATGATTTTAACCTATGTAGCTACCATCTGGCACTTTGTGACACATGTAATGAATGACGTTGCTCATTGCATCCATTTTATTAGAAATAGTTGTAGTCAAAGTGCAGCCCCAGCAGCTGGCACAGTGCCCAGAAAACATTAACTATTCAGAACTACAATAAGTATTTTTATATCTTTATTGCCCCAGCTCCTGGCATAATGTCTGGCACATAATAGGAAACTAAATGCACCTGTTTCCTTTGTTTTCACTCTTGCCTGCATTACAAATATCTTCTGTTTCCCCCACGGTGATACCTTGGTAAGACGGTCATAGATCTCCCATTCAATGCTTAGCCCAACACAGTAAGAAAAGACTACCCAAGCTAGTCATGGTAGTTTAAGCCCATAATCCCAGTACCTGGGAGGTAGAGGCAACCAGATTTCTGTGAGTTATGGGCCAGCCTGGTCTAAAACTGAGTCCAGGACACAGAGAAACCCTGTCTTGAAGAAAGAAAAAAAAAAAAAAAGACTTCCTGGCAGCCTTTTCTTCTGTTGTGGCCTCTGAAGAGGCAAGTGGAAAAATGTTTAAGGACATTACTCAGTTGGGAAAACTGAGGTTATGAACTACACTTCTAATTTTTGTATCTTTCAGTAGCTTGAAAAAATAACCTTCTCTGTCCTGCCCACCAACAATCATACAGCCAAGCCATGATAAGTCTTGCCACTTATATTACTCCCTTACATTTTTATGTTTAACTCATCTTCTGATGATCACAAGAGTTGCTCCATGAAACCATTTCTGAGGCCCCCAGTGCTTAACTCTGTTAACACTCAATTGGTTTTCCTCCTTAAATTCCCATAAATAAATACTACCTGCAGTGTTCTAGACCTGTGTGAGTGCTGGGAACACATATCGAAGTTCTACTACCCTAGTAGTAGGAAGACAAATATGTAGTCAGTGTTTACTGAAGAAATGTGATCAAAGTACCAGCGCAGAGTGGGAAGCCTGGCTGAATTTCTGTGGACATTTGGTAAAAATTTTGCCAGAGAACAAGACGTTTGATTGAGGAGATATTGCAAAATGAGGAAAAGTTGGCTAAGTAGAAAGAATGGGGTAACGTCCAGATACAAAAACTTGTCAGAAAATGACAATTCAGAACATGGCTCAATATGGCTAGAACTCGAGATGGGAAGAAAAGATGGAAAGGGACTGTTAAAAGATGATGTTTTAGATTAGATTCAGAGGCCTTGGAGTCAGAAAAATCTCTGCATAATAGAAGAATTGAAAGAAACATCAAAGGGTTACACACTTGTTGCTGGGATGAGTAGTTTAAGAAGAGGTCAGAAAAGTAAACAGGGACCAAGATCTTATGAGCCCCATAAAGATTTCACAAGAAAATCAGGAGGGGCAGAGGAGATAGCTAAGCAAGTAAAATGCTTACCATTGCAAGCATGAGAACCTGAGTTTATGTCCCCAGGTACTCACATACAAGAGCTGAGCATGAGAGTCTATGTGTATAATCCCAGCACTGGAAAGGCAACAATAAGAGAATCCCCAGAATTTGCTGGAGGGAATTTCTGGTCAAAATAGTCAAAATAGTGATCTCAAAGTTCCATGAAATACCCTGTCTCAAAATATAAAGAGGGCAGCCACAGAGTGAGACATCTGATATTAATCTCATGCTTCTACACACACACACACACACACACACACACACGCAGCAGTAAGAAATCACAAAAAAATAAAATGGAATCATTATTGTGCTTCATAGGATAACTTAGATGCAGACTAGAAGTGGTGGAGAAAGAATGGAGTCATGCTGATTAGTAAGTCCAACATGTGGCAGCAGTGTAAGCAAAAAAAAAAAAATGGTGACTGTAGGGCCTTTTCTGCCATCTCCCTCCACCACCACCACAGGGTTTATCGAAATGCTGGATGCACTGGATGTGCTCAGTGCATTTCCATTAGGTAAGTTATTAGAACAGAAGCCTGAGAGCTCTTGAGTCACTCATCAAGGGATCACACTCTTCTTCCCTCCCACTTCCTGTTGACTAACATAGAGGCAGTCTACAGTTAGTATTAGCAAAGCCTTATGCTGTTCAGAGGCAAGTGCTTCCTTTAAGTGTCAATTTCCTTTAGACTCTATTAAGTTCTCTGACAATAGTTGTTCTAGTTTTCTTCCTGTTGTTGTGATAAACACTGACTAAAAAGAACTTGGAGAAGACAAGATTTATTTGTCTTACACTTGTGATCACTGCCCATCAGTCAAGGCAGGAACTCAAGAAGGTGTAGGAGCAGGAGCCATGGAGGAAGCTGTTTATTGGCTTGCTCACCACAGCGTTCTCTACTACTTTTTGTTGATGTTGTTGTTTGGTTTGAGACAGGGTTTCTCTTTGTAGTCCTGGCTATCCTGAAATGCATTGTGTAGACCAGGCTGGCCTTAAACTCACAGAGATCTGACTGCCTCTGGCTCTTGAGTGCTGGGATTAAAGGCATAGGCCACAACTGCCCACATTGAGCTGCTTTTCTTATGTAGCCTGGGCCTAAGACAGCACCGCCCACATAAGTTGTACCTTCTTACCTCAACCAGCAATAAAGCCAATCTGATGGCAGCTCTTCCTACACTGAGGGGCTCTCCTTTTCCAGGTGTCTCAGTCTGTGTTACAGTGATAAAAACCTAACCAGCACAGAAGTAGAAAACACATCAGACCTTCTCTAGGGAGCCAAACAGCACCCTATGGTCTGATTGCTAGACAAAGAAAGAAATTCATCATTGGGGCAAAAGGCAACCAACAGTCATCTTCAAATGCTAACTTCCCTGAAGATCACAAAGATATGAATTGCAAATGCTCCTTAATAAACGCTTCTCACCCTGCCAAAGCAGAGATGTAATTATCTGAATGAGTGAGGTAAATGCGTATAGAAGTTCCACACCTTCTCTTACATTCAGGAGATGAGACAAGGGGCTCTTTATCACAGTTTCATTTCCTTCTAGTGAAATAGTTCCTTAATGAAAAGTGTCAAAATAAGGCCATCTTAACTCCAGAGGGGTTTGGAGACCTCAGGAACAAGAGAAGACAGCCAATCAGCTAATAGATCTAAATCTCATTTTCTCTCCTAAAGAGGACCATCATTCCCACCTTGTAGGGACAGTACAAGAAGTCAATGAGGCATGTGAGTGAATTTGACCTGTAAATTGCAAATTAAGAGCTCTACCTCATGATTCATTCTGTATGATTATAGGCAAAGGTACTTTTATTTTCTTGGTCTTTCAGAGAAAATTTAAGCACATTGTAGGAGCTCAGTAAAAACCTATTTAGTTTTCACTTTACAATCAGTTCTATTAAGTGTGATGTGACCTTAGATTTCACACAAACAAAACAGACTATTCATTTCTCAGAATTAAATCAAATTGATTCTCCAGTCTGTTAGGTTTAGAGTTTGGAGTAGTGGCAGGAAGAAACCAGGCGTTAGTTTAGTTGAATGAGTCCATCCTTACCTTTTGAAGCTACGTTAGCCTTCTGGAGTCCATACTTCTCCAAGGAGCGGGGCTGTGCTTAACATTAAACCATACTTATTTTTATTTTTCCCTTGTGTCTTTTTTAAAATACATGCTCTCATGTATCATAGGCCAACCTTGAACTCATTATGTGGCCAAGGATGACCTTGAATTTCTGTTTCTTCTTCCTCTACTCTCTGAGTCCTGGATTTGGGGTGTGCATAAGAACATCCAGAACATGGGATCAAATATGGGGTTTTGTGTTTGCTATATAATCATTGTACTAACTGAACTGTATTTTCCGATCCTAAAATAGTATTTCAGTCTTAAATGAGAATCTGGAACAATGGCATATGCAATCTTGAAAATTAGATTACAAAAAGACCCCCCCCAAAAAAAAACCAAAAAAACAGAGAGAAAATGAAATTGGCCCTAGGTGAGCTTGAACTTAGCATGATAAGAAGTGTTACCATGAATATTTTCAGCAAGGGAAGGAAAAGGACAATCTAACTTGTGCTATATCTTGGGAGACTTGATACTATAACACTCCTTTAACTTTCAAGCTAATTCAGAGTAGTTTTTCAGGGTAGGAGTTATTCTCTAGCACAAGACTTGTTAAGTGCTCTCTAGATGATAACTGCTAATGCTGATGGGTTTGACTAACTTGTCCAAGATCACAGAGCTGGGAAGTGTTAAATTGGTGTTTGAGCACAAGTCTTTCTGACCAAAGCCTGGCTTTTCGCTACTCTGTTCTTTGGAAACAGGGATGTCATTTACATGCTTTGGGATTTAAAATCCGGTTAGAAAGAAATTGATAGGTGGCCATTTGAAACTTCAGGTAACTAACACTGTCATTGCTCCTCTCTGTCTCTCTCTCTCTCTGTGTCTCTCTCTCTCTGTCTCTGTCTCTGTCTCTCTCTCTCTCTCTCTCTCTCTCTCTCTCTCTCTCTCTCTCTCTCTCTCTCTCTCTCTCTCTCTCTCTCTCTCTCTCTCCCCCTTAGGTTTCTAAACTGCTTTGAACCATGGCCCAGCTCTACTACAAGAAGGTCAATTACTCACCATACAGAGACCGCATCCCCCTCCAAATCGTGAGGGCTGAGACCGAGCTCTCCGCTGAAGAGAAGGCCTTCCTTAATGCTGTGGAAAAGGGGGACTATGCCACAGTGAAACAGGCACTGCAGGAGGCCGAGATTTACTACAATGTCAACATCAACTGCATGGATCCTTTGGGCAGGAGTGCCCTGCTCATCGCCATTGAGAACGAGAACTTGGAGATCATGGAGCTCCTGTTGAACCACAGTGTGTATGTGGGCGATGCATTACTCTATGCCATCCGCAAGGAGGTGGTAGGCGCCGTGGAGCTCCTGCTTAGCTACAGGAAGCCCAGTGGAGAGAAGCAGGTAAGAGAATCCTCAATAAGCTGGAAATAGCCAGAAATCAGGGCATCAGAGTCTATAGGAAAGGTTTGGCAGTCTAGAACTGCAAAGCCCTATCTTTTACATTGTTCTCAGCTGCCTCAGGCTCTGTCCCCAGAGCTGCCCTGTGTGGCCCCTGCTGTTCTACTCCGTTTTGCTTTGTCTTTTTTTTCTTAGTTCTCATACATATTTAATACCTAACAGTGCAAAGGCATGTTCTTCATGTCTAGACTATGTAAACGTTTTCCAATTTCTTTCCAACCCCCATTATGTCGACATTCTCTTTTTTCACTCAAACATTACATTGTAGTGAAGAGACCAAACACAGACACATGCTTTCTCCTGAGAAGCGTTTCTTCTACAGACAAAACAAAAAGACTTTAGCCTTGAGTGCCATCGTGCAGACACAAATAGAAACCTCACATATTTTCCTAGTACATGTTATGTGACTATATTCTACTCATGGGTGCTTGGGAGTTTGTTCCTATAAGCCTCATATTATCATGTCACGAAAATTTGATACCTTTTTAGTCATATTTGATTTCTCCATCAAATCTTAACCCCATGTACAATCCCTAAGCCCCGTGTTTCCTCCCTTCCTCTTTGTTTCCTCTCTAACCTAGTTTCCTCTGGTCTTGACTATTCTATCATCACTTTCCTAAATGAGGGGTTCTCAAAGTGTGGCCCCAAGAGTAGGAGCAGAAGCATCTCCTGAGAACTTACACAAAATCAAAGCGTTAGATCCCCACTACAAGGGCACTAAATCATAAGCTCTGGGATGTTGCCCAACAAGCTGAACCCTAATAGGCCCTCAAGGAGCTTCTGATGCATGCTTAGGTTTGAGAATCACAGTGCTGCACTAACATGAAAATGTTCTCATTAGTCTGCCTGCATCAATTCCTTTTGCACCTCTGAAACCATTCTGAACAGTCAGGCTGGCTTATCCTTTCTAAATTAGGATAATGATCTTATTATTCTTGTCCACGCCTTTCATATTACAATGTCTTCTCATATTATATTGTCTTCTGTTGTTATGAGAAAATGCTCGAGGTGATGTACTTTATAAAGCAAAGAGGCTTGTTTTCCTTATGTTTTTTGGAGGCTTAAGGTCCAAGATAAGGTGGCTTATCTGATAAACCTCTGAGGGTCTCTTGCTTTCCTTGTAGACATGGTAAAGAAAATAGAATGGAAACTGGTCAAATATGGAAGGAGACAAATTGGCAACAATAAAAACAGTGAACTTCAAATATTGAGATATGACCAAATCTGGGTTTAAAGGAAATCCATGTTTCTTAGTACAGACTAATTTAGGAAAAAAAATAAACTAACAATTCACAATGTATTGGAATTGACAAAGCAGAAAACAGAATAATAATCTGGAACTAACAGATTAACAAATTTTTAAGTAAAAGGCCTAAACCCCCTTCCTCATCAGAATTTACTATACCCCCAAGGAAGTAAGGATCTCATCTCTCTTGTTCCTTGCTATATCGCACAACCACAGGAAAGTATGTGGACTTTCATAGTTGATAAATATTTATTTAATGAATTAGTAATATGCAACCGACACTGAGTTAAGCATCCTAATATGACATATTTCATTTAATCCTCCAGACAACTCTACAAGCTTTAATGTTGTTTTACAAAACAACATTATTGTTATTATTATGATTACATTTCCTATTTGCCAGTGATAAACAGGATTATTAAGTCAATTGTTTAGGATCACATTAAATATCAGAGCTGGAATGCAAGCTCCTACACTCTGCTTTAATCACTAGGCCTTGATCACGTAACTGAATGAGGCTGTTTCAAAAACGTTGGCAACAAAAGCTAGAGACATGGCTCATTAGAAACATGTATCTCTCTTGCAGTGAGCCTGAGTTTAATTTCCAGCACCTAAGTTAGATGTATTATAACCACGGTAATCCAGTTTCAGAATAGTCCATGTCTTTTTTGTCTAATCTCCACAGGTACCTACCTGCATTCATATGCACATACACGCAGACACATAGAGACAAAAACACATCATTAAAAAAAGAAAATTAATCTTTTAAAAATTAGCAACATTAAAAGATTTTTGAATACACAACAATCAAAAATTGATTTAAACTCAAAAAATGCAATGAATCTCAGGTGTTTGAAGCAGGGCTCATTTGTCATGTATCTATCACACAACATTATTGCAGCCTTGGTTGCAAATTCATTGCAGCACACACAATATGTGGCCTTTATATTGCACACGATAGTACTGTATACAATGTCAATGACACTTCCTAGCTCAGCTTTGAGACTATTGATTGATATTAACAGCAGTGTTTTTTTTAACATAACAAGCATTATGGGATTAGAGAAACATAATGGTATAGCTATGGGAAAAAAAGCCTCTCAATATTTTTCTCATAATGCTTCAGCATGTTAAATATTAAATTAGTATATCTTTGGATTAGATTGTCTTAGAATGTTTTAAAAGCTATTTACTGAGTTGGTTTGTGAAAAACGTCAATTAGTGAATTTTAACTTGGAATTAGCATAGAGCGTCCAACAATTTTTAAATAGTCTTAAACATACGCCTGTCGTTTCATAGTATATCGTTATATATAGCAGCATTCTCAGAACTGAAGATTATAAAAGTTAAATATCATTCAACTCCGAAAATGGTCTATATCCTACAGCCAAGATTTAATTCTTTATATAAACACAAACAAGTACATTCATCTCATTAGTACATAAATTTGGTTTTTAATCTTTAATAAAGTAGAACTAATAATTGTTTCAGACTAAATTTAATCATGATTTAGTATCAGCAAATGTTTAATATTTGTATACCTATATTATTTATCTATACACCTGGGTTTGGTAAAAATTTCTTGGGAGAAAGAGGGTTGTAAGTGGGAAACATTTTAAAAGCCATATACTAGGCCATGCTGTTTTCCTATAAATCTTAGGATCCTACCACAGGAATTATGAAATGGGTCAACTGAATCAAAAATAGATGAGCTCCCTAGAAACAAACTGAAGAGATTTAACAAAAAGCTGAGCTTGTTTCCTACTCAGTCTCTCTTACCAACCCATTAAAACTGATTGGTTCTGTGTCCCATTCTACACACTGAACACCTGGATAGCTTCCAAAGGTTTTCTCATCTACCAGCCTTGAAGTTTATGTACCATACTGGCTCTTCCCTTTATTTGAAATGAATCTCATGCCACCTTGTACTAGTGGGCAGTCTCACTTGTAGGAATACCTACTGTTCCTGATGTGTGGCCTAATTCCCAGTTCTTTCTATGCTTATCCTCTCTGTACTGAAGCAGTGCCCACAGTGTAATAGGTAATATGTAAATATTTGCTGAGGGACATGAAGGAGTGAAATGATCCCCCCCCAAAAAAATCACAACTTGTTTTTCTCAAATAAGACTTTGGGGGTTTTAAAATCAATCACCTTTAGCCTCATCATTCCGTGGAAGAATAAGAGAACACAGGACAATTTCCCACCTCGGTATTGACTGGGTCGCATTTCTCTTGTCTTTCCCTGTGCCCAAGTAGATGCTGAGGATCTGCTAGACAGGAAGGAAGGCACCATGGAAACTTATATCAACACTCTTAGAATTAGTCACAGAATTCAAAATTTGGGGACAACAAAAGACCTGATGCCAGCCTGCCTACTTCTTGCATATTCTGCTTACTACCTTCAATCCACTGGCTTTAGGAACCCTTAAAGGAGCCTTGTCAGCAGAGAAGGCTGATTAGCTACAATTCAGAGATGAGGCTGGCATTTCAGTGAACATGCAAAACCAACTCTGAGTCATTTGTTGTACATATGGGAAACTTGTCAGAATAGAGGTTCCTGAGCCTCAGTATATGCCTTTAGGATCAGTATCTTGGGGTTCAGGCCTGACACCAACACCAGTGTCTTGGTAAGAGGTCTGCATGCCTCTCTGTATTTATTTTCTATGGTTGCCATTACAAATTACCATAAGATAAATGGCTTAAAACAAAATAAATTCGTTATTTCACAGGGTAGGAGGCAATAAGGAATGAAAAGTAAAACTGATTCCTTTTGGAGGAATGTATGATAAGATGTGTGGGTTGCCTCTGAGACTTACTGCTGAATATGTTCACTCTTACTATTTCTTTCTGAAATCTTGCTGGCTGGTTCAACTCAGCTACTCTGGCTCAAACTCCTCTCCAAGCTGACTAGTTCAATCTGGCTCTTCTCTCACTTGGCCTTTGACTTTTTGCTGTGGTCGGCATCAAACTAACTCTAGCAACCTGTTCTAATCTTCTGGCTTCTTCTCATTCTCTGGCTCATTCTGTCTTCACCTGTGTCTAGCTTGTTCTCTCTTCAACCTGTCTCTGTAAAAATCTCCCAGTAAAATTGCCTCTGAATTCCACAAATTGAACTCCACTACACTGCCTCTCAACTCCCTGACTCACCTGAACTGACTGAACAGAAAAGACTAAAACTCAGAGATCTGCATGCCTTTGTCTCTTGAGTGATACGATTAATATTTTGGCATACTTGACCATCTGAACATAAGCTTTTCTTTACCTGAAACTTGCTCTATAGCAGGCTTGCCTTGAACTCAGAGATCTGCTTGCCTCTGTCTCCTGGGATTAAAGGTGTGCCTCTATTCCTGTCAGATCATACAGATCTAGAAGGTCTTTGGATATGATCTCTTGCCAGAGCAGCCATGTTCTGAATTAAAATTATTCTACATTCAACGAAATTGCTTTCTTTCTTAAACAGATGATCTCACCTTTATGTAATTGCATCTTAAAGACCCTTTTCCCAAATAAAATCACAGTCAAGGTTAGTATAACTTGAACATAGCATTTGGGGTGCAAAATTCACACTCTGTGAACATAGTGGTCTAAATAAGTGGCTTTCAAGGTTTTCTAGCAGTAAAGTCATTAATAAAATCCCACTGAGATTAGAAACATCACAAACATACCTTCCTTAGTCTAACTGCAGGTTTGACCCAAAACTTATATTCATTTGCTCTCACTCTTGCTTTCCCTTGACCTTTGAGGTGTCACCACAACCTGAATACCATCAAGAGAGAGGACAGAAGGTAGAGTCAAACTCACTATTCACAGTACTAGCCAGCTTACATCCATCATCTATAAAATGACACTAATAACACCTAACTGCTGCCTACCCCAGAGGTCTGTTTTGAGAAATAATTAAAATAGAAATATGTGGAAGACTTTGGGAAATTTTTACATGTTAGACCAAGGTCAGTAATGATTATTTTTCTGATTTACTACTTCAGTTTGCTTGAGCTTGTCATATTGTGTGAAGAGACCAGATGGCCCGTGGCCCTGGTCACAAGGCACCACGAGTACTGTGTGTGGGAGGGTTGGAGAATGAGCTGGCCCCGTTCACAGATTACCTCCCCCTGTCTGCCCTAGATGGCAACAGTCTACCTTCTGTTACCAAAGAAGCAACATGAGCTCAAAAATCACTCTTTCTTTGTCACAAGAAGTTAAAGATTTAACAATTGGTAAGCAGAGCTTCTGGTCATTGTATCAAGAGCCCAGCCAAGTAATTTTCTTTCTTGGTCACTTCCGTCACTGCAGGCTTCCAGAAACAGGCTAAGCCAACCTTTTACCCATGGCACACCCCTCTGGGCTCTGCCATAATTACTCATTTGTCTGTGGCAGATGGCTCCAAATTAAAATTGGTCTCACAGATGAGCTGCAGAGATTAAATCTCAACAGCACTGATAAGTGTTTGTGTTGAGGATATAGAAAATCAGCAACAGGACACTGTCTTTGGGTTTGTTTGTTTGTTTTCTGTTTCTATTGTTTTCTGTTTCTATCTGGCTTTTGTTCTAAGGGTGAGATTGCACAGTATGGAAGAAGGACTTTGAGGACCCAAACAAAGGTGGCTTGAGCATGGAAGAGGACCAAAAGAGAATATAGCATCAATTTAACTACAGTGAGATAGATCATAAAGTAAAGGAGAGATTGTAAAAGGTCCCCTGTATTTATAGACAGTCTATAACTTGGAGTCAGCACTTACTATATCTGTTTCCATGGACAAGTCACTTCATCCATTTAAACCTCAGTCTTTTCATCTGTTGCTAGGAACGATGAGGGAATCTACTTTATAGAGGTATAATGATAAGGGAAGGAAATGTGGGTGGATTTCATTAGAATGGCCCTTGGCATGTACTAAGCACTCACTAAATGATGGCTAGCACTGCTCCTACACTGACTAGGTAAAGTTATGCTGATATCATCTGCTGGGTAAGGCCACCAATTTTCTCAGCTGAAGCTGACAGTTAGCTCAATTTGTAAGGTTTATCCTGTGCAAGCATAAAGACCTGAGTTCAGATCCCCAACACACACGTAAAACCTGAACTTAGGGGCATGCATCCGTAACCCCAACACTGGGTGGAGGCATAAAGGAAAGTGAACCCCAAAGTTTATTTCCTAGCCATTCTCACCAAATCAGTGAACTCCAGGTTCAATAAGAGACCCTGTCTCAAAAAATAAGGGGAATCCCCCCCAATTGAGATACCTAAAGTCAACCTCTGTTCTCCACACATATTCAACCCACATGCACTCACATCCATCAACACGTTGCATACACAGGTGGTCACCCTTGCATGCATATTAAGTACTCATTGTATATAGTGGTTAAAATGTCAATCTGAGAAGCTCAAGAAATCGTTCAGCACTTAAGAGCACTTATTGCTCTTGCAGAGGACCTGATTTTGTCTCCCAGTGCTCAGTTAACTCACAGCTGCCTGCAGGAGTTTTGTCACTCTCTTCTGGTCTCCATAGGGACTCAACTCATGTGCATAAACTCT
Organism: Pachyuromys duprasi; assembly: GCA_028658305.1. Classification (NCBI taxonomy): domain Eukaryota; kingdom Metazoa; phylum Chordata; class Mammalia; order Rodentia; family Muridae; genus Pachyuromys; species Pachyuromys duprasi. Next base: position 50,866,848 of record CM053742.1, read on the forward strand.
CTCTCTCTCTCTCTCTCTCTCTCTCTCTCTCTCTCTCTCTCTCTCTCTCTCTCACACACACACACACACACACACAAACACACACACACACATGCGCGCGCGCACACACACACACAGAGAGAGGGAGAGGGAGAGACATAATTAAAAATAAAGTCTTTAAAGAAAAAAAAAATCAATCCAATCTGGATGACCTTGGGAAGGTCATTTACCTCACTGAAGCATCAACTTTCTTATCTAGAACTCGAGGTCAATTAATGATCTTACCCACGTTGTAGGTGGTTGTAAACTGTGAGAATTACTTTGGACTAGGGAAATAACTCAGAGAGAAAGGGATATCTAAATGGTCATTACATTAACACTTTGAAGTAATTTTCAGTATGTAACCTTCAGTATATGACACCCATGTTGTTTGCATCAGTACAAAATAGCTTTCTTTGTTAATTTTCTAATTGCTCTGAAAAATTACCTGGACAAAAGAGGTGAAGGCTGTAGTATTTCATTTTGGCTCACAGTTTGGAACAGCCCTTTGGAACAGGGAAGTCATGGAGCATGTTCATGGAGAAGCTGGTCATATTGCATCCACCTGAGAGAAGCAGAGAGAGATAAATGCTGGCACTTAGCTGGCTTTCTCTATGTGTGATGTCCACATTCAGGGTGGGTTTACCCACCTTAGTCAATTCAGTGTAGAAATCCCTTCAGAGACATAACTAAAGATTTGTCTTCTGTTAGCCAGGCATGATCCACGCCTACAATCTCAGCATTTGAGGAGGCAGAGGCAAACAGATCACTGTTGGCATTAGATTGCTTTTAAATGGGGGAAAATCAGGTTTCTCTATAGAATGACAACAGGAATGTTGACCAAAATCCTGGGCAAGCCCCATGCCCAAGAATAGTCGGTCACACAAATTGGACTCAATGAGTTTGGGTTTTTTATTGTTTGAATTTTTAGAAGAATACAAAGAGAAGAACAGAGGCAAAAGAGAGAAGGACAGAAGGAAGGCTTTTGAGTGGGTAGGGAGCTTGAGGAGTATGAACAAGATCAAACAAAATATAGTGTATGAAATTCTCAAAGAGTAAATAAGATACTGTTTAAACATAAATAAATACAATGAAAGGGCCATCTAAAGAAAAGAGAGTCAAATAATAGAACAAAGGAAGGAAAAGGAACTTGGTACCAATGACAGATTATCTCCCTCCCCCCTTCCTTCATTTCTCTTTCCAAAAATAAAAAAAGTAGAGTGATGACTTGGAAATTTCTGAAGTTGGAGAGTTCAAATTCGGAATCACTCTCTGCTTTTCCAAAGCAGCTTTGCAGCCACCATTAGCTCCATTGTCCATTTCAGAACTGTGGGTGGAACTCTGAGTTAAAAATTATAAATACAGACACTCAGTGCCACCCCTTATCATCAAGTGGGCTGTATTCTTCGACCAGCAAGTAGATAATAAATCTTCACCACGCAACATGTCTTAGACCAACAGCCAAAGTTTAGAACAATTTGTGCTTTGTCTGCTCAAAGTGAATGTGTATCATGTTTACTCAAGGTCTTCTTCTGTACTCTCACTTCTTAATTGATAGATGCAGGATGTAAACTTTTCAGCTATCAGACTTCATGGCCCCTAGGACCCTTGTGCACATTAATTTGCTAATTTATTTTATTTTTATTTATTTTTTATGTTTTTATTAAATTATTTATTAATTACACTTTATTCACCTTATATACCCCTGTAGTTCCCTCCCTTGTCCAGTCCCAATACCTCCCCTCCTCCCGCTGCTGCACCCATGACCCTCCCCAAGACCACTGATAGAGGAGGTCTTCTTTTCCTTCCTTCTGATCCTAGTCTATTAGGTCTCATCAGGAGTGGCTGCATTTTCTTCCTCTGTGGCCTGGTAAAGCTGCTTCCCCCTCAGGGGGAGGTGATCAAACAGCAGGCCAATCAGTTCATGTCGGAGACAGTCCCTGTTCCTATTACTATGGAACCCACTTGGATAAGGAACTGTCTGCTCTTTGATCATCTCACCCTGATGGGGGAGCAGCCTTACCAGGCCACAGAACTGACTTGGACACTGAACTGCCATGGGCTACATCTGTGTAGGGGTCCTAGGTTATCTCCATGCATGATACTTGGTTGGAGTATCAGTCTCAGGAAAGACCCCTGTGCTCAGATTTTTGAGTTTTTGTTATAAAAGAAATACATGTTAACTCTGAGAAGTATAGCAATATAACAGAATCAGAGGAAAAATGCTTCTTTTTCCCACTCCAAAACTAACTCCTTAGAAGTCATAAGCTGAAACAATTTATGTGAGTCTTCCTAGATATTGTTTCTGCTTATCTAAACAGAAACACAGAGAGAAATTTTTGAACAAAGTCTTACAAAAAGATTTAGCTCAACAGGTGATTATGGCACATGTTTTTAATCCCATCACTTGGGAGGCAGAGGAAGGCTGATCTCTTCAAGTTCAAGGCCAGCTTGGTCTTCAAAGCTAGTCCCAAGAAAGCCAGGGCTACACAGAGAAATCATGTTTCGAAAAAAAAAAATATTTACCCCTAACAATATATTTTGGCTATCTTTCTCTAAAGGAACATTAATCCATACCGCAGTGTTTCAATCAGAATTGTCTTGTACAAAGGTGTCATACTTATTCATCCAATCTTTTATTAAGTGAGCATTTAAGTTGTCTCAAGGTTGGATACTTTTCTTTTGTTTTGTAAACAATGCTGTAATTGTTCTCTTTTTTGTATGTGTCAAATTATTATCTATAAATTAAGCTCCTATCAATGAGATTATAAATTCATAGAACATATGTGTTGTTTGATTTGGATACCAGAAGTCCAAAAGTGTGGCTGTTTCTTGTATAATTTGAATACCAACAGTCCAAAAGTGTGACTGTTTCTTAAGTCTTTGTCATCATGGATCAAAAAGCATTAGAAGCCACATTTCCCAATTTGACAGGAAAAAGAAAGCACTACCTCGTTATTGTTTCTTTCTCTTTTTGGGGTGGGGGTGGGGGAATTGAGCTTAAGGCAAAAAGAAGTCATCGGATCCATCAGAGTTGGCATGTTTGTATGAAACTCAGCATCTGATTTTTTTCTCTTTTTCTACTAGAGCCAACCGATTTGTCTGCATTCTTTTTGTATTAGACACATTAAGCTTACAAATTTTGTAGAAATGTCCACATTGATTTAATAAAGATCAAGAATTTAAATCAAGTTACAAAGCAAGTCTGGAGCAAAGAGCCAAACTAATTATATTCTAGGACGTGTAACTTTACTGTATATAAATGTAAGACCTACTTTATTTTTTGTTTTTTTCATATTTATTTATTTTTTATGTTAGTTACAGTTTACTAACTTTGTGTCCCTGGTATATCCCACTCCCTCATTCTCTCCCTATCCCACCCTCCCTCCCTATTCCTCAACTGAGGGACATTTGGGTTGTTTCCAGGATCAAGCTATTACAAATAAAGCTGTTATGAACATGGTTGAACAAATGTCCTTGTGTACTTGAGCCCAGGAGTGGTATAGCTGGATCTTGAGGTAGCAGTATTCCTGATTGTCTGAGAACATGCCAGATTGATTTCCAAAGTGGTTGTACAAGTTTGCATTCCCACCAATGCAATGCAGGAGGGTTCGTTCCCCTTTCTCCACAACCTCTCCAGCATGTGTTGTCACTTGAGTTTTTGATCTTTGCCAATCTGATGGGTGTCAGGTGAAATCGCAGGGTCGTTTTGATTTGCATCTCTCTGATGGCTAAGGACATTGAGCATTTCTTTAAGTGCTTCTCTGTCATTGTGTATTCCTCTACTGAGAATTTTCTGTTTAGCTCTGTACCCCATTTTTTAATCGGATTGCCTGATTTGTTGCTTTTCAACTTCTTTATTTCTTTATATATTCTGGATATCAGATCTTTGTCAGATATAGGGTTGGTGAAGATCCTTTCCCAGTCTGTAGGCTCTCGTTTTGTTTTGATGACAGTGTCTTTTGCTTTACAGAAGCTTTTCAGTTTCATGAGGTCCCATTTATTGATTGCTTCTGTTAGAGCCTGTGCTGTTGGTGTTTTGTTCAGGAAGTTGTCTCCTGTGCCAATGAGTTCTAGGCTCTTCCCCAACTTTTCTTCTAACCTATTTAGTGTGTCTGGTTTTATGTTGAGGTCTTTGATCCACTTGGACTTCAGTTTTGTGCAGGGTGATAAATAAGGATCTATTTTCATTTTTCTGCATATAGACATGCAGTTGGACCAGCACCATTTGTTGAAGATGCTGTCTTTTTTCCACTGAATATTTTGGTTTCTTTGTAAAAAATCAATTATCTGTAAGTGTGTGGGTTTATTTCTGGGTCTTCTATTCGGTTCCATCGATCCACTATTGTTTCTATGCCAATACCATGCAGTTTTTATTACTATTGCTCTGTAATACAGTTTGAGATCAGTGATGGAGATACCTCCAGATGATCTGTTGTTATGCAGGAGAGTTTTGAAAATTCTGGGTTTTTTGTTTTTCCATATGAAGTTGATAATTTTTTTCTCAAGGTCTATAAAGAATTGTGTAGGTATTTTGATGGGAATTGCATTAAATCTGTAGATTGCTTTCAGCAGAATAGCCATTTTCTCTATGTTAAACCTTCAAATCCATGAGCAGGGGAAATCTTTCCATTTTCTGATATCTTCTTCAATTTCTTTATTCAGAGACTTAAAGTTTTTCTCATTCAGGTCTTTCACTTGCTTGGTTAGAGTCACACCAAGGTACTTTATGCTATTAGTGGCTATTGTGTAGCATGTTGTTTCCCTAATTGTAAGACCTACTTTAAATAACATTTAAAATATCTTAATATCTCTCTAGGATAAAAAGTATTCATTCACAGTAGGCTATTTATTTTTTACATTGCCAGTTTAGTGCTTTAGTATCTTGATTCAAAAAGATGAAGAGGACTAATTAGACCTGCATTCTCAGCCAAAAAGAAGTAAAATGACACAGAAATATAGAAAGGTTGGCCTTTAGTGTAAGAATAAGTTCCAACAAAAGAGCAATATCAAAAATCCATTTCACTCATTGCTTTTTCTGTCTTCATTAGCACACAGTTGCTACTTCCAAAAAAGAAAAGCTGTCAAGGGATAAAAATCTGATAAAAGCTTTCCTTGATTTATTGACAAGTGGAGCATTTTATGAGTGAGAAAATATGAGTGGTGAGATATCTATACTACTTCTCGTTTCAGTTCTTCAGTTGTCTGCATTAAGCACATAAAAAGGTTGATTTCTGAACCCCTTCTTTATTTGATGTCTTGCAGGCCTATATCATCAAGATTAACACTGTTTGGCAACATAACAGTTTCTCTCCTCAAAAATTCTGTCTTCTAGTGGTCCTCCAAGTTAAACACACAAATCTAAAGATTCAAAGCCAGAGTCCCCAATATAAAAGAGAGGAAAAAATTAAAGAATTTAGGAATAAGTATGTTAGGAGGCTGGGGTTTCAGTTTAGTAATAAAGTACATTTCTACCATGTGAAAATCCCTGGCTCCATCTCTGGATTGATTCTAAAGGATGGGCCCCTTCACATGCTTCAGCAGCTCATATATGAAGTAGATTCTAATTGAGATGGGCTAACTTAATGCCCTGTATCTGGGCCTGGGTGACTGAGCTGGCCAACCTGGACTGCTCCAGGACCCCATGGTACCACAAGAAGTGGAGCCAGCTCTTCTGTACCCAGGCCACCAGGGCATGCTCTCCCTTTCCCATGGTGAAAGGTGGGACCTGCTCAGTGAGACTCTCAAACATATCCATGGCTCCAGGAGGCAGCCCAGGCCACAGATAACCACATAGCCTTCTGTGATAACATGAGCCACACACACCAACACAGCCTTTGGTCAAGTCTGGACCCCCACCCACTTGTGGCCCTCAGCAGCTGCACAGACCTCAAGCCTCATCATTGCTTCAGTCGCTACACTTGCCACTCACATCAACATGCTCTCCACCCCACCACCACCACCACCCGGCTCTCCAGGCAGCAAGGCCCAATGACTTCACCAAGTCAGCAGTCAGCAGCATGGACCAATTACATCTACATGTATCTCAGGTTTCATTGAAGCCTGGGGCCGCAGCAAAGACCACAGATGCCAACATGGCCTCTGGTAACATCACCAATCATGGTGCTCCTTCTAGGAGGTCCGAGTCAGGAAATGACCCTCTCCTCACTTCGATCCTCCATGGTTGCCCAGATCCAGGGTAATCTTGCAGCTGAGAGGCATCTTCAAGGCTGAAATTACCTCTGCAAAAGCTCTAGACTATGGCACATGGCCCACACCATGGGCAATGACAGCTTGTAGACCTCAGCCCTCTCCCTCACTTGTCACCACCGGCATATCTTCAGTTCTGCCTCTCTTCACAGGGCATGCACCTCTCTTTTTTCCTGTCTTTCTCACTTCTCCACTACATATGCAATCATCAGTCTTTACAGTGGCATTTGGCCTACTCTATGAGGCAGGGGCAGCCTGGGTGGTTTGTTTCGCTCTTAACCCCAGATTGTAATCTCTTGTCTATTTCTTTTTCTTCTTACTTTTTCACCATAACCTGTCATCTCCTATCTTTTTAATATATATTTTTATTGAAAACTCTTTTTTCCTTCAGTGTATTTTGATCTTACTTTTTCCTCCCCAAATCCTCCTACATTCTCCCCACCAACCACCAACCCCCTCATTCAATTCCATACCTTCTCTCTTTTCTGTCTCTCTCTTTGTCTGACTCTAGAGAACAAACAAGAGAAAAACAATAAAACTTTAAAAACAAAGAAAAAGCACAAGAAACACACACAAATAACACATAAAAACACAAAATCAGAAAGCATAATATGCAAGCAAAATACCAGTAAGACCCCCCCAACAAAAAGAAAAAAAGAAAAGAAAAGAAAAAATGCCCAAAGTAATGTAAAACAATAAGTCTACAACAATAACACTGAGTTCATTTTACTGTGGCCATATAGTGCAGGGAATGGGAGTTATCCTAAGTGTGGTTAATGCACCCAATGACACTCCATTGGAGAAAGCTATTTTTTTTCTTTGCAAGATGTCAGTTGGAGATCATTTCTGGATCAGTGATGGGGGCTCATGTCCACTTCCCCATCTCAATGCTTGAAACCCCATCTGGCTTCAACCCTGTCTGGATGCAGGTCCTATTCATCCAGTTACGTTCTCTATAAATTTCATGTGTGTCTTGGTCCTCTTGTGTCTGGAAGAGAGTTTTCTAGGTGCCATTCACCCCTTCTAGGTCTTATAATAGTTCTGCCTCCTCTTCCACATACATCCCTAAGCCCTGAGGGGAGGATTTCATGGAGACATCCCATGTAGAACTGAGTGTTCCAAAGTACCCAATTTTCTGTACAGTGTCCAGCTGTGGGTCTCAGTATTTGTTCAAATCTACTGCGTAAAGAAGTTTCTCTGACGATGACAGAGCAAGAATGTCATCAGGAGTCATTTTCTTACTGTGTTCCTTTAGCAGAACAATAGTATTTGGTTTGCCCCTATGCCCGTGGTTATCTAGTCTCAGGTTCTTGGCCACCCAAGCAGTGTCAGGCATTGGTTCCATCTTGGGGAGTGGGCCTTAAAGCCAAGTGGAGAGTTGCTCCCACAACTTCTGTGCTACAATTCCCCCAGCATGTCTAATGCTGGCAGCCCATCACTGAAGACCGAAGGGTTTGTAGCAGCAAGAATACTTCCTATGCCAAGTCAAATATATGAAAAATGGTCATTCTGCTCAAAGCCCACCAAATCTCCTTGCTGCTTTTGGAACACTGCATGATTGAACCTGTTAACATTGGCTCTCATCCCCTGTCACTTGCTATTGCTCAACCTGCTCTAGCTATATTCACTTTTGGGTTTTTTGTTTTGTTTAGGGTGTGGCTGCTGGAACCGAGAACCTTATTATGATAGAGAAAAGTTCCACCTGTACGCTATATCCATAAACATTTTTTGAATTGGTTTTGGTTGTTGTTTTTGTTTTATTATTAATTTTGTTGTGGATTTGTAGCTCTAGGAATGAAACACGGGTCTGTTTCCGTGTTAAGAAAATACATTTGAGCCATGCACTCAGTCACCACATTTACTTGTTTCAAGACTCGAGTAACTCACCTGTCTTTGATTGAATGGTTCTCATCTAGGTAGATGAAAGGCTAGATTTTCACGTAGATTTTCATTCCAATAATAACTTATAAGGCAGGCACCCCTTTCTTCCTATCACCATGCTATACTTCAGGATTCTTGCTGGCATTGTCACTACCTGACATACATATGCGTGCTGCCAATGTCACCTTCTATCAAAGGCACTTGATTTAGTGTTTTCACTTTTGAGTCCCTGATGACTACATGGTAGGATTTTTGTAAATAATTCTCAAATGGAGGAGTGATGTTAGTAGAATTTCTGACCAAAAAAAAAATGTTGTCTAGTTCTCTTTGCTTCATTACTGTGAAAAGTGATCTATCAAGGTTCAGTATGGTAAGTTCTATAAAAGAGCTAAGAAATACAGAATTTCTGACTTTGAATTGAGTATTGTATCCATGACATTGAAATTAAATTATTCTACCATTAAATCTACTCTGAATGAAGTCTATGGCATGTTCTTAGTCACTGTGAATGTTTCTTGTATCTAACCTAAAACTTACATCTTTTTTAAAAGTTATTTTATGTGTATGAATGTTTTGCCTGATGATTGTGACCTACAGGTTATACACTATCCATTGAGGACCAGAAGAGAGTGACAGATCCCCTGGAAATGAAGTTAAAGACAGTTGTAGGTCCTCTATAAGAGGAACAGATCCTCTCTAAGAACAGCAAATATTCTTCTTTTTATGTTTTATTTTATTTTATTTTCTATTAATCACAAGTTATGTACTTTGTATCCCAGCTGTAGCCCCCTCCCAAATTCCCTCCCTATACTCCCCCATCCATCCCTCATCTCTTCCCTGCCCCTTTCCAAGTCCACTGATAGGGGAGGACCTCCTCCCCTTCCATCTTCCATCTAACCCTAGCTTATCAGGTCTCTTCAGGACTGGCTTCAATGTCCTCTTCTGTGGCCTAGCAAGGCTACTCCTCCCTCCGGGGGAGGAGGGGAGAAAGAAGAGGGTAGAAGAGCCAGCCAATGAGTTCATGTCCAAAATAGTCCCTGTTCCCCTTACTAGGGTAACCACTTGGATACTGAGCTACCATTTGCTACATACAAGCAGGGGTTCTAGGTTATATACATACATGGTCCTTGGTTGGAGAAACAGTCTCATAAAAGACCCCTGTGCCCTGATATATTTGGTCCTTGTAGAGCTCCTGTCCTCTCCAGGTCTTACTAACTCCACCTTCTTTGTATGATTCACTGACTTCTACCAAAGGGTTGGTTATGTGTCTTAATATTTGCTTTGATACCCTGCTAGGTAGTCTTTTGTAGGCCCACTCTGGTAGGCTCTTCTCCTGCTACTTGTTTTCTCCAACATCCAATGTCCATCCCTTTTGTCTTTCTAAGTGAGGATTGATTGTCTTACACCAGGTCCTCTTTCTTGCTTATCTTCTTTAGGTGTATAGATTTCAGTATGTTTATCCTATCTAATAGGTCTATATACCATGTGTGTCTTTCTGCTTTTGGGGTACATCACTAAGGATGATAGTTTCCAGGTCCCACCACTTGCTTGAAATTTCATGATTTCCTCGTTTTTAATTGCTGAGTAGTATTCCAGTGTGTAAAGGTACCACAATTTCTGTATCCATTCCTCAACTGAGGGACATCTGGGTTGTTTCCAGGTTCTGAGTATTACAAGTAAAGCTGCTACAAACAGAGTTGAGCAAATGTCCTTGTGTACTTGAGCATCTTTTGGAAATATGCCTAGGAGTGGTGTAGCTGTATCTTGAGGAATCACTATTCCTAATTGTCGAAGAAAGCGCCAAATTGATGTCCAGAGTGGTTGTACCAGTTTGCATTCCCACCAGCAATGGAGGAGGGTTTCCCTTTCTCCACATCTTCTCCAGCATGTGTTGTCACTTGAGTTTTTGATCTTAACCATTCTGGTGGGTGTGCAGAATTGTGAGCGTGTTTGTGTGTGTGAGTGCCGCACGCTGGTGCACAGAAGCGTGTCTTGAAGTGGAGTGCTAGAGTGTGTAGCTGCTTCGGATATATGGTTTGGGAGCAAGCACAGGAGGGGATGTAGATGCTAGCACAGTTAGCAGGTGCAGATTGTAGGCACAAAGTGCCTGCGCAGGTTTCCTGAATACCGGGTGGTCTACAGTCTGTGGTCGGCTCAGCAGGCTGGACTCTGAGGTCTGTGGCTGACGCTGTGGGAGGGACATGTACTCTGTTGTGGACTCTGTGAGCCTGGCCCTGTGCTCTGTGCTAGAAGCTATGAGCATGGCAGGCTGCACTCTGCTTCCTGAGTTGGGAAGCGCTATCCGCTTCCTCAGCTGCTTCCCCCTCAGACAAGGGTGTGGAGGAAATGCCAGGGTGGCGAGGAGGGGGACTTGACTGTTCTCAGACTCAAATCTTAAGAAGGGGGATCTGTGCTTGGAACATGCAGCACTGTGCAACTTGCAAGTTGCTGTGTGCACTGCGGGCTGCCTCCTCTGCTTTAGCTGCTGGTTGCAGTACTTCTGCTGCTGCCTCCCTGCTGGCTGTGGTATCTCCACCTCCTAGTCTGCTGCAGACCTGGCTACCTCCGCCGCTGCTTTCGCTTGTTATGGGGAAGTGGCCGGGAATCCATTCCCCAGGAGAAGTCCACGGAGATGTTCATGGTTGACCTGTGTCCTATTAGACTCAGATCAGATTTTGTCCCCCTTCTCCCCGGGCTCCTCGTACCATTGTTTTGGTTTCCACAGCCCCTTGACTTACCAGTTCAGAGTTTCAGGTCCTCTGAATACGGTGTGCTGGTCACTGTCATCTTGGATCCCCCCAATATTCTTAACCACTAAGCAGTCTATGTCTCCAGCTCCGAATCCTACATCTTATAAGCTAAACCATATTCTCTAAATATATACATTCTAAATATATACAAGCTTTGCTTTAATACAGTATTTTCTATAGTTTCTACAAATAAAACTGAAGGCAAGATTTTGGTCTCCATAATGCCCTATAAGGTATCAATGTTATAAAATAAGTCTCTAATCACATGTCAGGGATCTAGAGACATATGGTTAGAAGGCCATGTAAGTGACAATATATATATAATTGCATAGTAATTAAGTCTGGGCAGAAGAATATTTAAAAAAAAACATGTACTCTAATAAGGAAACATGTTTGTAACATTTAAAAGCCAAGTCTAAACCAGGTGCTGTGGTTCATGCCTGTAATCCCAGCACTCAAGGAGACAAAGGCAGGCAGAACTCTATGAGTTCGAGGCCAGCCTGGTATACAAAGTGAGTTCAGGACAGCCAGGGCTACACAGATAAACACTGTTTGGGGGGAAAAAAAAGAAGCTGTTTACTTAGTTTGTAGCCAGCTGCTCCTGGCATTAAATTAGAGACGTTCATGGTTCAGACTGTTTGTTAACCAAGTAAACTTCCTTTCACTGAAACTAGTGAACGAGTGCTTAATGATGAGCCCTGGCTTGCTTTCGTGTCTTCATCTTTGTGCCTTTTCTTGATAGAGTATGATTTCTTTCTGCCGTCATTAAATTTTCTCATTTAAGGCAGAGGGTCATTATTTCCAAAGCACCTATTGCTTATTTGTAAAGCAGAAAGTGGCACGAGGTGGTCCTGCCATTTCTATCATCAATGCTAAGCTATTCTGAATATGTCTGATCAGAGGAGAAAATATTTTCTGGATCCTAGAACTTAACTGGGAGAAAATAATTGAAGCTGAACTTTAGTGGAAATTGTTAGTTGACCATTCTTATTACTTAAAAAAAAAAAAAAAAAACCTTACACTACCCAGGAATGAGGCTAAGTGAACAGATTCACCTGCTGGCATCACCTCTAGCCCGTTTGCCTTCAAGATTAGAGAACACACAAGGAAGAAATGTTTGGCCTGATAGGAATGCCAGTCTAGCACTCAATCCTAAACTCTTTCTTTTCAACAATGCTGAAATATTTCCTTGAAGTTCTATGAGCCTCTCATCCCACAAGTCCAGAAGCTAAGCATGAAGCCACCCTGTACCTAGAGGGAATGACTGTCAAGATAGGAAAATTTTATCACTATTTAGGGGATAATACCAAGTGGCTTGAATTTATTACAGAAATTCACAATTACAAAGCACTCAATAGTTAACATTAGGGAGCTTCTTGCTAAATATGGGTAAAATATAATGAAGTAATGCAATATTATCTAGTTTTTGATACATCTACCATTTCCTCTACTTCTCCATCTTCCCTGTTGGCCAGTTTTTGAGCCTCACTTATCATTTTCCCAGAACAAGCCAGAAACTATAACATTTACCTCTAAGTACATGGCCAGCTATTTGAAGGGATCAGAAAAGTTCTTTTCCCTCCTCCTCCCCCTTCTTTTCGTCTGTCTTCTACCTCCCTTGTTTCATTTTTTTCTCATTTGTTTGTTTGTTTGTTGAGACAGGGTCTCATTAGGTGGCCCAGGATGGTCTTGAACTTTTGATCCTCTTGCCTGCGTCTGTAATCTAAGTACTTTGGTTACAGGCATGCATCAACATATTCACTAAGAAAACATTCCCTTAAAAGAATTATATAATGTGGGGGAGAGGGGTCTGAGGGTGTGGAATAAAATTCGATGGGAAAAATGAAATGTGTTGCCCATATAAGTCCAAAACGAGAATCTCAAAACTCAGGAGAATAAGAGACAGAGTGGTGACTGGGTAAGAATGTGTTCAAAAGGGTTAATCATCTACAATAAGATAAGACCACGTCATCTTCAAAGTCTCTCCAAACCAGTTTTGCAATAGTTTATCAGCTGTGATACAAGACATGATGAACAAACCCAGGGGTGGTGTTTTCACGAAACAAAATTGTCTCTATAGTTTGACCTCTTCCCATTGAAAATTAAAGGATAGTACTAAATAATCTCACAAGAATGGTATGAGAACATGAGCAGTGCTTCCAAGTTATTCTAAATGTACTTGATAAACCTCCAATAAAGAGATCTGACTGACATGATTGGCTTAGTAAAGAAGCAAGAATACAAAGCTGCATTCAGTAAAAGCCTCTGATGAGCTCACTAAAATTCTATACACAGAGATATCATGACCCTTTTATTTTTAGTGTAAAACCCCTAACATTCTTGTGCATATCTGTTTTCCAGTAGTATACTTAGTTACAGAATCATTATGATTTAATGAAGATAGTAGTAGTCTATTTTTTAACAAGAACAAATAAATTTAATGATTTGTGGTAAGTAGGAGTGAAGTTTAAATCCATTAGAGAAAATTTTAAATTATAAGTATTTTTGTAGAAGGAAGTACAACCTCAAGGGTTAAAAGCTTAGCATAAGCCAGCTGCATACAAATCAGCAGTTAGAGCACTCAGAAATAGTAATATTAGTAGGGAAAAGGGAAAAATGAGAGAAAGGGTAAAAAAAGAAAATGGAACATTAGCAGGGAGTCTAGGTCCTCTCCATGCATGGTTCTTGGTTGGTGCATCAGACTCTGCTGGGTCCCTGGCCCCAAATTTTTTGGCTTCATTGGTTGCCTTGTGGAAATCCTGTCCTCTCTGTGTCCTTCTATTACCCGCCTTTCTTCCATAAGATTACCTGCACTCTTCCCAAAGTTTGGATGTGGGTCTCTGCATCCTTTTTCGTCTACTGCTGGGTGGAGTCTTTCAGAAGACATCTATACCCACTGCTCAGATGTGGCCCATGGCAGCTCAGTCTCTATGTGTGTTTCCTAGTAAGGGGAGCAGGGGCTGTCTCTGACATGAACTCAGTGGCTGGCTCTTTGATCACCTCTCTCTGATGGGGGAGCAGCCATACCAGGCCACAGAGGAAGACAATGCAGCCATTTCTGATAAGACCTCATAAGCTAGGGTCAGATGGAAGGGGAGGAGGGCCTCCCTTATCATTGGACTTGGATAGGGGCATGGGAGGAGATGAGGGAGAAAGGGTGGAATTAGGAGGGAATGATGGAGGGGGCTGTAGCTGCTATACAATGTGAATAAACTGTAATTAATATAACTACAGCTAGAAATTTTCATCTATAACGTCACGCTGAAATAGATGCTCTATTATTATAACAAAGGCAGAATAAATCATACGATTTCTGTTTCCTAAAGGATGCTAAGTTAATGATAGATTGTATACAGATTTAACAAGTAGTTCTATTGCCATCTCATTTGTTAATCTGTGAGATATGCTAATAAAATTGAAAGACAGGATCAATCACAAACCACAGGCCCTTTGTATAATGCAAACTTCCTTGCAGTTCCCTGTGTGGAACCTTATGCCATGGTTCAAGAAGAGTCTACCTGACTTATAACCTTACCCTAAAGAGAACTTTTTAAAAAATCTTGAAAGCAGTTTAGGCACCTAAATGAATTGCTAATTTAGCATCAATTGTTTTCTTTGGCATCCTAAGGAGGGGGGGTATGAATGTGTCTACCTATCCACGAAAATGTGCATGATCAAGTATATCAAAGTGACAGGATTCTCACAAACCAGTCTTCCTCAACTTCCTCACCTGGTATGACAATCAGCTGTCAAGAGGAGAGAATGGAAGGAGTCATCTAGACATTGCCCTGAAGTATCCTTCCTGAGTGACACACAGATCTTCCTAGATGATGTCTTGTGTATAGAAGTATTGATCAGAAACAGGTTTAGTGTGGTATGCAACTGTGTTGATGGCTTTCTGTCTTGGGTTATCTCCTGAGGACCTTGGCCCCAGCTGGAGCAATGAGCCTGAAGGCCATGAAGAACAGTTGACCAACAGTGTGTTTTCCACAATCGCTGTTTGTTCAACTGAACCTCTGCAAGTGCTTGGGATGTTGCTCTTGGAGATAGGATCAAGAGACCTGTGTCCACTTTGTGAATTCCATTACACCCTACTGAACAAAGATCTTTTCAAGAAATTTTCTTCTCAGGGGTGTCTTCCTTCTGAGACACCACAGGCTTGGACAATGATAAAGAGACTTCAGACAAGTTTCCAGAACATTCTGATTCTATAACAGCACAACTTGCTCACAAGTCTGTTTCAGCATTTACCTGTGGACTCTCTATAACTGGTGGTTAGCTACAGAAGGAGACAAGGCTCACTCTCCTTCAGTTCCTCTTTCAAATCTACTGTCTTCTGTTTCTGGTCTTAAGTTCCCCTTGTGGTTGGTCTCAGCTACAGATTTATTCTACCGCTTTTTTTTTTTTTTTTTTTTTTTTTTTTTTTTTTTTTTGCAGGTGTTCTAGAAGCTGGTTTAGCCCTCTTAGAAACAACTTCAGAGGGACTTGTGGAAACCACCTCATACAATAAAGATTGTCAAGCTTTCTCATCCTTTTCCTTTTGAGGCTGAGTTTGCACTGACACTTTCTTCATAATATATCTGACTCAAAGAACTAAACCATGGTTCTCTTGAACTCTTCTCCCTTTCTGCATCACAAAATAGATTTGCCCTTCGTGTATCTTCTTTTGGGTCTGAGGCTTATGATAAAGCTAAGTCATGCTGTCCAGTTGTCTGTTTATCTTAAGGTCAAGGCTATAGGCTGAGGTATATAACACACTGAACATCCAGATTCAAGACAGGCACTTATAAAATCACTACAAAAGATGTTCTTAGAGTCTCCAAAGTACATGGACTCCTTCAGAATATTAGTGCGGTGGGAGAAGTGCCACAGCTTCGTCCCAGAGCAGCAGCACCACAGCAGGCAACAGAACACTGCTCAGTTGTGATCCCAAGGCTTTCAGCAGCTGGTTCCATGGTGGCTTAACCCCAGCTGACCCTTGGCAGCCCTCAAGGCATCCCTTGGGGGCTTTGTAGCAATCCCTTTCAGGACTTGGGCACCATGGTACAGCACGATGCTGGTCACCCTTCTTAGATCCTGCCTTGTGCTGAGTTTCGGAGTCAAGGATACCTGGGGCCGGGGTGCCAAAAACAGCAGCAGTCTGTTTTTACGTCACAGTAATCCACTTAAAATGTATTAACCTCTCAACTCTATTAAGACCCCCCAATTCTGCTTTAGCGAAACCAAACTTTCACAGGGTATGAAATAAATCCAATGCTCTATCTGTGCCAAGTATTAGTTGATCAGAATTCCTACATGTATATCTGGTGCCGCCATGGGGTCTCAAATTTGTGAATGTAACCAAATAGGAAGCTGAACTTCTTCCTTATCCACCTGGCTCTATTTGCCCCCCTTATCTGACAAAAAAAAAGCACTTGTGTCTAAGAAACCACCTAGATTTTGGTTCTGTTGGTCTCCTTGTCTCCCGATCTTTCTATCTCCCCCTTCTTCCATAAGATTCCCTGCACTCTGCCCAAAGTTTGTCTGAGTCTCAGTTTCTGCTTTGATACACTGATGGGTAGAGTCCTTCAGAGGCTCTCTGTGGAAGGCTCCTTTTCTGTTCCCTGTCTTCTGCCACTTCAGATTTCTATCCTGTTTCCTCTTCTGAGTGAGGATTAATCCTCTTCCAGGTTGTCCTTCTTGTTTAGCTTCTTTAGGACTGTAGATTTTAGTATGTTTATCCTATATTATAAGGCTAATATCCACTAATAAGTGAGGATATGCCATGTGTGTCTTTCTGCTTCTGGGTTACCTTACTCAGGATGATATTTTATAGTTCCATCCATTTGCCTGCAAATCTCATGATTTTGTTTGTTTGTTTTTAATTGCTGAGTAAAATTCCATTGTGTAAGGGGAAATGCAGAGAATGATGAATCAACCAAGGACTATGAATGGAGTGGACCTAGACCACCAGCTCAGATGTACCCCATGGGCAGCCCAGTTTCCATGGTTCTCTAACAAGGGAAGCAGAGGCAGTCTGGCATGAACTCAGTGGCTGGCTCTTTGATCACCTCCTCCAGGAGAGGTGGCCTTATTAGGCCACAGAAAAAGAGGATGCAGCCAGTCCTGATGAGACCTGATAAACTAGGGTCAGATAGTAGAGGAAGACCTCCTCATTCCCCTATCAGTGGACTAGGAAAGGGGCTTAGTAGGAGAAGAGAGAGGGAGGGTGGGACCTGGAGGAGATGAGGGAGGGGGTTATAGCCAGGATATAAAGTGAATAAACTGTAATCAATCAATAAATAGACAGATAAATGAACCACTATAAAAACAAAAACAAAGAAAGAAAGAAAGAAAGGAAGAAAGAAAGAAAGAAAGAAAGAAAGAAAGAAAGAAAGAAAGAAAGAAAGAAAGAAAGAAAGAAACCATCCAGGAGCTAGGTACTATTTCCAGTCCCAGCTTTCATCCATCTTTGAGGTTTTAATCCAATACTAACTGAAGACAAAAAAAAGACTAAGTGCATTTAATTTTGCACCCCATTCCCCTTTAAGGCTTTCCCTGGATTAGCCTTGGTCTGCTCTGCTAAGATGTTGCTGCAAGTGAAATGTCGCCCTGAAGCTTTATGGCATCTAAATCCATGTGTTGTTCAGATAGAAGCATATGCTTCACAAGTGACTAAAATGTCATCATTACATTTAAAATACTTTGCCTTGGAAAGTTTCAAACTGGGACACGTTTGACTTAGAGAAATAAGGACAAGCAAGATATCTGATGGTTTATTGATTCAGTCATAATCTGCTTACCTTTCTGTATAGAGACAGTATCCCATAACCATTGTCGGGGAGTATAAGGTAAGAAAAGCAGACAATGGGCAGTAGCAGTAATTAGAAGCCAACTTAGCTACCTTTTCTCATCCACAACAAGAACAACACAAGCTCCTGATCCTTTAACAATTTCTTTATTCTGACAAGAAAAGAAGGCATATTTAAGATTTGAGACGGCAGTGTTGATGATGCAGCTCAAAGTGATGGGAAGGAAGGAAGAAGGAAGGAAGGAAGAAAGGAAGGAAGGAGAGGAGAGGGAGGTAGAAAGGAGAAGGACGTAGGAAGAGAGAACGTAGAGAGGGAGGGAGGGGGAGATTATGAGGTGGGGACTCTTTTGTGTTATTCCCTCTCAAAATGTGATAAAGGAACACACATATACATACACACCACACACATAAGTCTGTTGTTCTTTTTGCATTGCTAGGACAAAAAAATTTTTAAAAACCTGAGAGAATAATGGAGGGTTTACTTCTACATAAGTTTCCAGAGGCTTCAGTCCACATTTATTGGTCACATGTGCTTGGACAAAGCATGGTTTTGGAGCATGTGGCTGAGTAGCTTCTTCACTTCATGGAAGACAGGAATCAAGGAGAGAAAGGACTGAGGAACAGGTATAGCTTTCAAAGTCATGTCTCTGGTGACATACTTTTTCCAACTATGCCACATTTCCTACAGTTTCTACCACCACTTCGCAAAAGAAAACTTTGTTACGGACAAAGTATTCAGCATGTGATTCTCTGGGGAACATTTCATGTTTGACCATAATAAATAAAGGTAATGCATAATCAGAGTAGAGAAAAGATTTACTTTTCAATAACTGTGTTTGGAAAAGACTTGTTTACAGTTAAATAATGTCAACAGAATACAGCAGTACAATCACAAAATGACTTAATCTGATTTTTTCTGTTCATCAAAAGTGACAATGTTATTTCTCCCAAAAGAACAAACAAGAAAGAAAATCAAAGCAAACAAACTTAAAAATGAAGTTGATGGAACAGGGATGTGGAAATGATCTGGGAGGAATTGGGGGAGGGAAATAATATGGTCAAAATATAGGAAACCTTTTAAATAAATAAGAAGTTAATTAAACACACACATATACCACAGTGACACACTCCTTAAATACATTCTGCTTTATCAGTAAACCAGGAATTTAATCAGTTGCTTTCTATGATGTATACTGTCCATGGCCACCAGCTGTATAACTGTCACATATCTGCTGAAGAAGAAACACAGATTTCTAAAATGTGTCCCACTAAGATATCCAAGGAAAGCTAAGCTTCTTAGCATCACTCAGGCTAGTGATTCTTTATTCAAAGACTTCCTGCCTATAGTCAAGTCTTGATAGAGATGAATTTACAGCTCCATGAACATTTTACAGAAATAGCCCAGATAGGAATGAAACCACAAAGATCCTGTTTACAAAACTGTTCCCGAAGTGCCTCTGAAAGTACTAACCAACACAACTGTTTCTTGCTACTAACAATTTCACTGTAGATTTGTCTCATCGTTTTCACAGACCATCCCGAACTCAGTTTCCATCATGACTATCATTGATGTGGTGCTGACAGGGGAAGTACTGATATTTCCACTGCCTCCTTTGCATGGTGGCTGAAAATAATAACATCATGGCACAGGATAGCAACCTCCGTTAAGACTTCCTCATTGCTCTGTAGTCCCCAGCCTTCTTCTAGCCTCCCACAACACACTCCAATTCCAGGGAGACTTTTAGTCTTGCTCTCATGAAATGACACTTTTAGTCCAAGATCAAGAACCAGTCATGTTCTTAGGCATGAAGACTCCAAGAGCGAGAAACAAGTAGCTCAGCAAGACAGCATCTAGTCCCCCAAGTACCTGGTACCTTCTGCCATAGGGTATCATATAAACAAGGTTAACCACTAAGTTTTGATTTGGGGTGCAGGATAACCTTGAACTCTTGAACTGATGCTCATTTCTCCACTTCCTACACACTAGGACTATAGGTATGACCCACCATGTAGCCTCTAGTCTCTCTTCAGCCTTACATTTTTGTTCCAATGCTGGAGCTTTAAATTGTCTTTTGTGCTCTATTCAGAGCACTAAATGACAGGAAATCTTAGCCTCATCCAGTGGGATATTTAGTGCTATGGTCTAAATATGCCCCTCAAATTTCATGTGTTGTAACACATTAGTGCTCCGATGACAAGGATAAGAAAAGTCTGAAACATCCTAGAGATTAAGTGTTGATGAACTACTAAGGGTCATTAAAAGAGAGCTCCCCCCAAAAGCAATGTCAAACACAAGTGTGAGATACAAGCTGATAGAAATATGGACAGTAAATCCTATTCTGATGAAGGCCTAGATGGAAATGGGGAAAATTGGGAACTGGAGTGAAGGCCATATTTGTTACGCAATATCAAAAAAAAATTGGTATATCATGGGCTAGGACTACATGGAATGTAGACCTTTAAAAAATGAGCAATGAATGAGGTTGACAGAAAAAAAAATCTAACTAGTGAAGCATTCACATTAATGAATGACTACGATTTGTGAGCTCTTAAAAATCATTGACTTAGTTCTTTGACTATTTCATATGATTCATATTCATGTATAAGATGAATTCTAATGACTTTATCCCCCACCATCTCACATCTTCCTCTGATTCTTCCATTGCCAACAGTCCCTTTTTATATCCATGATTTTTGGTTTTGTTACATGACACAATAGTTTGACCAGGACCACATGTGTGACAATTTTATTAACACTATCCACTACAGCATGGTGGGCCCAAGAGGGGATACACAACTCAAGGCAATGACTCCCCTTATCTATGACCTACCATTAGCAAATATGCAGCAGTGAGAAAGAGAGACAATGAGCCTTTCTTCCACCCATGCCTGACTGTTAACAGGCCCATTCATTTTTTTTCCTGCATTTTATTTATTTATTTATTTATTTATTTATTTATTTATTTATTTTTATTTATTACAATTTATTCACTGTGTATCCCAGCTGTACACCCTGCTTCATCCTGTGACCCTTTATCCCTCCTCTCTTCCCATGTCCCTCTCCAAGTCAACTGACAGGGGAGGCCCTTCTTCCCTTCCACCTGACCCTAGCTTAGCAGTTCTCATCAGGACTGGCTGCATTGTCTTCCTTTGTGGCCTGGTGTGGCTGCTTCCCTTTCAGGAGGAGGCGACCAAAGAGCCAGTCACTGAGTTCATGTCAGAGACACTCCCTGTTCCCATTACTAGGGAACCCATTTGGATACTGAGCTGTTGGCTACATCTGTGCAGGGGTTCTAGGTTATCTCCATACACGGCCTTTGGTTGAAGTATAACTCTCAGAAAAGACCCCTGTGCCAAGATTTTTTGGTTCTGTTGCTCTCCTTGTGGATCTCCTGTGCCCTCCAGGTTTTACTATCTCCACCTTCATTCATAAGATTTCCTGCACTCTGCCCAAAGTTTGGCTTTGAGTCTCAGCATCTGCTTTGATACCCTGCAGGGAGTCTTTCAGAGTCCCTCTGTGGTAGGCTCCTGTCCTGTTCCATGTTTTCACCCTCTTCTGATGACTATCTTGTTTGCCTTTCTGAATAAGGATTGATCATCTCACCCAGGGTACTCTTTCTTTCTTAACTTCTTTAGGTGTACATATTTTAGTATATTTATCCTATTTTATAGGTCTAATAACCAATTATGAGTGAGTATATACTATGTGTGTCTTTCTGCTTCGGGGTTACCTCAATCAAGATTATCTTTACTAGTTCCCACCATTTGAACAGGCCTATTCTTGAGTGGATTCAATGCATGCATGCATTTGCAGCTGCCAAGGTTTTTATTGCAATGGATGAGTTTTGCCCAGAATATGGCATTTTCCAGCCATTCTAACATATGGCTCTGAGACGCTTTCTGTTCCTTCTTCCATACCGTGTTCTTTGAACCTTGTAGGAGACAGAATAAATGTCTTGTTTAGGACTGAGCACTCCTCCACCAGTCTCTGCATTCGTTAATCATTACTAAGAAGAGATGCTTCACTGAATAAGGATAAGAGTACCATTTGTCTATTGGTATAAACATAACTATTTAGAAGGCAATTTGATTAATTTAACTTAATGAACTTACTCAGTTTTCCCCTAAGACCTATGACCTCCAGTGCCATAGGTTTTTTTTTTTTAACTTGGTTTACAATACCAAACATAAATTCTTTCCTATATAGAACAGACCTCAAATCCAATCAGAGAAATTTTTATTATCTTCAAAACAGTACTACCATTATTATACAGATGGGTAGAGCTTGCATAGAATGGTGGTCTCTTAGTTCACAGTGGTCACAGTTGGGAAAGACTGTTGATGCCATTTATCTTCCCCAGCAGTCTGCATATCACTTTTTAGGACTATAAAAGCAAGCAGAGACAAAGCTTCCAGCTCAGCTTCAATTTAATTTCTCTGTATCTTGAAAATAAGGTGTGTGGTGTCCTATCATGTAGTTCTGATGGGAAACCAAGAGAAAGAGGAAAAAATGTGTATTGTTTATAGCAGAGGAGCTCTAGAACTTCACTGATGAAGATACTAGAAGGAAGAATACAACCAAAAAAAAGCTAACTACAGAAGATAAATAACCTCACTACAGCAAAACTAAAAGTAGCCAAACACACAAACAAACTACTACAACCAATATCAAAATAAAAAGATCCAAAAGCAACTGGTCATTAATCTCTCTCAACATCAATGAAATCACCTTTCCAATAAAAAGACACAGGACTAACAAAATGGATGCATAAACAGGACCCAACCATCTCTTGCATAAAAGAAACACATCTAAGTCACAAAGATAGACATTACCTGAGAATAAAAGACTGGAACACTGTTTTTCAAGCAAATGGACCCAAGAACTAGGCATTAGTAGCCATTCTGATACCTAATAAAATAGACTTTCAACCAAAATTAATCAAAAGTGATGGGGAAGGGCACTTCATCTCATCTAAGGAAAATTCCACCAAGAAGACATCACAATTCTTAATATCTATGCCCCAAATAAAAGGGCACACACATTTGGAAAAGAAACATTAATAAAGCTTAAACTGCACATGGATCCTTAAACGTTAATAGTGGGAAACTTCAACACCCCACTCTCAACATAGGACAGATCAACAAAAGAGAAATTAAGCAAAGAAACAAGGACACTAACAAATGTCATGAATCAAATGGACCTAACAGACGTCTACAGAACCTGTCACCCAAATACAAAATAAATTACCTTCTTCTCAACACCTCAAGGAACTTTTTCCAAAATGGAACCTATAGTTGGTCACAAAGCAAGCCTCAAAAGATACAAGAAGATTGAAATGATCCCCTGTATCCTATCAGACCACCATGTTCTAAAACTAGACTTCAGCAATAACAGAAAGAGCAAAAAGCCTACAAAACACATGAAAACTGAACAGCTCTCTACTCAATGAGAGCTTGGTCAGGGAAGAAAGGCAAAAAACTGGAGATTTCCTAGAATTCAATGAAAATGAAGGCATAACAAACCCAAACTTATGAGGCACAATGAAAGCAGTCCTAAGAGAAAAAGTTCATACCACTAAGTGCTTTCAAGGAGAAATTTGAAACATCTCATACATGCAACTTAACAGCTCAACCGAAAGTCCTAGAAAAAAAGAAGCAGACACAACCAGGAGGAGTAGGAATCAGGAAATAATCAAACAAGAGCTAAAATCAATAAACTAAAATGAAAGATAACAATTCAAAGAGTCAATGAAACCAAGAGCTGATTCTTTGAGAAAATCAACAAAATAGACAAACCCTTAGCCAAACTAACTATAAAGGGAGAGAGACACTATCAAAATCAGCAAAATCAGAAATGAAAAGGGGGACATAACAACACACACTGAGGAAATCCAAATAATCATTAGGTCTTACTTCTAAAACCTTTATGCCACAAAATTTGAAAATCTAAATGAAATGGACGATTTTCTTGATAGCTTCCACTTACTAAAGACCAGGAAAATAAGTTAAATAGTCCTATATCCCCTAAGGAAACAGAAGCTGTTAACAAAAGTCTCCCATCCAAAAAAAAAAAAAAAAAAAGCCCAGGTCCAGATGGTTTCAGCACAGAATTCTACCAGAACTTCAAAGAAGAGCTTACTCCAATACTCTTCAATCTATTCCATAAAATAGAAGCTGAAGGAACATTGCCAAATTATTTCTATGAAGCCAGTCACCTTGAAACCTAAACCACATCAAGACCCAACAAAGAAAGGGAATTTCAGGCCAATGTCCCTTACGAACATTGATGCAAAAGTACTCAACAAAATACTCCCAAACTGAATCCAAGAACACAAAAGATATCATCCACTATGAACAAGTAGGTTTCAACTTATGTATGCAGGATGATTCAATATATGGAAATTCATCAATGTAATCCACCACACAAACAAACTGAAAGAAAAAAATCACATGATCATCTTCTTAGATGCTGAGAAAGCATTTGATAAAATCTAACACTCATTCATATTTAAATTCCTGAAGAGATCAGGGCTACAAAGTACTTACCTAAACATAGCAAAAGCAATATTCAGCAAGCCTATAACCAACACCAAAATGAATGGAGAGAACCTTAAATTAATCCCACTGAAACCAAGGACAAAGCAAGGCTGCCCACTCTCTCCATATCTCTTCAACATAGTTCTTGAAGTCCTTACTAGAGCAATAAGACAAATAAAGGAGATCAAGTGGATTCAGTTTGGAAGGGAAGAAGTCAAAGTATCACTATTTGCAGATCATATGGTAGTATACATGAGTGACTCCAAAAATTCCAACAAGGAACTCCTACATCTGATAAACACCTTCAGAAATGTGGCTGTACACAAAATTAACTAAAAAAAAATCAGTAGCCCTCCTGTATACAGAAGACAAAAGAGTTGAGAAAGAAATTAGGGAAACAAAACTTTGGTACTTTGGTGTGACCTAACCAAGCAAGTCAAAGACTTGTATGGAAAAACTTCAAGTCTCTGAAGAAAGAAAGAGAAGATATCAGAAGATGGAAAGTTCTCCCGTGCTCATGGCTCCACATGATTAACATGGTAAAAATGGCCATCTTCAAAAGCAATAGACATTGGAAGCAGGAGAAGACAGGGAACAGAACAGGAGCTTACCAAAGAGGGCCTCTGAAAGGTTCTACTGATCAAGGTATGGAAGCAGAGGCTGAGACTCATAACCAAACTTTGGGTAGAATGCATGGAATTTTTTTGAAAGAATTAAGAGATAGAAAGACCTGAAGGGGAAAGAAGCACCAAAAAGAGACCAACAGAACCAAAACAAAACAAAACAACAACAACAACAAAAAACTGAGCTTCAATGGATCTAAAGAGAATGATACCCCAACCAAGGACCATATATTAAGAGGACCTAAAACCCCAGCTCAGATGTAGCCCATTGACTCATTCTCCAAGTGGCTTTGCTAATAAGGGGAGCAGGGGCTGTATCTGGAAATAACTCAGTGGCAGACCCTCTGATCACCTCCCCCTGGGAGATGCAGCCTTGCTAGGACACAGAGGAAGGCATTGCAGCCAGTTCTAATGAGACCTCATAGTCTAAGGTCAGATAGAAGGTGAGGAGGTCCTCCCCTATCAGTGGACTAAGGGAGGGGCATAGGGGGAAAAGAATAAGGAAGGGTAGAATTGGGAGGAGATGAGGGAGGCAGTCACAGCCAGGGTACAAATTGAATAAATTGTAATAAATGATAATAATTATAAGAAGATGTGCAGGAGAGAGAAGGAAAAGAAGAGGAGGAGGAGGAGAAGGAAGAAGAAGAAGAAGAAGAAGAAGAAGAAGAAGAAGAAGAAGAAGAAGAAGAAGAAATGGCCACCCTACCAAAAGCAATCTACAAATTCAATGCAATTCCCATCAAATAACCAACCCAGTTCTTTAAAGGCCTTGAAAGAAAAATTCTCAGCATCTGCTTTGATACACTGCTGCGTATAGTCTTTCAGAGGCCCTCTGCGGTAGGTTCCTGTCCTGTTTCCCGTTTTCTCCTTCTTCCAATGTCCATCCTGTTTGTCTTTCTAAGTGAGGATCAATCATCTTACCCAGGGTCCTTCTTCTTCTTGGTTTCTTTAGGTGTACAGATTTTTGTAGGTTTATCCTATATGATATGTCTAGTATCAACTTATAAGTGAGTATATACTGTGTCTGTCTTTCTGCTTCTGGGATACCTCACTCAGGATGATCTTTTCTAGATCCCACCATTTGCCTGCAGATTTCATTATTTCCTTGTTTGTAATTGTTGAGTAGTATTCCATTGTATAAATGTACTACAGTTTCTGTATGCATTCTTCAGTTGAGAGACATCTGGGTTGCAGAGAGTAGGGAATCTTAGGAAAGAAGGCAGAGACAGTAAGACCTGGAGAGGACAGGATCTTCACAAGGAGCGCAACAGTACCAAAATATCTGGGCACAGGGGTCTTTTCTGAGACTGACACTCCAACCAAAGACCATTCACATATATAACCTAGATCCCCTGCTCAGATGTAGCCCATGGCAGCTCAGTATCCAAGTGGGTACCCTAGTAAGGGGAACTGAGGCTGTCTGACATGAACTCAGTGGCTAGCTCTTTGACCACCTCCCCCTGAGGGGGCAGAAGCCATACCAGGCCACAGAGGAAGACAATGCAGCCAGTCATGATGGGACCTGATAAGATAGGGTCAGATGGAAGGGGAGGAGGACCTCCCCTATCAGTAGACTTTTAGAGAGTGTTGGGAGGAGATGAGAAAGGGAGGATGGGTTGGGAGGGAATGAGGGAAGGGGTTACAGATGTGATACAAAGTGAATAAACTGGAATTATAAAAACTAAACTATAAATAAATAATTTTAAAGATGAAAATAAAAAAGAAGAGTTCTCAACTTCATATAGAATAACAAGAAACCCAGAATTGCTAAAACAATCCTCTACAATAATCTTCTGGAGGTATCTCTATCTCCATCCCTGATCTCAAGCTGTAGTATAGAGTATCATTAATAAAAACTGCATGGTACTGGCCTAGAATGAGATTGGTGGATCACTGGAAATGAATAGAAGACCCAGAAATAAACCCACACACCCATGGACACCTGGTTTTTGAGAAAGATGCCAAAACTATACAATGGGAAAGATAGCATCTACAACAAATGATGCTGGTCTAACTGGAAGTCCACATGTAGAAAAATGCAATTAGACCCATGTCTATCACCATTCACAAAAGTAAAACCAAAGTGGATCAAAGATCTCAACATAAAACCAGACACACTAAATCTGTTGGAAGAAAAATGGGAGTCTCAAACTAATTGGCACAGGAGACAATTTCCTGAACAAAATGCCAATAGCTCAGGCTCTTAGATCTACAATTAATAAATGGGACCTCATGAAACTGAAAAGCTTCTGTAAAGCAAAGGACATTCAACATAACAAAATGACAGCCTACAGACTGGGAAAAGATCTTCCCCAACCCTACATCTGATTGAGGGCCAATTTCCACAATATATCAAGAACTGAAGAAACTAAACACAAAGAAATCAAGTAATCTAATTAAGGGATTGGATACAGACATAAGCAGAGAATTCTCAACAGAGGAATATAGAATGGTAGAGAAACACTTAAAGAAATGCTCAGCATCCTTGGTCATCAGGGAAATGCAAATCAAAACAATTGGAGATTCCATCTTAAACCGATCAGATTGGTAAGATCAAAAACTCAAGTGACAACACATGCTGGAGAGGATGTGGAGAAAGGGGCAGCTTCCTCCATTGCTGGTGGGAATGTAAACTTTTATAACCACTTTGGAAATCAATCTGGCGCCTTGTCAGAAAATTGGGAATAGTACTACCTCAAGATCCAGTTATACCACTCCTCGGCATATACCCAAAAGATTCCCCATCATTTAATAGGGACATTTACTCAACTATGTTCCTAGCAGCCTTATTTGTAATAGCCAGAATCTGGAAACAACCCAGATGTCCCTCAACAGAGGAATTCATACAGAAATTGTGTTACATCTATACAATTGAATACTACTCAGCTATTAAAAACAAGGAAATCATGACATTTGCAGGCAAATTTATGGGACTAGAAGAGATCACTCTGAATGAGGTAACCCAGAAACAGAAAGAGAGGCATGGTGTACATTCACTAATAAGCATATATTAGCCGTATAATACAGGATAGCCATCTACAGACCTAAAGAAACTAAACACTAAGGAGGATCCTAGGGAAGATGCTAAAATCTCATTCAGATTGGCAAACAGGATAGACACCAGAAAGTGAGTGGAAGAGAAGAAACAGGATGGGAGTCTACTATAGAGGGTCCCCTGAAAGGATTCACCCAACAGGGGATCGATGCAGATGCTTTAAGTTTGGGCAGAGAGCAGGGAGTCTTACCGAGGAAGACAGGGGTGGGATTAGAAAGACATGGAGGCAAAAAGAATCCCACAAGGAGACCAACAAAACTAAAAGATATGAGCCCAGGGGGTCCTGCAGAGACTGATGCACCAACAGAGGACCATGCATAGAGAGGACCTAGACCCCCTGCTCAGATGTGGCCCTTTGGCAGATGAGTCTCCATGTGGATCTCTGAGTGAGGGGAGCAGGGACTGCCTCTATCATTAACTCAGTTGATTGCTCTTTGATCACTCACCCCTGATGATGCCGCTGGCCATGGAAGAAGAGAATCCAAGCAGTCCTGATGAGACTTAACAAGCTATGGGCAGATGACAATAATGGAGAACTCCCTCTTTCAGTGGACTAGGGGAAGGCAATGAGGGGATGTGGGAGGGGGTGGGACTGGGGTAGTTGAGGGAGGGGCCTTCATTCGTGGTATATAATGAATAAATCATGAATAAAAAATTTTTAAAGGGAAAGAGAGAAGAAAGATTTAGAGAATTTACAGCCCAACCATGTGGTAACGACTGAAAGAACATTTCAAAGGAAGAAAACAAGAGTGTGATTATGCAACTGTTTGAGAAAGAGATTAATATGAATAGGGCAAAGGGACCACAAAGATAAAGGAAGAAAAGCACATTAGGCATTCCGAACTTTTTATATCTGCTCCTCCCATTCCAGGGTCAAAGTTTCAGAGGGCAGGATGGTTGAACAGAGAGGCCAGGGACACGGACACATGCTAACTGTTTCGGAACACCTCAAGTATTGCTTTACCAATCAGACTGCAGCACTATCTCAGACTCCCTAGCTCAGATTCAAGGAAAACAAGGTGTGTCTCAACCTTCTGCTGTGAAAATGCAAGCTTGGGTTGATTCTGCTCATGCATAGAACACAGTGGACAGGGGCATGGTTACCTATATCTAAAGGTCAAAGCACAGTTCAGACAGCCTGGAAACCAGGCAGAGAACTAGTGCACCCTCCGATCAGTTATGGACAGCCCTGATGAGATAAATAATGAAAAGGAGTGTGGGGTTGAAATTGTCATAGAGAGACCCCATGAAGGCATTGTGTCCTACAGCTAAAGCAAGGCTGCCACTCAGGCCCAAAAACAATAGGGCTACCAGTGTGTAACTCCAATCTTGTAGAGCTACACTGAGTGGTGACTTTCTAAGGCCTTGAGGCTCTACCTCCTATCCAGTATCTCTTGGGAAGGAGTATGTGGAGACAATGATAATTTTTTTAAGAACTTACTTATGACTGAGTATGATTTTTTAATTAAAATATTATTTTTATATTAGTTACAGTTTATTTACTTTGTATCCCAGTTGTAGCCCCCTCCTTCATTCCCTCCCAACCCCACTCTCCCTCCTTCATCTCCTCCCTGCCTCTCTCTAAGTCCATTGATAGGGGAGGACCTCCTCCCCTTTCTCTGGTGAGTCTGTGCCATGTGTGCAGCCTGTTAACTGCTTTCTTTTCAACAGTTTCTCCCCATTTGAAATAGGAATAGCTTACAGGCATCAAGAGTTTATTTTAGTTTGTATTCTTTATTCATTGCTTTCAGGAGTATTTTGAGAACACTAGAATTTTGTAACTTTCCTTTCACACACTTACAAACCAAATGGGCTTGTTTACCATCAAAGCTTTTCTAAGTCTGAACTGGAATACCTGGTGATAATTACCCTCTTTTGACTAGATAGCTCTCGGCTGCCTAAGCAAAATGGCAATTCCCAGCTTTTCTGTTCCCAGGAAAGATCCTCTTTTCATTCATTACTTATTTTGATGGAAAGCGTGTTCTTATCAAGATCTGTAGCCCCAAACAATTTAAAACTAATAAGTGGTTATTTATGTTGAATCCTGTCATAGAGTTGATGGCAGACTGGTTACCATTTGCCCCCACAGCCCCATGTCTATATCAGAGTTCTCCACACTGTACAGAAACCATTATTGTCTTACCTATACTCACACTAGGTGTATAATGAACAGCAATATGGAAAAATAATCAACTTGTCACTAGAAGGCTGAGAAGGCATGTCATCCCTTTTTCTAACAAAACAATCTACAAAGTGATTTCAATTTTTTTTTAAAAAATCGTATCTCCATATAGAGAAACCTATAAAAAAAAATGAAACAAGAACCACAGTCTGCCTAAAAGACTGTTTTAATCAAATTCAACCCAAGACCTTCCTGAAACAGTAACTAAAGCACAAGTCACACTGACAAAACAGTTTCCTTCTTTTGTGCAGTACAAGAAACACATCAGTAGCCAGGAGTGGTGGTGCACACCTCTAATCCCAGTACTCAGAGAGGCAGGAGCAGAATGATCTCTGTAAGGTCTAGGCCAGCCTGATCTACAAAGCAAATTCAGGACAGCCAGGACTGTTACACAGAGAAACCCTGTCTCCAAAACAAAATAACAAACAAACAATAAACATATTAGTGAGACTGCCCCTTCTGAAATTTTCCCCATCACTATAAAATGTATGCCTGGTTTATTTATTTCTTGACTCATATTCCATTTACATAGTTTCCTGCCAAATGTAGAGACCACACACACAAACTGCTTGGGTTCACATTCTTGCTTCACTACTCCCTAGTGATGTGTCCTTGTTCAAGACATTTAACTTGTCTTTGGCTGAGTTTTCTCAAATGTAACATGAGTAATAGGGAGGACTAAATTATATTCTTCAGCATGTTAATTCTTCCCAAAAAAGTGCTTGGTAAATGCTAACCATTAGTGTTAGGCTTATCCTTGCTAAGAGACTGCTACACTATGTTGTGTATATTGTTGATTTGTTTTTATATCTTCAGTGAATTAATTAATTGTATTTTGTGTATGTGCACAAATGTGCATGTGCATATGTGTGTGTATATGTATGTATGTATGTATGTATGTATGTACATAAGTCTACATGAGTGCATGTGCCCTGTAGAGAAGAGGGTTTGGCATCTGGTATCTTCTTCTATCACTCTTCACCTTATTTTTCAAAACAAGGTCTTCCCATGAACCAACTAGTCTAGGTTGGTTAGCTCCTGAGGTCCATGGAACTGGGATAGGCACATGTCACTGTGACCAGCTTTTTCTATGGGCATTAGTTATCCAAACTTGGGTCCTCATGTTTCTACTGAAACTGCTTTACCTGCTGAGCTACCTCTCCAGCCCCACATTAGTGAGCTTTACTTAGCTTTTAAAAAACA
This sequence comes from Pachyuromys duprasi, assembly GCA_028658305.1. NCBI lineage: Eukaryota > Metazoa > Chordata > Mammalia > Rodentia > Muridae > Pachyuromys > Pachyuromys duprasi. The sequence goes on from CM053742.1 coordinate 50,898,097, forward strand.
TCAGGTGAACAGCCTAGCTAGGCCACAGAGGAGGACATTGCAGCCTGTCTTGGTGAGACCTGATAGACTAGGATCAGATGGAAGGGGAGGAGGACATCCTCTATCAGAGGACTGAGGGAGGGGCAGGGAGGAGATAAGGGAGGGAGGTTGGGGTTGGGAGGGAATGAGGGAGGGGGCTACAGCTGGGATATAAAGTAAATAAGTTGTAATTAATATAAAAAATAAAAATGTAATAAAAAACATCAGGTGAACTCTCAGGCATTTTCCTTGCAGTGGTTTGAATACAGGGCATGTTCTCCCTAAATCTGTATGTTAGAAGACTGGCACTAAGATTGTATTATTGGGACACGCTGTGAACCTTTAGGTGATGGGGTTTACAGGAAATCCTCACGTGATTGGGGATATGCCTTTAAAAGGATTGTGACATTAAGGCCGGTACACTCTATCTCTCTTGCTCCAACATGGACTCATGCCATCGCCATCTGCCACCTTTTCCAGAGGCCAAACCAATTGGCCATCTGATTTTGTGTGTGAGACTTCAAACTATTAACTAAATCTTTTCTTTTTATGAATGAATTAGCTCACATATTTTCAAAGTAACATGAAGCTGAGTGATGTAATCTTCAAATACATTTTGTTCCCTTGAATTGTCTAATCTAAATTATTAACATAAATCATTATATACATTAGCCTTAAAATCAGCTGACATAATCCAGCAAATCTTAATTCTGATGGTTCTGTTGTTTTAACTCTGGAAAACAGATTCTTCCCCACTTGATGCCAATGCCTGTCTCCAAAGTAGCTCATGCACCAAAAATACTAGCTACCTAACCTGCCAGATAGGTAGAGGAGAATGGAAATGGATGAAATTAGATATTGGTATTCTCCATTTCTGTGTAATACAGAGAAATGAAAATTCACTTCTAATGGTTTCTGAAAAGGGTTAAACGTTGATTTCCTCTGACATGTGGGTATGGGGAGGAGGAGAAGAGGTGATTGTAATTTTGATCAATCTAGTACTGAGGCAGAAGGTTCATTTCCAAATGATGCTATCAAACTATTTCTGTGAAGAAATGGCCCTCAGGCAGGATAATTCTGTGATCAGATGGTATTTGTGGGTACAAACGAAGTGGCTACTGAAAAGGGTCTTTCTATTAGTTCCAAACAGATGGTTTAAATTTCAGAAAGCTACCAAGAATACCTGCCTGTGACTGGAAAAGCGGGGTCCAGAAAATTCCCAAATAGTCTATCCTGTTCAGAAATGAGATTAAAGTAAGTTAACATGGCACCTGGGTCCCCTGTGAACAGTAGCTTTTTAAAAGCTTGAGTTAAAATATATATCTGGGCACAGGGGTCTTTTCTGAGACTGATTCTCCAATCAAGGACCATGCATGGAGATAACCTAGAACGCCTGCACAGATGTAGCCCATGGCAGTTCAGTGTTCAAGTGAGCTCTAATAATGGGGACAGGGACTGTCTCTAACATGAACTCAGTGGCTGGCTCTTTGATCCCCGCCCCGGCGGGAGGAGCAGCCTTACCAGGCGACTGAGGAGGACATTGCAGTCAGTCCTGATGAGACCTGATAAGCTAGGGTCATCAGTGGACTTAGAGAGGGGCAGGGAGAAGATGAGGAAGGGAAAGTGGGATGGAGATGGAATGAGGGAGGGGGCTACAGCTGGGATAGAAAGTAAATAAACTGTAATTAATATAAGAAATAAAAATTTAATTTAAAAAAGTGGAAGAGATTACATATGCCATAACCTGTCCCTCAATGTCATCTCTTGTCAACAGAATTTATGTAAAAATATAAGGAAGGGGACTTTATCTCACTCTGTTCAGGGCACTGCAGGGATGAGCCCTCAGCTGTGCAGCTCTATCCTATGCTGATTTACCTAGAAAGATCCTAATGTATAACACTTAGCTTTCAACAAGGAATCCTTGGGAGAATGAGAGGAACAAACTCAAAAGGGTCTAACTGCAAAACCTCAGGGAGAGGCAGGCCATGTAACTCCTTCAGTGGTCATGTCCTTAGCACACATTATTACAAATTCTCAAATTCAATCAAGTCAGTTGATGTATCAGGTTTCTTGCAGATAATAGAACCCAAATTTAATTCATTAGCTTGATGATTTCCTTCTCTTCTTCCACCATCCCTGCCAGCTTTTTTTTTCCTTTAAAAAAAGATATGATTTTTAACTGGAAGCCTAACATCATTCAGCCAGATTTTGTGGGGGAAAAATGCATTTTGCACATGACCTCTATCATAACCAAAACAACAGTTACAGGATATTTAAAGGGACAATAACAAATTCGGATCCTCAGACAAATTTAAAATTAATGTATGTCAATGAGTTTGTTTTACTTATCACTTAACAGGGAAATTTGTAAACATGGCTCCAGTACTTGCAGCACATAAAGTAAATCCTGTGATCATCACCTGCTTTTTCAAATAAAATTCTGTTGGTGCACAGCCACATCCAATCATTTGAGCATTGCCTATGGCTATTTTTGTGCTACAATGGTAGCATTGTAAGGTCACACAATGCTGAACTACTCATTCTCTGGTTTTTGACAAAAAAGAAAATTTTTATAGGCCACCAACAATGTTGAAATAAATTCATAGAGGTAAGGAAAGCATCAGTTATCTGCATGATTATCTGTATCCCACCAGATAAAATATATTTGCATTATAATATATAGAGCAGTATGTTTTTTTTTAATTAAAGGTATAAACAACCCAAAAAATGTAGGAGGCAGAACTTCCAATTTTTTGTTTTGCACAATGCAAAATCTTTTTCAGCTTTTCTTGCCAATTGCTAAGAAAGAGTCATGACTAGTAGCACAGTTCACTCTAGCAGTAATTGAGGGGGACGCTTACTGTATGGCGAAGTGTGAGGCCCTGGGAAGATTACATTGATACTAAAGATACCAAGAGTTCACTTCTAGAAGTCCGCACCTTTCAAAGAAGACCAAGGTGATATTTCTAGATGTTATCAATGAAAATTAAAACAGCCTTTCCGAGGGATGGTCCAGATATGTTTAACAATATTTAATGACTTGATTGTGACTCTCAATTCCCCACCCAGAGATTAACTGATCAGTCACCTATAAGGATATAAAAACCTAAGGACCTCCATGAAAAACTGGTTAACTTTACTCAATAAAACTTACATGGAAATACTCTAAAAATACAAGAACAGCTCCAAGAAAGCAGAACTGATGAATGGAGCTTAATTGGGAGACTTACCATGACAAAAATGTGTTCTCAAACAAAAGCAGAGATGAAAGCTCCAGGTTAACTTGCATGAGCAAGAAGATCTGTAAAACTATGTATAGCAGAGTGAGGTATTGTTAACGTTTTGCATACATCAAGGTTTTATCCAGAACATCAATGACAACAGAAAAAAATAATTGTAAACTAGGTATAATGGTGCATACATGTAATCTTAACATTTAGGGAGAAAAGGCAGGAAGATCTTGTCTTTGAAACTAACCTGGGCTACAAAGTGAAACCCTGTCTCAAAGTTTTAAATTATTTTGCTTGGGGTGTTTTTGGGGGGATACTTTTATTTGTTGGGACGGTTTATAGAGACCACATTTGCTGAAAACCTCACATATTTCTATAGAGGCCATACACATACACACAATCTTTATCTATACTGTTCCCAGTGGTTTTGGTTGTTCTCAACCATATTAGAAAATACTGGGCACAATATATATATATATATATATATATGTTAGGCATTATTGATTCAGGCTCAGTTTCAGAAGACTCAGTTCAAGGCCAAGCTTATGTGTGGGAACTCATGTCACCCAAGCAGCAGGGCAAGGGCTTATAGAATGGCAACATGGCATTCCGTAAGGAATGTTCTCCCAAATTACTTACCACAAACTGTCCCAACCCTATCTTCACCATCTCTTAATAATGCTCTCCTATGATCAAAGAATTAATTCTTTGATTATTTCAGAACCCTAATGATCTAACTATCTCTGGAAATACCATTACAGACATCCAGATGTGGGCTTACTAAGTTCCTAGATTTTTCAGTCTGATCAAATTGAAAATCCAGGTTAATCATCCTTTACTCTGGACCCTATCTGCTCACCACCTCAGGCACCTTGAACTTTTCATGTCCATTCTTCCCTTTATTTGGAATGTCTGTTTTCCCCATTTCCTGCTCCCAGTCAAGTGTTCCTCCTATTTATTTTACAGACACATTGGTATTTCTTAACTGATGTACTCACCAAAAATATCAGTCTATGTATCCTGAGAGAAGTCTTTTATTACACACTATGGCACAGGACTGGAAGATGTGTCAATTCAGGCACTAATAAAATAAAGACAGTGCCTAATGTGAAACCCCAACAGTTGGGATGTTGCATAGAGGAGGCTGGAAATGGTGATTTGCACTTATTTCTCTCAGTCCTTATCTTCTCTGAAAAGTAGGGCTGTACAGAATTCTTTAGGGTAAACCATTGGGCCTGAAGTCAATTATTATTATCCCTGAAGATACACACAGCCATTACTTCAAACTTAGCCCTTCATGATGTGTGCTACAGTGCTATAATTTCCTGCTGCTATTCTGACCAACTCATCAAACTGAAACTGAATATTAAGAGCTCTGAACCTACAAAAAAGAGAGAGACAACTAAAATAAAACCTACCTTTTTCTGTATTCACTATCCATTCTAGTTTTGTTTCTGTTGGTGTGATAAAATGCTCTGATGGAAAAAAATAAACTTGGGGAAGAAGAGATTTATTGTAGTTCACAATTCCAGGTTACAGTCTATTGGTGTAGAGAAGCCAAGGCAAGTAGAAACATTAAACAATCACATCACATCCACAGTCAAGAGCAGGGATCAATAAAGCAATAGGTGTGTGCATGCTTAAGAGTGCTCTGTGTGCTCCCTGCTGTGATACAGTTCAGAATCTTCTGCCTTTGAAATGATGCCACATACTCATTACACATTGGGAATGAGTCAATGGGCCTCTGGGAGTGACTATGGGGAATTATCTTGATAATGGTGTTTAATTGATGTGGGATAACCTGTCTATTCTCAGTGGTGTCATTTTCTGGCAGGGAACCTGAACTATATGCTTAGAAAAAGGGTGTTGAGCACTTGCATGTATTTAACAGTCTCTTCTGGAAAAAAAAAAGGCATAAGTTGATTAGCTGCTTCAGGCTCTTCCTGCTTTGCATTCCCTGCCATGATGACCTATGTCTCTGTGAGCTAAAACAAACCATTTTTTTCCTTAGGTTGTTTTTGTCAGGATATTTTATCACAGCAACAGAAAAGAAACTATGACACTCCTCAATGAGTAAAGGAGCTTTTTCCTAAAGCTGGAGTTTCCCTAGTCTGCTCTGTTTCCCAACAGCACAGAGAACATGCTAGACACACATCAGGCTTTAGCAAAAAGGAATCAGATATCCTATTCCAAAATGAAGACTTGAACTCTCTTTTTTACAAACTCTACTTACACACCTTGGATAAATACAAGTTCATTTATTTAGAGCCTTTTCCTCCAAGTCCAGTTGAGAAGGTAGATATTTCAAGTCTTTGTATGCCAGGTTGACCCTGAACTCATGATTCTTCTGCCTCTGTCATACAAGAAGGGAATCAGAAGTATGTTTCACTATGCCTATCATCTCTAAATAGTTTGGGTTTGCATATCCTTGATGGCTAAACATTTTGAATACTTCTATGTGTTCATTTGCAGGTTCTCTTCTGTAAATTTAATTTTATTTTTTGTATGTGTCTGAGTATATATTTCTATGTGAGTATATGTGCAGATGTGTGTGTGTGCCTAAAAATAGCCAGAAGATACCATTGGATCTTGTAGCTGGAGTTACAGGTGGTTGTGAATCATCAGTATGAGAAATAAGACCTGAACTCTAGACCTCATGATTCAACAGTAAGCTGTGCTGACCACTGAGGAATCCATACAGTGCTCTTTTGTACTTTTTCTGAAAACTGCTTATTTGGTTAAGCTGCCTATTTTTAATTAGATGACTTATTATTCTGTTATGCCTAAAGACCCATCTTCCAGTTGATCCTATATTCCATCAGATTGACAATTAACCCTACTCATCACTAGGAAGCAAAGAAGCTTATTGCAAGATAGAGAACAATGTAAACAAGCATCAGAAAAGTAGCTCTCCTGCATATAACCTAGAGCCTACAATATTTGAGCAGGCAGCTGTGCAGAAGATGTGGTCACTGCATACTACACTCTCTGAGAAAGTTTTCCTCCCTGGTCTCAGGTAACAAGAAAACAAAGTGGAGGGTCAGAATGCTCATTATTGCAATCAAATAGCTCCAGGACGCTTTTTGTATTTCAAGCATTAGATTGCCTCCTTTCAACTCTATGGCTAAATAATCATGGGCACTGCTTTGTGTCTTGGGGAGGCCTGTCGGCAGTGACAAGAAGATAAGAAAGGAAAAGAGGAAGAAAAGTAAAACAAGCAAGGAAGGAAGGGCTGGGATTACTAGTTGAGCGGCATGTTAGAACCCAGTAAGCAGTGTCCAACAGGGCGTAACCCACTCTACCTTCCCCTAACATTTTAGATAATGACAAGGATTGAAAACTATCACTACCTTTAGAAAAAATAGATTTTCCAGATCTGAGCTCTTTTATTCCTGGGCAGACTATGACAACTCGATCATTTTCCACCTCTCCCCACTCCATGACTTTATGCCAGTTGTGTTTATGTTTATTTCCAGGCCCACTCAAACCTATTTCTTCTTGAGCCTGTAGGCTTATATTAATCTCTGAGATTATTCTTTTCTATGTCCAATTTATTTTATGAGTCGTGTTGTTCCCTTCCCACTGTTTTGTTTGTAGCTCTTCTTTCTCAATGTCTTACAAGGTTTACTCCCTATTCTGTCCTAGCAACTGATGACCCATAACTTCCAGAGGCCAATGCAGCTACTCAGTGAGAGACACAGGTTTTCTACAGTCTTCTTTCCCCCAGCCAGCCGCTCCACCCCTACCACTGCCACTTTTCTATCTTGAAGTCTCTTATACAAGGTGAAATGGAGGCAAAACTGATGAGAAACAGGATTCATGCTTTTCTAAGGTCATGAGTAGCTAGAGATTGTTATTGTTTTAAAAAATAAAAAGGATTGATTAAAACAGTATTTTTCTATTTTGTGTGAATCCCAGCTATCCCTGTTCTTTTCTCCCCAGCAAACATGAGCTTTGACACTGTGCTCTTCTCTTCCTCAAATATAATAAAACCAGTATTTCTTCATTTGCTGGAATGCTAACCAATGCTTCACATACCCAGATTTCCTTCTGAAAAGCTTCCCCTCATTGCCCCAGTCCTCTTCCATCTTTTGGTTCTTACATAAGTATGAGATCCCTTACTTCTCTTTTTTTTTTCCTTGCAAAGAGCATTTATTCATTTCAAGGAGTATGATAAGCCACACTTTCCTTTTCTTTTCCCTCCTGGTACAGTATGTATGTTTAGACTGCGACAGTAACTTTTTTTTAATTTATTTATTTTTATATCAATCACAGGTTAGGTACTTTGAATCCCAGGCGTAGTCCCCTCCCTCATTCCCTCTTAC
>CM053742.1:50905769-50968943 GCA_028658305.1 Pachyuromys duprasi
TATCTTCAAGTTGGAAGACTGTTTTAATTCATTGATCAAGTTTTATGTATTCCTCTGGGTGCGCTCCCAACTACATAAAGAACTCTGCACATTCCACCAACCACTAGATTTATCAAAGATCCTTTTGTCATTAACAATGCCTTCCCAATCATGCTGAAATTTACACACCTAGAGAAGATATATAAGAAGGAGGACCCAGGTTGGTATGATCAATGCTCGTTTAGATGAACAAATAGGATGGACATTGAATGGAGGAGAAAACAAGCAACAGGACAGGAGCATACCAAAGAGGACCTATGAAAGAATCAATATAGCAGTGTATCAAAGCAGATATTAAGACTCACAATCAAGCCTTTGGCAGAGGGTGGGAAGTAATTATAAAAATAGGGGAAGTTAGTAAGACTTGGAGAGAACAAGAGCTCCACAAAGACCAAACTGAGCAGGGCACAGGGGTCTTATACGAGACAGTTTCTCCAACCAAGGACCATATATGGATTTGGCCTAGAACCCCCATTCAGATGTGGCCCATGAAAGCTCAGTGTCAAACTGAATACCCTAGTAAGGGAAACAGGGACTGTTTCAGTCATGAACTTGATGGCTGACTCTTTGACCCTCCCGCATACATGCCAGGGAGTAACAGCCTGGCTAGATCCCAGGGGAGGACACTGCAGCCAGCCCTGAGGAGACAAGATGAGCTGGGGTTGGATGAAAGGAGAGGAGATCCTCCCCCGTTGGTGGACTTGGAGGGGGCAGGGAGGAGATGAGGGACGGATGGGAAGGGTGGGAGGGAATGAGGGAGGGGGCTACACCTGGGATGCAAAGTACCTAACCTGTGTGATATAAAAATAAATTAAAAAATAATAAAAAAGCAATGCCTTCCCAAGCCTGGAATTCCTCATTTAGAGGATTGCTTCTTTCTGACAATATCTAATTATTCCTACATTCCTGGATCTAGAAGAAACTGAATTAATCATCTCTGCCCTTTAGTCCTCTAAAGCCTTAAATGCATACCAAGTCAATACCATTTGTGATAGTCTTTCTTTTTGCCATTATGGTTTATTTAGTTACATGGTCTTCAAAGTGATTTCTTGTCTTTGGTCTTTCAAGTCAATATTTCAGAAGTCTCAACAACTCAGTTAAAGCTACACATATAATACAATGAATTTTACTGACTTTATGATCTGTTAAATCCAGGTCCAGAAAGCCGGGAACAACATCCTCTACTTCTTTGTCCCCCTGTTCTGTTACATGGAACTGGATGCATTGTGATAACATAAATTTTAGGGCTGAGCTCAACAGTTGCACTACCTGGTTTGAATTTTGGCTCTACTACTGAAAACTGCATGATCTTAGGTGTGTCCATTAGCCTCTCTCAGCTTTGTCCCATGGAAAGACTATTTGCCAACCAGGGTTATTGTTAATATTAAATAACTAAATATGAGTAAAGTGTTTAGAAAAGTGCTTAGAGCACAGCAATCTACAAACATGAACTGCTTTGGTAAGAAGAGAATGAAAAGTTCAGTTTCTGAATTACCAGTGGATGCTCCTTCATGCTCCTAACTATAACCCTGTCTCTCTGTGTTTCTCATTTCTTGTGTGTAGGTTCCCACTCTGATGATGGACACCCAATTTTCTGAGTTCACACCAGACATCACTCCCATCATGTTGGCTGCCCACACCAACAACTATGAAATAATCAAATTGCTTGTCCAAAAGCGGGTCACTATCCCACGGCCCCACCAGATCCGCTGCAACTGTGTGGAGTGTGTGTCCAGTTCAGAGGTAGACAGCCTGCGTCATTCAAGGTCCCGACTGAACATCTACAAGGCTCTGGCAAGCCCCTCACTCATTGCCTTATCAAGTGAGGACCCCATTCTCACTGCTTTCAGGCTGGGTTGGGAACTCAAGGAGCTAAGCAAGGTGGAAAATGAGTTCAAGGCTGAGTATGAGGAGCTCTCCCAGCAATGTAAGCTCTTTGCCAAGGACCTTCTAGACCAAGCTCGGAGCTCCCGAGAGCTGGAGATCATCCTCAACCATCGAGATGACCACAGTGAAGAACTTGACCCACAGAAGTACCATGACCTGGCCAAGCTGAAGGTGGCAATCAAATATCACCAGAAAGAGGTAAGCTGAGATCATCTGTTTCATGAAAGCTTAAAGCTCTCATTGTCCACAGCGTCAAAGCAAGACTCAATATTTTTCTACCTACCACTTAAGACTTCAAACATGTATATGGTGGGACAGACCTCACAATTAGATACATTCATCTGGGATGCAGACAGCCTCTGTATATTTTCTTTGTAACCAAAGGGGTAGTCACCTGATTCCTTGAAGGGAAAGCATTTTATCATTCAACAAATACTTGTCAAGTACTGTGCTCAGTGTTTGGAATACAAAGGATAAACACCAGTCCTCCTTGTTTGGAGATATTTTAGAGGTTTAACTTTAATGTATTTGAATACATAAAATTTGTAAAAATAATGATCTTTATATTCTGTTATAATATGAATGCACTTGATCACTGATTATTTTACAGTTAAAAGCCCTCTTTGTGCAGTATATTATGAAACTATGCAGCTAATTTCTATTTGGGACGAAAACAAATAAAACCTAACTTTATTTCACTATGTTATTTATGACAAGTGAGTTTAACATTTTCATGTTGAACAAAACTCCTCAAATTCATTGAAAATGAGGCTGGATAGATGTCTAAGCACACTTACAGCTCTTACAGAGGTCCCAAGTTTGGTTGCCAGTGCCCACATGGTGACCCACGACCATCTGTAACTACAGTTCCAGGAGCTCTAATGCTTTCTTCTGATCTTTGTGGCATCAGGTACATATGTGGTACACATTCATACATGCAGGAAAAACACCCCCACACAGAAAAAATGTAAATCATTCAAAAACTTTCAGATAATTTTCATTAAAGGCATATAGTTTGTGTCTTAAACTGAGGAGAGAAATGTATTAATTTTTATTTGTGATTCTTATATCTGTTTCCTTTTCCTTATATTTGTGGGTGGTGGAAGTGGGAAATTGGTGTGTGGGAGAGCAGTTGCACACCCACGTGCATTTGTGGAGTTGCTATGGGTGGCCTTAGACACCTAAGTACTGAGTTCACAGTCTTGTTCCACCACTTCTGGCTCAGTAGTTCCTTATTTATTATTTTTGTCCCTCGTGATTGTTCCTTTCTTTTCTACACATTTAACAGTATTTTTATGTGTGCACATGAGTGTCTGAGTTTGTGTTCACATGGATATGACATATAATGTATATTCTCATGTGTATAGGCATAGTCACCCATTCATATACCCAGGGATCAGAGAAGGACAAGGGGTGTTGTACTCTATCAGTATCTGCTTTATTCTTTTGAGACAGGGTCTTCTGTTGAACCTCAAGCATGGCTGGTAGGCAAGAAACTTCTAATTATCCTGCCTGTCATATCCTACCCTTGACACATAGCACTGGTGTTACAGGGCCCAGCTTCTTACATGGGTTTGGGGGATTTAAACTCGTGTATTCCTATTTATACAGCAAGTGCTCCTACAAGCTGAGCCACCCACCCCAGTCTAATTATGAGTTTAACTGAGTCCTATGCTGTGACCTAATGGCATGATCTGTCAAGAACCCATAAAAAAGTTGGAGATATTTTTAAAAGATAGTTTTCCCAATAAGCTTAAGACCCCGAAGAAGGCTGGTGAAGGAATGGAGGATGGGGGGGGGGGCAGCAGAGATCAATGGTACTGATGAAAGAGCAACAGCTTCTACAGGAGAATGGGAGAAGCACTCAAAAAGGAAAGACTGTAATAAACAGTCATCTGGGCATGGCGGCGCATGCCTGTAACTGCAATTCTAACCTTTTATTGGTAAAACCACACTTCTCCTATGGGGGAATGCATATTAGGTAACATTTCATTTAAGTATGGATCTCTGTATTTCTATTTTACTTGATACAGGATCATGGAAGACTATCTTGGAAATGAGAACAGACTCTGAGCTTGAATTATTGAACAATGTTACAACTGTCAAAACTTAGGGGATTCCTATGAGCCTATGAAAGACAGAGAATGCTATGACTTGTAGATGAATTATGCCCTACAGGATCCTGTTTTGGGTCCTTTGTCCCCAGTTGGTGACATTATTTGAAAGGTTTTAGAGCCTTTAGGCAAGGGGACCCAGGTATCAAACATAGATCTCTAGGATCAGGTCTTATGGGGTTATATTTACCACTCATCCTGCCATGGTCACTGCTTCCTGGTCCTCAGGCATGTGAGTACACAACAGCATAGACAGAGTTGCTATCATCACCATGCCTTTCTTATAGCCTTTCTTATTCTGGTTAATGGCAATCCTCAGAAATCATGAGCCAATATAAACCTTTCCTCCCTTAAGATATTTATATTGGGTGTTTTGAAACAGCAAAGGAAGAAACTAGTACAGTATTGCCCTGAGGAACAAAATCTTAGCCTAAAATGGAAGAGAATTCATTATTCTCTAAAGGGCCTTTTCACTGTAGTTTTTCCTCATAAGCATTCCTACGGGGATTCAAATAGGCTCTTCAAAAGAATTTGATTTGGTGGGAAACTATGCTCTAAAGAATTAAACAGAAACCAATTCTAAATTATAATTTCTACATTAAAAATAAAATGAGGAGTTTGTTGTCTCCTAGAAATAGGTGCAAACAATTGAATAGTCCTTACATGTCAATTCAACCTTCAGATGTTTTCATGCTGACATTTGTTGTTATGGAATGACTTCTGAAATGTCACAATTTCATGTATTCTAGTCCATTGTCAGAAACACCAAAGAATTAAAATTGTGTTATTTCATTTGTTCCTTTGTACCATTAAAAGTAAGTGGCAAAGATGTAATCATCATTTTACAGACGTTCATAGACTTCTCATACCATATGACAAATCAGTAGACAATCAGGCTCTTGGTGCAACATTCTTATTGGTTATATTCCATGACCTTCTGCTGAATGGAGTACGTTTCTGGCAGGTTGGTAGCCTATAAATTTACTTGTAGGTAATTATAGGTGACTATAAGTTTTTTTGGTTTGTAAATCAACGTTTATTAGCCAAAATCTCTTTAAAAAACAATTAAGCAGTTTGGAACAATAGTCAATAAAGACCATAAGTAATTATAACCTAATAACTTGAAGAAATCGTTATATGTAAGGATGCAGGGATGCAGTTCAGCAGCTTCAGCTAAAGCAAGAAGATCTGTACTATCTACTTTAGTGCCATCTACCAGCCTATGTCTCTTGATTTAACACTTTTTAGTTTGTCTCAGAATATAGAACCTTGCTCCTTCTCTATTTCTCTATGCCATACAAAATCTGGCTTTGACATTAACCTCAAGACGCTACCCCGCCTCCAAAAAAAGCTACTTGAATAATGGGCTAGCCTCTCACTCCATTCTCCTGGAGGAGATTCAACATCTCACCCAAGTGACATCCAATAAGCATATTATTAGTATTTCTCCTTTGAATGTAACTCTCTAACTACTTAATCTATGTCAAATGCCAACTAGCTGCTTTTATCAATACCTTAGGGTTGGCTAATTTTATAAGACACAGATAAGCTAACTCATCTAGGAAGTAACCCTATCTCAGACAACTGTGTTAACTCTTAGCAATTTAAAATGTTCTTTCTACTGAAAATACCTTCCCCACTAGTTCTTGTTCTTAAGTTCAGTTTTCTTACTGCTAAGCTTGTTGCTTATTACTTTTAATTCCGCTTCTAACCCAGTTCCATAGAGCTAGCACACTTGATTCAACAGTCCATTTCTTGAAAGAGTTACATCTTAATACCTTTTAAGTGCACATAATTATATAATCAAGGAAAACAGTAAAATGCAAGAGGCTAAACAGATCCACATATTATGTGCTTGCAGCATCTTCTTGTTCTGATGTTTAAAAATAACACTGTCCCTTGCTTTACAGAAGCTTTTCAGTTTCATGAGGTCCCATTTATTGCTTGTTGATCTTAATGCCTGTGCTGAGGGTGTTCTGTTCAGGAAGTTGTCTCCTGTGCCAATGAGTTCAAGGCTCTTCCCTACTTTTTCTTCTAACAGGTTTAGTGTGTCGGATTTATATTGAGGTCTTTGATCCACTTGAACTTTAGTTTTATGCAGAGTGATAAGTGTTGATCTATTTCCATTTTTCTACACATAGACATCCAGTTAGACCAGCAACGTTTGTTGAAGATGCTGTCTTTTTTCCATTGTATGGTTTTGGCTTCTTTGTCAAAAATCAGATGTCCATAAGTATGTGGGTTTATTTCTGGATCTTCTATTTGATTCCATTGACCCACCAGCCTGTTTCAATGCCAGTACCATGCAGTTTTTATTACTGTTGCTCTATAGCACAGCCTGAGATCAGGGATGAAGATACCTCCAGAAAGGAGGGAACAGGCTTACCAGGCCACAGAAGAGGACAATGCAGCCAGTCCTGATGAGACCTGATAGACTAGGGTCAGATGGAAGGGGAGGAGGACCTACCCTATCAGTGGACTGGGAGAGGGGCATGGGAGGAGAAAAGGGAGGAAAGGTGGCAGTGGGAGGGGACGAGGGAAGGGGCCACAGTTGGGATACAAGTGAATAAATTGAAATTAATAAAAATAAATAAATATTTTTGAAAAATAACACTGTCCTTTATTGTTCAGTCTTGTCTAAGGCTTGGTCTAGTTGCAAAGTCTAGAGTGGACTTTCAGGTTTCTCTTGTTTCAGTTAACTGGTGGTCTACACTACCTAAAACACTAAGACTTTTAACAAAATCTTGCCAATTTATTATGGAATTATTATAAAACCTGTATTCTAGAGTTCTACTTGGATTACTGTCTATCTTTTATTGTGTCTATCACATTGGCAGAGCATCATTTTTTTCTTTCTCGGGTAAATCCCTCACCAAATAGAATTTTTTTAAATAATAATTTTTTAAATTTATTTATTTTTATCTCAATCACAGGTTAGGTACTTTGAATCCCAGGTGTAGCCCCCTCCCTCATTCCCTCCTACCCTCCCACTCCCTCCCTCATCTCCCTCTTGACCCTCCTCCATACAAGCCGGGGAGTGACAGACTGGCTAGATCCCAGGGGAGGACTTTGCAGCCAGCCCTGAGGAGACCAAATAGAATTTATAATAGATAGTTTGCTTCTCTCTGGATATCATTCCTGATTTTGTTCAATTTTTTAATTTGAGTTTTATTTTGACAGAAAATTGTACCCTGTTTTCTACAGTTCAAATTTCCATGGTGGCAGTGTATATTTTTAATACTTGTTCCTAAGCCCTGACTTAAAGTGTAGGTGTAGATCACACTTTTTAGCTTCATTATAGTGTTTATTGTTATTATTACTGGTAAATGTTTAAATTAAATGTGGATATAATCTTAACTGTTTTGCTAGTTATAATAATTAATATTCATTAATATTTCCTACTTGCTTGGAAAATAAACTGTTTTTGCTTTTTCCAATTAGTTTAGGTCAATTTTCAGTGCATGGGCTATTTGCTGCTTTGTCTATACTTGCATACCTAGAATCTTTTCTATATTGGGAAAATAGGATTCAATTTGCTTTTTATAGCTATCATAACAATTGTCTTACAGTACACTACCTACTACAATGTGTAATTAACTATGGGAATTACATTTACACATTAATTTCAAGTCTTCTATTTGGATTCTTATCATGTATCTGTCATGTTGGTGAGCTCTGAAACCATCTGTACTAAGACTAATAGTAATCTTTTTAACTATGATGTGCCTTAGGGATCTACATAGGTTGGTAAGAAGGCCATACTGTCTGTCCACAAAAGTCAAGGGATTGGATGGTATAAATTGGTCTAATCAGTGAATTTCTTGGACATGCACAAGATTATTGTGCCTCAACACCAATCTGCATCTTAATAAAAAATATTGCTGGTTAAGGTTGTAACAGTCCTCCTACATGAAGCCCCCTAACAATTTTCCTTAAACTCAATTATGCACAAGAAGATATGCACACTTCACTTCCCTATGTAGACCATCATGTCCAGGTTGATGACTTAAATGTTTCACTTCCCACTGATGAAGTCTTTGTTGAGCCCTGTCTTGCCCTTCCAGATCTTCTTTCTTGGGTTTTTGTTACAAGCTTCCTTTTCCATCAGATGACAATATTGCAAAAGTTTTGAAGCATGCATCAGCATTTGTGGGAGCAGTCTTTCACTGAAACCTCCTGTCCCTGAAATTCTCAAAGATTTGGTCCCAGTAAACCTGGAAAACTTTTCTGTACATCCCTATTGCCTGGTAGATGCTGCAATTTCAGAATTATTTACTTTACTCTGCCATAAGAACCTCTCTCTTAAAGGTGCAATGTCCCAACATTCTACTGTCCATGTGAAAATATTCACTGTAATAACATACTGGGGAATACTACCCTTAGAATTTCCATTTATTACAGAGCAGTGACATTGGGTATCAGCATGTGGTAGAGTTCATCAGTTTGGCACTCTATTCTTAGGGAGGTTCTTTTCTTTGCTGCTATTTGGTCTTATCTTGAAGAATCCTAATAATATGAGTAAGGCCACATTTAGCTACATTAACTAAAGCCAGTGTTTTTAATTAAAACTCAGAAAAAATGGTTTTGCCAAAAAAGAAATCAATGCTTACCCACTCTAAAACTTTTTTAATAATGAAAATAAGCAAAACTAGAATAAAACCGTTATTGTTGAAGCCTAGAAAATAGAAAATATTTGAAAAAGAAAAATGGTGGTTTTCACATGCTGGATCTTACTCACTTTCCGTATCATCACTTATTTCAAGGAGTATATCCTCATATATGCCATTCATATCTATCATAGCTTCATCCATATCAAGGATTAGGTCTTCATCTTCTCTGACTGACAGTATTGATTCTAAGTCGGAAAGATCAGCAAGATCTGGTAGGAAATCTTCCTGAGGAGGAGGGGCAACTGCCTGCACCTCCTCTGCTCTAACATTCTGCTGTACAGAGGGAGCTTGTTCCTGTGAGATGAACTGCAGCAGCTCCTCCGCTATTCTTATTAACTGGGCTACACAGTCAATAAGTCCGGCCACTAGTGCAGGGATTGACACGGACTCCATGACTCAACCCTCTTCTTGAGAGATCAAATACTGCTGAAAACAAATAAGTTCTTGATAAACGTAGATCTTATGGAGCTGATTAATGGTCTCTCTGTTGGCTTAGAGGAGAAGTGAGACAGGCGGTGTGATTGTGATGGTGATCAAGCACAGAATGGGCCTAGTTGAACTACAAAAGTTTTTATGGATATTGGACAACCTCTCACAGAACGTCTATTGTAATCACCACCAGCTTGTCACTTCCAAGACGAAATAGCAAATCAGATCTAAAGATGGAAAAAAGAAAAGAAAAAGATCAGTATCCTTGCCCCTTTATCCATACAGAAGGTTATAGCTACAGGATATAGTTACTAAGAACCGTCCATGATGTTAAGGAAGATCTCTAGCTACTGTTATTCCTTATCACAACCTAATAAGGATCTATTGCCTGTCTTTTCCTTTGAATTTTGCATGATATTTATGTTTGCTCAGGAATTTCAGAATAAAATGAGTATAGGTGGTTTGCATATTTCTCCTGAACCTCTCCATTGAGAAAGCTTGTACCATCACTCAGTCTTCAACTGTTTCTGCTAACATCTTTGACTCATTGTTAGTTATATATGAACTGCTAAATGCTTCAGTGTTTTACATTATTAATTCATTAAAGTTTCCAATTATTTTGCATCCTAGAGACAGATATTGCGGCACAATCAATTGCAAAAGCTGTTCATTTATTCTTATTAATTAGGCTTCACAATCAACAACTCTACCAATTATTAGAGGAACTAACACTGATTCCACATATCAGTGGTCTTCTCAATAGACAAAATATTACTATAAACCTATATCAAATGGTCTCATGGTGGTAATGAATCCTGTGGAGCTGACAATGGTTACATCATTGATTTAGATGAGAAATGAGGATGTGAATTTGATTTGGGTAGTAACCAATTATTGCTTGGTGCTACAGAACTTGTTAATATTTGGTGGTTTTAGGATACTAACTATAAATATAAAATGAATGCCCTGCTAATAGAGACATGAATTGATTTTAAAATATCATAGTTAATGGAGAAGCTAGATACAAAAGTGTACATATTGTATACTATTCATATACAATTCTAGAAAATCTATGGCACAAAAAATAAGAAAATAATAGTGTCTAGGGAAATAATAAGTAATTAAGAGAGGCAAAAGTGAACTATCTAGAGTGGCATTAATGGTTGTTTTTTTGCAGAGTTTAGGGTTATGTGAGAATATGAAATTGCTGAATCTCATTGATTGCCAGTGTTAAAACTTGTGCAGTTCACTGTCTGACACCCCTCCTTAAGTAAACAAACAATCAACCCCCTACGTGGAAATATTATGTCACATGAGATGCAATGCCTATAATGCAATAAATTCTCAAATGTGTGAAAGGAAGACCTATTACATATAAAGCACCAAGAAACCAATTTTACCTTTAGTGTAGCTAATCCTCCAAAATAAAATAAGTATTTGAAGTTATGATTGGGAAAACTGAGAATTATTAGGTATTCATTATCTTACTTAGGGCCAGCCACATTCTATTCAGTGCGGAATAGAAGTCTTCCTAGAACTAACCTCCAAAGACCTATGTCAAATGGCATGCATTTAATGGGTCCAGAGTTGCCATCTCATTCTCCTAAATAGGAACAGAACTGAGAATATTCTTTTCACTTGATATCCCTAGAAACTGGGTGAATTCTGATGAGAGAAGTGGCCAAATCTCCTATGGAGCCCACGCCATTCTCAATTGTTTTAGGGAGTTTCACAGATATGTGTGATTGCTCCCCCTCATCTGACGTGCTGAAATTTTTCTAACTTATTGAAAGCTACTCACTTGTGATAGAGCCAAGATGGATGAAAGAGTTATGGCTGGGCGTAGAAAATGATTTCTGGAGTTCTGCTTTCAGTGGGCTGCAAGTGATCCTACAACAACAGAAAACAATACAGGGAAAGAGAGAGAAAAGTAAACAAAACAAATTACAAAATTAGTAGGCATAGGAATATCAGAAAGAGGTGGAGACAAGTATAAAATGCAGAGACCTCCCAAATGTGAGCTGACAGGAGCAAGCATTTTCTTTTTGTGGCATTTGCTAATTCTGGGCACAAGTTGAAGACAAAGCTTGGTCCAAAGGCAAAAAATCTCTACCAAGGAATGGAAAACGTGAGCATAGCTGTTGGCAGTTTCAGGAGAGTATCATAATGGAAGCTTGAGGCATGCAGGGCTAGTTTTTCTTACCGGAAATTAGTTGAGGTCTAGGCTGGCCACGGGGCAGGAAATTGTCACAACAGAGATGGGTAGTGCCACAAACACGCTGTAGACCTCCTCCTCAAAATAGGACCTGAATTTTGAAGACAGAGGGACATGGAGGAGATCAGTGAATCAATAAACTCAACACTACTTTGGAAGGACACTTTAGCCAAAATTATTCTTTTATGTATTTATTATAATTTATTCACTTTGTATCCCAGATGTAGCCCCATCCCTCATCTCTTCTGAGTTCTGCCCACCCTCCCTCTTCTCCTCCCATGTTCCCCCCTAGTCCACTGATAGTGGAGGTCCTCCTCCCCTTCCATCTGACTCTAACCTATCAGGTCTCATCAGGACTGGCTGCTTCATCTTCCTCTGTGGCCTGGCAAGGTTGCACCCTCCAGAGAAAGGTTATCAAAGAGTCAGCCACTGAGTCCATTTTAAAGACAGCCTCTTCTCCCCTAACTAGAAACCCACATAGAGACTGAGCTCCCTACGGGCTACATCTGAGCAGAAGGACTAGGTCTTCTCCATGCGTGGTCCTTCGTTGGTTCATTGATCTCTGAAAGCCCTACTGGGTTCAAATTGTTTGACTCTGTTGGTCTTCTTGTGGAGCTCCTGTCCCCTCCAGGTCTTTCTATTTTCACCTTCTTCCTTAAGATTCCTTGTACTCTGCCCAAAGTTTGGCTATGAGTCTCAGCATCCGCTTTGATACCCTGCTGGCTAGAATCTTTCAGAGGCCCTCTGGGGTAGTCTCCTGTACTGTTCCCTGTCTTCTCCCACTTCCCATTTCTATCCTGTTTGCCCTTTTGAAGGAGGACTGAGCATGTTCCCTAGGGTCTTATTGTTTAGCTTCATTAGGACTAGAGATTTTAGTATGTTTATTTATAATAGCCAGAAACTAGAAACAACCTAGATGTCAACCGAGGAATGGATACAGAAGCTGTGTACATTTACACAATGGAATACTACTCAGCAATTAAAAACAAGAAAATCATTAAATTTGCAGGCAAATGGATAGAACTAGAAAAGATCATCCTGAGTGAGGTAACCCAGAAGCAGAAAGACACACATGGTATATTCTCACTCATAAGTGGATACTACCCATATAATATAGCCAAATTTATTCTCAAACATACAAAGAGACTGGCCTCTTAAGGAACAACATTGGGAAATGTATACTACCAGATATCAAGCTTGAAACATAGAAAGGCAAACATTGCACATTTTTTTCTCCTATGTGGAAGCTAAAAATTGTCAATAGAATGTATAATACTAGTTGAGCATGGTAGCACATGCCTTTAATCCCAGCACTTCGGGAGGCAAATGTAGGCAGATCACTGTGAGTTTGAAGCCAGGTGGTCTACAAAAGACAAGGCTACATAGAGAAACCCTGTCTCAAAAGACAAACAAAAAAAGGAAAGAAACTTGGAATGGCCACACGGAAGGGGGATAAAATGAGGTTAGATAATGGCAAGCAAAACAAAGCGAGATTGAAGGAATATGTATGTTCTGGATTTCTATGGCAAAGTAGGTTCATTGCAACAACGTGTATATTTTCTGAGTAACTAGATGAGAGTAACTCAAATGTTCCTAAAGAAATGACATGTTAATTACCCTATTTCTATTAGTGCATGTTAGTCAAGCACGCCTTTAATCCCAGCACTCAGGAGGCAGAGGCAGGCAGTACTCTGTGAGTTTGGGGCCAGGCTATTATACAGAGTGAGTTCCAGGACAGTCTGGACCACAAAGAGAAACCCTGTCCCGAAAAACCAAAACAGAAAAAAGAAAAAGAAAAACTTTAACAGTGCAGGTTTATGAGCATATAGAAATATTATGTTGTATGCACATACAGAAGTGTTATGGCATACACATGAATATGTACATTACATGTTAATAAAAAATTAAATTAAAAAATAAATTAAATAATAAAAATATCAAGGCTGAATTTATGGCTACCGGGGTTAAGATCACATAGTACTGATACATGGACAGATGAACCAAAGAAACCATGACCATGATCATACATCAAATACTAAAAGCTAATTTGAAATTGACTTAAACCTGAAAGATGGAACAAATATGTTGTTCAAACCATAAGACAAAAACATTTGTGATTTTAGGAAAGCAAAAATTTATCACATATACTCCAAATTAGCTAAGAGCTCTCATCTATCAAAAGACACCTTAAAAGAGTAAAAAGGGCAATTAAAAAGTGGGGAAAGAGTCAGAAAGCATTACCAATAGAACGTTTATGCCTGCTCTGTGAATATATTTTAACCCCTACAAATCAATAAGAATAAGATAATGTAAATGTCAAAACAAAGACAAAAAATTACTACTTCATAGAAGAGAATATTTACATGATCCATCAGTACACAGTTAGGCATTTGTCACTATTACTCATCAGAGAAATACAAATTCAGTCCATGCGGAGATATAGCAAGCCCCACAAGAATGGGTACATCGAAAGGAGTAATGATCAGAAGCACAGAACAATGGAGCCACTGGAACTCATATACAGTTAGAGGTGAATGTGTTGGCTTGTACAATTACTTTGAAAAAATACCTGACAGTATTGACTAAAGCTAAGTCTACCTCTGTCTCATGAACCCATAGTTTTATTACTCGGTACATAACCAAATCAGAGAGTGTCATTATCTACCGGAACACATATAAAACAAATGTGAAAAGAAACCAGACATATAACAGTAGAGCATACATCCCATCATTTCATTTAAATGACGTTTAGAATGATTAGTGCTGATAGCATTGTTTGGCCAGCCTGTCATTAATGCAAAGGAAATGAAGCTTGACTATTCAGAGAAGGGTTCCTTTGCCTGGAGTGGATCTCCTCTTCACACCGATAGAGGCAAGAGGTCCTGAGCACCAGATAGTTTTTTTTTTCATCTTTCAAAAACAATTTTAATCAAAGATATATTGATTAATATTCTAAATAATGTCACAAATTCAGGGGGCTTTGACATCTAGGTTCCAGTCTTATTCAATATCATACTTATAGTGTGAAACTAGAAGACATACAAAGATGTATTTTGTAAACTCCCAAGATTCACAGAAATGTCTAAGTAAACCTGAAATCTATCGAAATAAAGGTGCTAGTCGTGTATTTACAGGTAGTTGTGTTGGATAGTCTTATTTCAAATTGATGTAAGCTGAAGTCATCTCAGAAGAGGGAACATCAATTAAGAAAATGCTTCCATAAGATCAGGCTATACAGCCTTTTCTTAATTAGCAATGGATGTGGGAGAGACCAGACCATTGTGGGTGGTCCTGAGGCTGGTGGTTCTGGGTTCTATAAAAAAGCTGGATGTCAAAGAGCAGGCCAATAAGTTCATGTCAGAGGCAGTCCCTATTCTCGTTATTATGGAACCCACTTGGATACTAAACTGCCTGCTCTTTGATCATATTACCCTGACGGGGGGAGCAGCCTTACCAGGCCACAGAGGAAGACAATGCAACCACTCCTGATGAGAGCTGATAGACTAGGACTAAAAGGAAGGAAAGGAAGACCTCCCCTATCAGTGGACCTGGGGAGAGGCATGTGTGGAGAAGGGGAAAGGAAGGTGGGATTGGGAGGGGAGGAGGGAGGGGTTTACAGGAGGATACAAAGAGAATAAAGTGTAATTAATAAAAACGTTTTTTTAAAAAGCTGGATGTCTTTTCTGAGACTGATACTCCAAACAAGGACCATGCATGGAGATAACTTAGAACCCCTGCACATATGTAGCCCATGGCAGCTCAGTGTCCAAGAGGGTTCCCCAATAATAAGATCAGGGACCATCTCTGATATGAACTCATGGTCTGGCTCTTTGATCACCTCCCCCTGAGGGGGGAACAGGCTTACCAGTCCACAGAGGAAGACAATGCAGACAGTCCTGGTGAGACCTGATAGACCAGGGTGAGATAGAAGGGGAGGAGGACCTACCTTATCATTGGACTGGGGGAGGGGCATAGGAGAAGAAGAAGTAGGGTGGGATTGGAAAGGGATGGGGGAGGGGGCCAGAGCCGGGATACATAGTGAATAAACTGTAACCAATAAAAATGAAAGAAAGAAAGAAAGAAAGAAAGAAAGAAAGAAAGAAAGAAAGAAAGAAAGAAAGAAAGAAAGAAAGAGAAAGAAAGAAAGAAAGCTGGATGAGCAAGCCAAGTAAGCATCACTTCTCTGTGGTCTCTGTATCAGCTCCTGCTTCCAGGTCCCTACCCAGTTTGAATTCTTTCAATGATAAAAAATTCCATGAAAGTGTAAGTCAATTAAAATATTCCCTGCCCCTAAAGTTGCTTTGTGGAGGAACACTTTGTCATGGTATTTTATCACAGCAATGGAAACACTGACAAAGGCAGAAGCCATCACTTATACAACTCAGACTTTACAACTATTGTTTACTATGGATCAAAAACAGGAAGACTGGCTGGGGTGAACTGTGTTTTTGGCTGGGGTGAACGGTGTTTTCACCAGGCCAGAGGGAAGACCATGCTTGACAAGACAGTCTTTAACTGATGCAACGTGACATGAGCTGCCTCTATAAGTAGCTAAAAAAAGATAGCCAGAGTAAAGGCGATGCCACCTGATGACTTTAACCTTTTCATCTCTGTCTCACTTTTTTCAGCATGACTAATGAAAAGCCACCATTTCCTTCTAATTGAAAGTCTTAGCCTGCTATTTGGGACTTCTTCCATCTGAAAATCTAGCCCTAAATGTCTAACAGTGGGACAAAAAAAAAAAAAAAAAAAAAAAAAAAGGAGCAAAGAAACGCAGATCCGCTGGGTCTGTGTTTATGGTTGAGAACCTTCCCTGCTGTAGGCAAAGTAAATCACTTCATATCCAGAGGTAGTTATATGGGAATGATTCAAATATGCATTTGGTATGTTACAGGTGCCAGTTCCATATTCACAAACAGGCTTTGTGTGTGTGTGTGTGTGTATGTTCTCCTTTTTTCTAAAGTCCGTGATGGTCTTATGGTAGCACGAACTTCACTCAGTAGGGAAAGAAGAAAAGTAAATAAATAACCTCAAAGTTGAGTTGGAAAGGATAAGAGGCTCTTGAGTGTGGTAAGGGAAGCAACTGGGAGGGTGAATATGTTCAAAGTACATTCTCCTATACTATCAAAGAATTAATAATTATTTATAAAACATTTCTGAACACACGTAACTTCTCTTTGCCCTCCCCACATCCAGGAAAACATCAAGAAGACCTACTCCATCATTTTGATACAGTATCTCTCTGGGGAGATATAATGAAAGTAATTAACAGAATTTACCCATATACCTATTTTTCCCTTATGCTTAATTTTAAAAGTTAGAAATTGTTGCATTTATAAACAACTGCATGGAATAAGGTACTTATCTGTTATAGGACCTGACATTTGAAGCATTCATAAATCATCTTTAATTTATTAAGAAAAAGGGAAAGAACTGTGCAGTTGGAGAGCTGAACATGCCTCGTCTTAAATATGTGTGTGTATGTGTGTGTGTGTTTGTGTGTGTGTGCAGAGATACATAGATAGAGAGAAACCAGAATAAAGCAGAGTAGGGCTATGCCATCGTAGTCAATTTAAAGCATGTTCTTGTGAATTTCTTTCCTCTTTCTAGTTTGTTCGTTGCTGTAGAGATGATCTCAGACTCTTGCTCACCTTCCGGAAAAACAACATAGTCACTGCAGGGGAAAAGTAATTTGAAAATATCTCTTAGTTATTTTCTTCTATAGACACAGTGTTTTTCAGAACACTCTTCAACCATGGGGTCAACTTCCCTGTCTTGGCTTGGGAAAACAGAAGCAGATGCTTAGCTGCTACAGAAGTCTTCAGAAAGCCCAGGAAGAAGATATAATACTTCCAGAAATGGTTTTGGCCTTCAAATAGTACCAAGTGCAGAAAAAGGCCAAAAATGAGGAAAATAAAAATAGAACTGAGCATGATAAGAAAAAGAGGTTCTGTTCCTAATTCCTCCCTCAGCTCTCTGAAATGGAAAATGAAAAGTTGTATGGGGTTTTGATGGAAAAAAATAGTCTCTTTTTGCAGACACCAAAATGATGGTAATGACTAAAAGATGAATATATTCTCACTTTACTGAACGAAATGTTTCTCTAAGCTACATTTGCCTGAATTTCCTTACCTGTAGAATAAAGATAATAGGAAAATTGCATGAGTTATTTCATGAGAGAATTTATGATGGCTCCCACTTTACAGTAAGTGTGTTATCAATAGTAGCTGCTTGATTGTGCTAGAGGAATTCCAGGATCCAGGAAGGAATGTGTGGTGCATCCTAGCCACTACTAATGACTACTAGAAGGTGACAGAGAAGATGGTGGTAGGCTTAGCAAAAACTGGGAGGAAGAGGTGTATAATTCATCTCACAACTAAAAACAGCTTCAGCTAACAACTTGAGACTTTGATGAAAATATAATGGAGATGCCCTCTCTAGATAATGAAGGCCTCTTACCATCTGTCTACCATGAATTCATCAAAACTAGTCTGGAATTTCAAATATTCCTATGTGGTTTGTTTAAGGGACAAGAGGAAAAGGTATGTGTCTTCCCATCCTGGCCTGGGTTTTTTTGTTTTGTTTTGTTTTCTGAACTTTAAAAACTTATGTGACAAGTACGGGACTGAATCTGGGAGTTCTTGCCTTTTTTTTTTTCCTGCAAATGCCAGCTGACCAAAAGAGACCTCATTCATCAATTTGACCAACAGGAATAATTAAAGACAATACAGTCTTGCTCTCTGCTTGAAAATCTACTTAACCACCTGCACCCCTCAAATGTACCTTTCTGGTTTTAGAGGCTTCAAAAATGATTCCATAACTCGGCCCAGTACCCCATCTCAGGGATTTACAGTTTCTTCTTTCTGAGAACTATATCTTCAAAAACATTCATATACATGAACCTACAACTATCCTATCTGACAAAGATTTGTATTGCGCATTGGAGGGAATAGAAGCCCAGCATACTTCACATCACAGATCTTCAAATTGTTGTGAGGTCGATAGGTTAAGGCAGGGTTGGGGGCTGTATCTCTGCTATGTATTTAAGAAAATCTACTTAAGCCAAACAAATCAAGGTGCACAGCTGGGAAGTGGTAAAAACTGGAGCCTGATTTGCTGCTCTTTCCATAGTTTTCACCTGCAAACTCCCTAATCCTTGGGAAAAAGTCTTCCAAATTCCTTGTCAGGACATATCCATACCCTGTGCATACCATTACTCAGTGCTTCAAAACCTAATAACATAGTTCGCCAATCTATTGGAATAGAACCCTAAAATGATATATAGACCTATATGTGGAACTGCCAAGTGAGTATCCAGAATCACGATTCTCATCATCATTCTCTCCAAACAAAAAAAAGAAAAAAATACTACAGTTTGAGTACTTAGGCTGTCCAGTGGAATGAATCAGTTGTTTTTATCCAAGCCACCCTGCTTTCCTCTTGTATGATACAGTACACCGAACCCTTCTCTGCAGGCACATGGTAACACAAATGAGAAAACTGCAGTACAATTAAATATCTCTAACCTAAAGGAAAGCCCAATGGTCTCTTCCACTGTGCCTCTCACTGGCTGTGTTGAAAGTTTTTCCCCCTTGTTGCTGCTACACAAGAAGAGTGGAAACTGTCCCCTTAAATGTACCACTGAAGGGGAAGCTGTAATTTACTTGGCAGGAGAAGAACAGGATGCTTCATGCTTGGCATGAATCTAATTGGCAGCTAATCCAGAAGCTGCTGCGTTCTGCAGGGGTGGCAACTATTTTGTCCTCGGGATGATATAGTGGAAGATACAGCTCTATTTATGAAGGCTTTTTAATAGAAATGCCTGCCACCCCGGTAAGCTCGCAGGAGGTAACAGGAATGGCACAGACAGGAAAAGGCAAGCCAAGTCTTCAGTACCTTCTGGCAGCTAAAGCCATACTATCAAAGCAGAACGCCTGGATCTTTTCCTTGTGCCCTAGAATGTTACTATTCAGGGAGGTATATAGTAACTACCCCCAAGAATTCCTGAAGTAGGCTAGATTTGTCTTCTCTGTCCTTTCCCAAATCACAGGAAATCAGATGACTGAAAGTTAAAACCACTGTCACATCAGCTCTGATGGCCATAGTGGAATAGCAAAGAGTTTTGCATAGAAACTTCACATGAAAGCAGTAGTGTCAATCTAAATACATACTGGTAAGTGCTTGCTAGACTCAGGTGAAACATCATCGAACCATAAAGTCATAGCAACCTCTGTTACACAGACATGTGAGAAGCATTTGACACTGGTGGAGAAGAACGGGTGTAGGAAAGAGACGTTTTCAAGGAAGTAGAGTCAGGCAGAAAAGAGCAACAATTAGATTTCCTTCAAGCACCGTTTGTACTGCTCGGTGTCAAGCATGATTTCACTTGCCACCTGGAACAGAAAGACCCAGAGACAAAGCGGGAAAAAATGACTTGTTGCCCTTAACAACGTGGTCACAAAAGCTTAAGCTTTCCAGCTTTAAAATATGCCTTTAGAAACAAAAGGTGGCCTGCCATGTAAGTTTCAATAAACTAACAATCACATGCTCACCGCATCATGTGGCCTTAGAGTGTAAAATGAGAACACAAACTGGACCTGGTGCAGCGGCCATTCTGGAAAGATCCTGACTTCAGTTCACCGGTGAAGACAGATACTCCCTTCCCCTCTCACTGGTGTCAGAATGCTCATCCCAGAAAGACTGACTTCAACAACACCTTCTGGAGATTGATAGCCCTGCTCAAGGGCTAAAAGAGTTTTCACAAGATCTCCAATGAGATTTAGAGCTGTGTGGGATTAAAGTGGGTTCTAAATAGCCTACAGTATGCTTACATCCTAGTCAAACTTGAATAGGCCCAGCTAAGGTTTTAAATGTCTTCGGTTCTGATTAGACCTTAGTTGAACCCTGACAAAGGTTCTGCTTGAGTCTACTCAAACCTTAACTGAACTGATCATGCTTCCCTCTGCCCTGACTAGACCTCAGTGGCCTGACTAGACCTCCAATGGCCTAATTAGACCCTCAGTGGCCTGACTAAGCCTTAATGTACTTAACTCGCCTTTAAAATTGTCTTAGACCCTTGCTGCATTTTAGCAAGACTGTGACAAGGCTTAATATAAACTGGGCTTCTAATTAGGCTTTAACTGGGCTGTCAAAATTTTAACTGGGCCAGAATAATGTTACAATTTAGCATAACTTAGTAAGGCCTTTATCAAGATGGATAATCTTGAAATAATCTTAAGATTTAGGTGTTCCTTAAAAAAAAAGATTTACATAGGACTTCTTATCTGACTATGTCTTCATGGTAGTCATGCATGTGGACCTTGCCATAAATAATTTCTGTTTAAAGCTTAAATCTGGCCTTTAACCAGTCTTATATGATGCAAGCAGTACTAGGATTTGGCTACATGTACATTAAATAATACTTCAGCTAGCCTGGACTAGAACTAAACTAGACTTTGTCTTTATCTGAAGCTACCCAAAACTCAACCACATCAAAAGTTGACACTTTGATACATAAAAATAATATAATCCTCTCTGAAACCAAACTAGTTTGCTTCTAACTAGAATGAGGCTTTGATTATACCCTCAAAGGACTCTGACATATCTCAACAGGGCTGACTCCCTGCTAGGTGCTGTGACTACTTTGGAAGTATGTTTAAGATCTTGACTGTGCCTCTATGGAGTTGACATGATTTCAACCAAGCTAACTAGTAGTTAAGTAAACAAACGTTCTGCAAAGGTCTTCTTTTTTATTAAAATTTATTTATTTTGCTTTTTAAATTTTTCTAACGATGTGTTCATTATATATCCTGATTGAAGAGCCCTCCTTCAACTCCTCCCAGTCTCCCCTCCCTCCCTTTTTCTCCCTATCTCCTTCCCTTAGTCCACTGAAAGAGGGAGTTCTCCTCCTCTGCCATCTGTCCATAGCTTATCAAGTCTCATCAAGATTGCTTGGATCCTCTTCCTCTGTGGCCCGATGAGACCACATGGTCAGGGGGAAGTAAACAAAGAGCAGGCAGTTGAGTTGATGTCAGAGTCAGGCATTTGTAGGAAAGTGGTGAGCACAGCTGCCTTCCTGCCATGGTCTGAACTGTGGTCACTAGGCCTGATCCAGATTTGGGCTCTCAGTAGGCTTTAACTAAAGTTCTGGCCAGGCTTAACCTAGGCCCAGTTATTAGTTAGGCTTTAAGTAAAATCTAACATTTAACTATACTGAAGCTCTGCCTAGAAGTTAGCTAGGCTTAATTACACCATAGCTACACCTATGCCCTGGTGAAATTTAAAGTAAACTCAATAGCTGTGTCATTCCTAAGACTTTCTAGGACATAATTAGGTTAAAACTAGGAATTAACTAGGCTCTACCTTAGACTAAACTAAGCTTCATCCCTGCCTATGTCATAACTGACTCTAATTATATTTAAACTAGGCTTAAGTATCAGCTAGGTTCCAAGTAGGCCCCTAATTGGGAAGTCATTATATCAAGGCCCTATCTGTACCTTAAATAAATGTAATTATATCTTAGCAATCACTACATTCAGGTTATGCCTTAACTAATACCTGACTATACCTAAACTATTGCTTAACTGAAATAGGGCTGAGTTATACTTGGACACAGGCATGGTTTTAACTATGCTCTAACACGTAACTAAAGTGAGGCCCAGTATAAAACTCAACAAGACTTGCTTAAAGCTCAATGAGGCTTAGTTCCTAGATAATCTTAAGTAAACCCTTAAGAGAACTAAACTGGGGCTAGAGAGATGGCTCAGAGGTTAAGAACGCTGGCTGTTCTTCAAGAGGTCCTCAGTTCAATTTCCAACCGTATGGTGGCTCATAACCATCTATAATGAGGTCTGGTGCCCTCTTCTAGCATGCAGGCACACATGCGGTCAGAATACTGAATACATAATGGATGGATGGAGAGAGAGAGAGAGAGAGAGAATCTTTAAAAAAGAAAACTAAACTGTATTTATGAACTCATAAGGCTTTAAATAAACTCTTAGGAGAGGTAAACTACATTTTTTAATTTGTAACAATTTATTTATACTATGAATAGCACCTAATAGGTTTACTCACTGGTAGAGAGTTTGTCTGGGTTCCCACTAGAACTAAATTTGCCTGATGTACTCAAAAGATCTTATGTCTATTCTAACCGAAACTAAATGACTTGGGTTCTAACAGAATCTAAAGTAACGTTAGATCTTGGAAAGGTTTGAACTATGCTCTAACTAGGACTAATTAGGTCCCAATGTGTTTTATCTAACTCTTAACTAGGCTTAGTCCCTGCCAAGACCGAGATTCGACTTCATTATATCTGAATGAGGCTGAAGCCCAAGAGATGCCTTAACTAAGATATTAATAAACCACAACCAGACTTAGCTCTTGCACAGAATTTAACTAAGCCAGGCTTAGACCCTGGCTGGAGCATAACTGTGATTTAGAACCTAAACTAGATTTAGGTCCTAGCTAGACATTCTTTGGTCTATGATCAATAATACTTGCAAAGGCTGAATTACTGCCTACGCTTCAACTAGATTTTATTCTCTATTTACTAGTCTGAGGTGTTTTCTGACTCCTAAACAGCCTCTAACACAACTAAGTAATGGTTAACATCCTTGCTAGGGCTTAAGTACTCTATACCTTAGACTTCATTAGTCTTCATTAATCTCAGAAGGGTTTACATAGACTCTGATTAAAGATTGACTAAATTTATGTAAAGGGGCTCTTACTAAGTCCAACCTAGTCTTAGACCCTGAGTTTAACCAAGTGCCATCCAGTATTTATAACTACCTAGGGTTTACCTGAACTCTAAAGAGCTCTTTACATCACTACCTGTCTCTTATATGGACTTCTGCATTGCCCATACTTTAATACGATTTTGATAGGATTTAACAATGCTAAGGTTCTAGACAAGGCTAATGATACTCTGAGCAGATTGCAAGTATGGTTAGTACCAGACTATATCTTAACTGAGTTCACTAGATTTTAAGTAGATCAGAAGGAGGTCTTAGGCAATGTGTAAACTCTAAATTTCATGTAGACACAGCTAAATCTAAGTTCCGACTTCTACTAAACTATGCTTAATGACAGTGCGAGGATCTGGTTATACTGTGACTGGAACAAGGATTGGACCCATATGACAGCTCAACTAGACTATGAATGAAGCTAAAAGAGGTTTAGCTAGGGCTTAGCTGGAATCTGGCCAGCCTGAATTAGGCAGAAGCCTTGAATAGTGTTTAGTAGGAGACTTATTAACAATAATGGTTAGCTTTGTTAAGATTTAGCAAAGCCTAAGCTTGGTTAAGAGGTAGGCAACTCTAATTGAATTCTAGGCATGACCCAGGCCTACTAACATATTAGAGTCCATCTGAGGCCAAGGTAGGATGTAACCCTTGTTTAGGTCTAGCCAGAACCCTATTAAAGCCCTAAGGCTAGATAAGGTATGCAAAGAATGTCCAAATGTAGCTAGGATATAATAAAGCTACAGCTTGAGCTTAAGATTGCTTTTTGCTCTTGGACAGGACCCAATTTTGGTTCCTAGCATCCATATCAGATGGCTCACAACTATCTATAACTTTAGCCACAGGAGATCCAATGCCCTTTTCTGGCCTCTGTGAATATCTGTATTCATGTGCACATACCTATACACACACACTTAATAATAAAACAAATATCATCAAAACTTTATATGAACTGACTCTTAAACAAACACACAATTAAAAATAAAACAAATATTATCAAAACCTTATAAGGACTGACCCTCAAACACACAGACATTTCAAAATAAAACAAATACTATCAAAACCATATATAGACTGATCCTTAGCGAGAGACTGTGGCCCTAAACCACACCTTAACTAGACACTATTATATCTTAATCAACCTAGGTCCTGACTAAGTCTTAATTAAGCTGACTCTAACTATGTTTGTAAACTTTCTGAGATTTAGCTACATGACACTCAGAGATTAATTACACTAAGACTCTAGCAAGGGCTCAGCTGGACAGTTAGTAGGCGCTGGCTAAAGCTTCTCTGCCTTATTGTATTGGTATTGGCACTGAATAGATTTAGACTTAAAACCTAAGATTTACTTTTTCAGGTTTCACTGGCTTTTGAGACAAGGTTTTAGTACATAACTCTGGGTGAGCTAGAATGCTATATAAGCAGGGTCAAACCTGCCTGTCTCCCTCTGCCTTCTGAACGCTGAGATTAAAGCCCATGTGCTATCGTATCTGCCCGTGTGAGGGGGTGGGGGGTGGCTGTCAGAGTTTCACTAAGCAGCTCTACCAGCTCAAGCTAACAAAACTCTGCCTACCTCTGCTTCCAGAGTGCTCGGAGTACAGGCGTATGCCACTACCCATGCTTGTTTTTTTGTTTTTTTCTTTAATTTTTTTTGTTTGTTTTTTTGTTTGTTTGCTTCCCTTTGGCTTTTTCCTGAGAAAGGTTTTCATTATACAGCCCTTTCTGCATTGGAACTCACTCATGCAGACTCAAACTCAGATCCCATGCCCCTGCCCATGTCCCTACCCATGCTCTTGCCCCTGCCCCTACCCCTGCCTCCTGGCCCTGGCCCTTGCCTCTCTGCCACTGCCCCAGACCCTGCTCCTATGCTGCCTCCGCTGTTGCTGCCCCTGCCGCTTCCCTGAGTGTGGAGATGAAAGGCATGTGTCACCCTGCTCACCTCTCCCCCTCCTTTTTTTTCCTTTTGTGGTACTGGAGACAGAACCCAGAATCTTGTACACATTAGGCAAATAATCTACCACTGAACTAAATCTTGAGAACCTCTCTCTCTCTTTCTCTCTGTCTTTTTATGTCTCTCTCTGTCTCTGTCTCTGTCTCTCTGTCTCTCTGTCTCTCTGTCTGTCTCTCTGTCTCTCTGTCTCTGTCTCTGTCTCTGTCTCTGTCTCTGTCTCTGTCTCTGTCTCTGTCTCTCTCTCTCTCTCTCTCTCTCTCTCTCTCTCTCTCTCTCTGTGTGTGTGTGTGTGTGTGTGTGTGTGTCTTTCAAATCAGATCTTTTTCTGTAGCCCTGGCTGCCTGTTACTTGCTATGTATCAAACTAGCTTTGAACTCTCAGTATCCCAGAGGCTGGAAATGCAGAACTATGTGCCACCACGTCTGGCTAAACAGTTTTTAAATAAATACAGATCTCCCGTACCCACTGATACTACTTAAACATATTTCAATTATGCTGGTGGTCCATCACACGATGTCCTTTAAAAATGTTAGCTACATTTTAGAACGCATTGAGAACTAAACTAAGTGACTACACTTTAAACTGTGACACCCACACTTTAAGTACGGCTGGGCTTTATCCGTTAGCAGGCTAAGTAGGTCGTAAATACGCTTAAGTACCTTGAGTTCCCAAGTCTGAGTACTTTCCCTTATTCAAGACTGCTCAGGCTATGGCTAACTTGCAGTCACTTGTCCTTAAGAATAAATTCAGTTCTGTACTCCGTCCAGCCCTGAACTCCCATAATTTGGATCTGGCCTTACCTCGGCAAGTCTGCAGTTTCACGCTGCTCTCTGAATCATACATAGAAAAAGCGAGAATATACCACCCATCTTACCCCACTGAAGCAGGAAACAAGACTGCATCCAACTGCACTGCACCCAGCCATGTTTCTAGTGTGACACAGGAAACAGTTATCCCTCAAGAAACCAAGGGATGTGTTTTTTTTTTATTGGTAACACCCAACCTGGAAGTGCAATTTTGTCCCACCCAGTCACATGATCCATACTTTTTCAAAGACATTTATACTTTGTAAAAGATACGGAAGGAAGTGTTCCCATCTACGCAAGACTTAGCTAGAGCTTGGATGTTCAAGTCACAGTTAAGAAGAAAGATAGCTGATAGACTAGAATAGCAGTAAAGAACCTTCTGTACTTTTTACAAGGCTAAGTAAGCGCTAGGATTTGTAGATCTTATGAACCTTGTAAAGTTAGCATATCAGTCCCACTGTAAGGAAGTGGGCGGTCTGCTGTGTGCAGCCTTGGCTTAGGATAGGTTATTGAAGGTTTCTGTTGATCAAGAAGGAACAGGCTGATAAAATCCAGACCAGAGCATGAGCAGTAACCCATATCTAATGGTTTCATGGATTCTTAGTGATAAAAGACTGGTAATTTTTTTTTCCACATTCCCACTGGGCTATTGGGTTTAGAAGTGTTTTTATACATTGAGTTTTTAGTTCAAAACATATTTTCTTTCATCCATTTATTCGAACATTGACTGATTTATTGGACTTCACCACAGAGCAGTAGAAAGACACACACACAAATTACAAGGAATGTATGAAGCCTGCAAAGTATGATGTAACAGGACGTCTGAGCTTTCTCCAAATCCTTATCCCAATCTAGCTGTTTGTTTGCATTCATTCCCTGTGACCATTACAGAGTAACACCTTCCAGAAACCACTAAGATAATATAATAAAGTCTCAGTGACACATTTTCTCAGTTTTTCTTTCTTTCTCTTGTATTCTTTTTCCTTTCTGTGATGTTTACATTTCAGGATCAGCTAGATGTACTTCCTCCTATTCTCCAGGTTATCCTGGATAAGGTATCCTATATCATGGATCATCATTTCATTGATATGGGGGGGGTCATGTAGATGGAACCCCAAAAACAGCAAGAACCCCAAGAGAAGTACGTTTCACAAGTCTTGGAGACAATGACTGCATGTCATACCCACTAAAAGATATCATTAAAACTTACTTAATCTACCAAATAAATTCTCTGAGCTGTGGGCAAAATGGGAGGGTGGGTACAATACCTCAAAGAAAGCAGGAATTCTGAGTTTGTCAGGTACAGCTTCTCATCTTCTTATTTCGTCTTCAGAGGCATAGAGGACAACCTATTCAAGGCAGGGAGCAAATGCCAGTGGACTCCAAAGTGGGGCAGAGCAGTTACTTGTACACCTTTGATATTCATCTGAAACAGATTAAACTCAGTGTTACATTCTGCAGAAACAAAGATAAGCGTTAGAGAAAATTCCTTCCCTCCAGCTGCTTGGTTGTAACTCCCTTGTAATCTTACTGGCCAATAACTCCTGTTGCAAGACCCCTAGGCTTTCCATTCAAGACTGTTAGGACAGCCAAGAATTTACTTGAGGGCCATCCTTATCTCTTACAGGAAGTCAGTATCCCATTCAGATAAAGGAAAGCTCCAAATACAATATGAAAATGTAAACTTTCTATCTCTTCTCAGACACTAACAAGAGTTGTTTGTGAAATAATCCATCTCAAAATTGGAAAGCTAATATTCAGAGACATGATAGAAAGATGGCCACCAACATAATTGCCATCCAAAGTTTGCCTTTATGATAGTCAGAATTTACATCATGCTCATTACATTTAGGGAATTAAGACATACACCCACACACACAGAAAGCTCCTCTATCTGGTGTCCTGCCGTCATTTTTCTCTTGCATATTTTTCCCTTTAACTTTAGATTTTCTTTTTAACTTAATTAAATCACTCTATTTCTGAAAGGCCTTACCCCTCAAGCTGACTCTCTCTTTGTTTTAGGTCACCCCAGACAGGCAGAAACACACCTACATAAACATCACAAATCATCAGGCACCCTTTTGATGTGGGTTTGATTAGGCTCTGTGCGTCAAACCCCACAGCCTTGCACACACATGAGCTACCCTCTCAAGCCTCCTTTATTTTTAAAGATCAGCAAAGCTCTTCTAAACAGGAGGAGATAGAAGGCAACTCAGCCCTAAAGAAATTTAGAGTCTCATTAGGGAAACCAACCAAGCTCAACTAGGAACAAAAATAACATACTCATTTGTTCTCAGCAGTTGCTACAGGAACTTAGAGAATGCAGACATCAGCACACACTGGAATGCTTATGAAACCTTCACATGTTTCATGATGGAGTCACAGCCTATCTGAAGATTAAACAAAACCAAGAACTGGGAACTGCCTGGAGATTCTGTCTCCTCACACATACCACACCTCTAACCTATAGAGATAGTTAGGCTCAAAGCATTAAACAGCTTGTTTCACAGTGAGTCCTTGGCTGCCAATCCTTTCCCAGCCCAAACTACCCTGTCATCTTCCCCACACCCTTACTTGTAGCTGTAAGGACACTTCAGTGTTTTCCTCAGAAACCCGCAGCCCTAGAAAAGCAGACACTAACGAGAAAAAGACAAATAAAGATAATTAGTATTCAAGTGAGCATTCATTATGTGCCAGGCATAGAACTATATTCTCTCTATCCTCATTGCTACTGAAAATGTTTTAACTGCCAATGTGAAAGAATTTACTATGTGCCAGGCAACTAAGTAGGATCTTAACTTTTATATGTAGAATCCCATACAGCGACTCTGAGACAATTATACAAATATGAACACTGAGTCATGACAATGTGTAAGAATTTGTCTAAGCACATACTGGTAAGAAGTGGCAAAACCAGAGTTTGACTTCAGGCTTCTCTAACTCAGCACTGACACACTAGGGGCTGTGTAGTGTGCTGATTATCACATGACCAGAAAAGAAGTTGTTGTTGTTGCTGTTGTTGCTGTAGGCCATATTTTCTCTTGTGATATTCACCTCTGCCACCCTAATACAAAAACAAAATTACGTAGCATGTAATGAAATAAGCATGGTTTTATTCCCACAAACTTTACTTTTAAAAGAAGCAATCATAACAGGCTATATTTGGTACCTAGGGTCTTATAGTCAGATGATCCCAAAGTGAGAGTATGAATAGTGTGATGAGAATGACTTGGTTTAAAGATCCAGCTCTTACGACTTAGACAAGCCACATACTTCTATTACAATGTCTTCATCATGACCAAAAAGATGTATTATCTCAGAGTCAACATTGGAAGAACTATGAAAGGAATAGATAATTGTAAAGTACGTAGCCCATAGTAAAGTTCTCAGTAATTCACTACTATTCAAAGCCCACCACTGGGGCTGGAAAATTAAGATTGGTGTAGAAGTCCACTACAAGGCTGGTCTCCAGAAGGAAGGAAATGGACATGGGTTAGTATATTTCCTTATCTCTTTAAAACCAAGCTACCAAGGCCTGAGTGGTCTCCATACTCAGCAGAAATGATCACTCCCAAGGAGTTCCAGATAATTTGATTCACTCTTCAGCTGCAGAAACACAATGGGCCCTTGTGACTTTACTTTTCTGTTTCAGTCATTAGTTAGAAAGTTTCCTGAGCTCCTCCTGGCTCTGTCCCTGCAGGAATCCCATCCTGGGAGGCAGGAATCTGATTGTTACAATGTTAGGATTCTGCTGCAGGCATTAGATTCTGGCAGCATGAGTCCAACAGCATGCCAGTTAGGGTACTTTAAATTCTAGGTGATGTAGGGTCCTAATAAACTTTGCTAGCTTAAGTGACCTAGCTGTTTTTGATATAGGCTAGACAGAAGGGTTTTGTGATTGTTTTGTTGTTATTGGTTTGGTTTGGTTTGGTTTGGTTTGGTTTGGTTTGGTTTGGTTTGGTTTGGTTTGGTTTGGTTTGGTTTGGTTTGGTTTAGGGGGTTGTTTCATTTTCTTTTCAGTGCTGAGGAGTGGGATCAAGGCCTTGTGTATACTAAGTAAGAGCCCTACTCCTCAGCACATCCTCAAACTTGAAAAAGATTTCTAGAAGCCTTCCAAGCATTAAAATTGCCTCCTACCTGTACCAGGGAAAGAGAATACGGCTGACGAAAAAGGTGGAGAAATGAATGAGATGGCAGGGAATGCAGAACAGCGAAGTTCATACTGTCCCAGGGTTGCATTAAACACACAGGAGCCACAGTCCATAGCTGTCTTATTATTCTGAAAAGTAGACCAATAAAGCCACCTTGCAAGCTGCATGTTTGTTTAAACGTATTTATTTATTAAGGAAAAAGTGAGGGGAAAATTTCTAAGGGAGAGAACGATTCCAATAGACAGATGATCCCAAGTTTCTACTTTGAGTGAAAAGCCCAATCATGCAGTCTTTCATCCAACTTTATTTTTAGTGGATAATCTTTTCTTCTTCACCATCATCATCATCATTATTTACAGTTTATTCACTTTGTATCCTGGTTGTAGCTGCCTCCATCACCTCTTCCCAGGCTCACCCTTCTTCCCTCTTCCCCCACCCCAGATGTCCTTCTTCTAGTCTACAGACAGGGAAAGTCCTTCTCCCCTACTATCTGATGCTAGCTCATCAAGTTTCATCAGGACTGTCTGGATCCTCTTTCTCTGTGGCCTAGTTAGGCCACCTCACCCAGGAGGGGTGATCAAAGAGCAAGAAACTGAGTTTAGGTTAGAGACAGCCCCTGCTTCCCTTACTAGGGAACCCACCTAGAGACTTAGCTGCCATGGGCTACATCTGAACAAAGAGTCAAGGTTCTCTCGATTCAAGGTCGTTGGTTGATTCATCAGTCTCCTCAGGCTCCCATGGACCCAGATTTCCTGGCTCTGTTGGTCCCATTTTGGAGCTCCTGTCCCCTCCAGGTCTTTCTATCTTCCACTTCTTTCCTAAGATTGCCAGCACTCTGCCCAAACTTTGGCTATGAGTCTCAGCATCTGCTTTGATACTGTGCTGGGTAGAGCCTTTCAGAAGTCCTCTGTGGTAGTTCCTGTCCTGTTCCCTGTCTTCTCCTACTTCTGGTGTCTATCCTGTTTGCCTTTCTGAATGAGGATTAAGCATCTTCCCCTAGGGTCCTCCTTGGTGTTTAGCTTCTTTAGGACTACATATTTTAATATATTTATCCTATGTTATATGTCTAATATCCACTTATAAGTGGGTATATACCATGTGTGTCTTTCTGCTTCTGGTTTACCACACTCAGGAGGATCTTTTCCAGTTCTCAACATTTGCCTGCAAACTTCATCATTTCCTTGTTTTTAATAGCTGAGTAGTATTCCAGTGTGTAAATGTACCACAAATTCTGTATCCATTTTTCAGTTTAGGGACATCCAGGTTGTTTCCAGATTCTGGCTGTTATGAATAAAGCTTCTATAAAAATAGTTGAGCAAATGTCCTTGGTATATACTTGAGCATCTTTTGGATATATACCTAGGACTGGTATACCTGAATCTTGGGGAAGCACTATTCCTAATTTTCTGAGAAAGCCCCAGATTGATTACAAACATGCTTGTACAAGTTTACATTCCCACCAGTAGTGGAGAAGGGTTCCTCTTTCTCCACATCCTCTCCAGTATGTGTTGTTACTTGAGTTTTGGATCTTATCCATTCTGATGGGTGTAAGGTGAAATCTCAGGGTCATTTTGATTTGTATTTCCGTGATAACTAAGTCACGTTGAACATTTCTTTAGGTGTTTCTCTGCCATTCAATATTCCTCTACAGAGAATTCTCTGTTTAGCTCTGTACCCCATTTTTTATTTGGATTACTTTTATCCAACTTTGAGAGCAGCCCTGAGATACCTTAACTGTCAAGCTATCCTGCCTGCTGTCCTGATTTGCCAGTCTCTCACAACAAAAAACTTCTCTCTGTTTTCTACCAAGTTGCCCACCATCCTTTATGGTGTAGCTTGCAATAACAGCCCAGCTTTCAATTCCAGAATTCAATTAATAGGGGGTTTTCATTGGATCTGACTACAATAAGGAGTGCACTGACTCCAATTGGGTGTCCTTTGCCAATACAATAGCTTCCTTGTACCTCACCATCTTTTCTCCCTCATCATTAATCTCTTTTCCAGAATTCAAAGCCAATAATTAGCATAACAGGCCACATCGGCAGAATGTACGGAGGAACTGATAATGGAAGGAAACATGAGGCCTACAAATTCTAAGCATGACCTCATGAGATCACATATCTCATCACCTCAGTACTATGTATACCAGAAGCAATTATTCCCCATTTATTTCATAAAAAGAGTAATAGTAAAAAAAAGCCACCCTTTATTGAATGAAGGGCTCACTTTATCCTCATAATAACTGATGCTTTTTAAAAAATACATGTTTCTTGGTTGCCTAGCAACTGAATTAACTCTCTTGATCCTCATAATGACACTGAGGTATGGGTTGTTTAATAATCTTCATTTTGCAGACGGGGAGACTAAGGGCCAGCGACATTACATAACTTGCCCATAGTCATCCTGCAAAGAGGCTGTCATTTGAACCCCAGGTCTCTC
Organism: Pachyuromys duprasi; assembly: GCA_028658305.1. Taxonomy (NCBI): domain Eukaryota; kingdom Metazoa; phylum Chordata; class Mammalia; order Rodentia; family Muridae; genus Pachyuromys; species Pachyuromys duprasi. The sequence goes on from CM053742.1 coordinate 50,938,209, forward strand.
CACCTGATTATAACACAAGACTGTGCCCCCAATTTTGCAACATCATCATTAGAAGCATCCTTTAGTCCTGCCTATCCATCAGCCTGGTGTTGAGAAAGTTGCAAAGTACTTCCCTCCCAAGATCTATATGATTGTCACAATAGTCCTATGAAGAAGGGGACACCACTGTTACACAGATAAAGACTGAATCCCAAAGACTTGTTTTGAGTTGCACCACAATTCAGAGAGCAACTCAAACTAAAGGTTCAGTAGAGATAACTGCTCCCCTTAAGAGGATCAATACTGATAAATCCATTCGTGGCCAGTTAGAAATATAAGCCAAAGTTGCATTTAACAAAGCTAACTTGTAAAAACAAAACAAAAACAACAACAACAAAAAAAAACATTTCAGCTTAGCTACACAGTACACTGTAAAGGAGCTGTCATTTCCAGTTGTGACTGTGGCGTGGACTGGCAGCTGTGGTTCAGTGCCATCATAAGAGTACAGCCTTGCCAGGCCACAGAGGAGGACAATACAGCCAGTCCTGATGAGACTTGAGAAACTAGGGTCAGATTGAAGGAGAGGAGGACTTCCTCTATCAGTAGACTGGGGGAAGAGCATGGGAGGAGAAGGAGGGAGGGTGGGATTGGGAGGGGATGAGAAAGGGGGCTAAGCTAGTATACAAAATGAATAAATTATAATAATTAAAAAATAATGTAAAAAAGAATTTCAGACCACATAGAGATTGCCCCACAAAGGCATTTTTAATTCAAAATATGCTGTCCCACTATCCCAAAGGTAAAAATTCATAACTGAGACTACTGTTAGTTTTACTAGGTTTTTCTTCCTAAGAGGCCTAAGTCTGTAGCCCAGCCTACCTTCAAGCTCATAAGTAGCCTAACCTGGCTTTGAACCCATGACAATCTTCCTGCTTCAGTCTGATGAATGCAGGGATAATAGGGGTGAACCATCACACATGGTTTGGGAGAGTTATATAAATTGAGGACTTTCAATACATTTGTTACGGAACATTATTTTTTACTTATCTGAAATTTGCATTGAACAGGGCATCCTGCATTTACATATGTTAAGCTGGGCAAATCTCGCCACTGGGAACTGTCTGACCGAACTGTCTGACCTATGGTACAAACAGTTACCATGTTATATTGGTCTAAAAGTTAACCAACTTAGAATTCCAGAACACATCTGGTCCTTTTAGAGAGGCAGGAATGGGGCCTAAAGAGGGCTTGACACTGCAAGATCTCTCACATCCTCCCAGCATGGGGCTATGGCAGCCCTCAAAGAACAACCAGCTATCTAAGACATGCCACCACAATCAGTTAGAACTTTGCTTCTCAGCAGATTCTGTGTCCCCTGCTGGGTTTGTGGTATTAGTCTGACCACTCTCTGCTTTGGGATGTTTACTCTTCAAAGCCCCCTTTCAACTTCTTGAGTTTAGCCAGTTGGATTGCAATTCCCAGGTGACCTGACCCTGACCATGTGCCCCAATATGAATTCTTGCATGTCTTTTCTCAACTATGAGGCTCCCCTCTTCCCTTGCTTTCATGTGTTGTGTCACCCGCCCCTTCACTGATGAGAAAAATTGCAACACAGTTTTCCCCTTCCTTCCAGATGGCCCTTTCAGAGAGGAAGAAATGCCCCCCGCCCTCTGCTGTCATCTCATGTCTAGAAGAAAACATTGTACTGGGCAGCTGTTCTCCAACTGTGGGTCATGATGCCTTTGGGTTCACATATAAAATATCTTACAGGTCAAATACTTATGTTACCTTTCATAGTAGAAGTAAAATTACAGTTATGAAGTAACAATGAAAATAATTTTATGGTTGGGGTCAGCACAACATGAGGGTCAGCACAAGTAAAGGGTTACATCATTAGGAAGGATAAGAACCACTGTGATAGGGAATAATACAACTGTTCTAATTTCTTTCAGAGTCCATCAAGCATATCGAAAACAAGAGAATTAGAGCATCTGTTGGGGACCCATTGAGCCAATACTGACCACTGGGTATAATTATTTTCAAACAAAAAAGGTACAATTATTTTCAAACAACAACAACAAAATATGTGGTTAGAGATAGTTTTAAGTTTCCAGCCCCACCTTCCTCCATTTAATTCCCATTAGTAGTGCGCAGGTCTAAGTTGACATTGGAAGTGTTTGGTTGGTTTTTAGCCTGCATCTATTTTTCTCTTTAAACTATCAGCTCAGCTTTAGAATCAAATCTAAAAGCTAAAGGCCATAACACAGCCAGTGTTGTAGAAAATGTATCAGTAATGCCGGAAAATGAATGCATCTCCTTTTGGTGTAAAATTTACCATCAATTTGTAAGTTAGGTGAATAAATACAAATGCCCTAGATTTACCTCCACTTTCAATGGGCTTTCATCCCCCTGAGTCATGCTGCACAGTACGAATATCTCACATTTTTAGCCACTATACATCCTAGTTTAGCAGTCATCCACTAGAGAGAATCACTGTTTTGCTTCACACTCCCATGTCAGACTAGAAGCTATGCCACTGCCCATTAACAACAAAGATCCTCAGATGGCATACGTCTAGCCAAGGAAAAAGACCGTATCTGCTTTTCACTTTGTTCAGTATTTTATTTGGTCCTTTGAGGAAATATCTCAGTCTTTGGTCCTAGCTGGCAGGGAAGGCACGAATCCGGTGGTCCTCAACCTTCCTGACACTGTGACCCTTTAACAAAGCAGTTCCCCATATGGTGCTGACCCCCTCTCCCAACCATAAAATCATTCCTGTTGCTACCTCATAACTGTAATCTTGCTACTGTCATGAGTTGTAATACAGATATCTGATATGCAGGATCCCTGATATATGACCCCTGTGAAAGGATCCATCATTCTCTATCCCCAAATGGCCCATGACTCACAGGTTGAGGACCACCGCACAAGTATAACCCAGGCTGGCTTCAAATGCACAGCAATAAAAGTTTACATTTGAAAGATTGGATGCATATTGCTTTTGTAGCATGTAAAGTCCAAGCATCATGAACCAGGGACCATCTGTATATATAAAGTGCTTTTAAAGGTACCTGAAGCACAGGAAATGCTGGGCACATTTTGTCTTTGACTAGTCTGACTCCTGCTACAGAAACGCCTTGAGAGATGACAGAATTAAGATGAAAAGATAAAGGGCATCTAGATCTTGGGGGGCTTGGGAGGGACATGTGCTGTGTGAGTTATGTGCCTGGGTGGCCAAGGGAAAAAGCCTTGTAAACTGTTGATCACTTGACTCAGAATTTTAGCAGGGAGAAGAGGGGAGACATCATCTCATGTTGTTAAACACCATACATGCCACAAAGCATATTTAGATGGAAATGGCATCAGTGAAAGTGTTCCTCCCTCAGCAACTTAACAGTCTAATATCAAGGCCAGGTCATGAGCTCTGCAGAGAATGACATGAAATGGGGACCAGTAGGACTAAGTAAAGTGATATGGGCTTAAAGGAGGAAAGACAGGTCACCTGTGGCTGGAGAAATCAAGGAAGGCTTCCAGAAGGAAGTGGCATACTCTGTTGTCATTATTTTTCTCCAGCCTTTCTTTTCCATGACTTTAGTGCCTACAGATATTTCCTGTTTCTGTGTATCCTATGCTGTGTCCTTTTCATACTACATAGATATGCCCTCCTCTCCTCTCTCTCTCTTTACTGAATATCCTAAGTTCTCGAAGTGTACTGCCCATGACAAAAGCTGTGAGGTTTTCCTGAAGCCATTATACAGATCCTAATTGAATGACTGCCTTTCATTCTAGCCCATTCTCTTACAAAATGCTAATGGGAGATAAAATACGTATGAGCTTTACTCTAACCTTTACTTGGCAAAATAATCCCTGAATCTGAAGAGGGAGGTGGCATTCTTTTATGAGAGCTAGCCATCTGGGACCTAACCTGTTTGCCCTCTGTGTGGTTCGTGGGAGAATCTAAGCACACAGGTGGTTGCCCTGTTAATCGTTTCATATTAAATAGTCTCTTGAAGGTTAGAAGTCACCCCAAATCTCTCGGGTCGTGTTCCTCCCTCAAACACTAGTCAGCAAAACATGGGAGTGTGTGTAAATGCATGTTGAAAGTCTCATATCCACTCCTTGCAATAAGCAAATCAAATTCTGTTGGGTTGTGGGGTCAGCAGGTAACTAAGCTAGTAAAATCGACTGATGATTTCGACAGCTGTAGAAACAGGAGTCATACATGACAGGCTTGGTGAGAGGCTGGGAAGATGGTTCTCCCTTCATAAACAAAGTCAGAATTCTGAAAGAAAGGCCAAGGAAATTACTGGTGTTCTGAGACAGAGACAAGCTCTTGCGGATACAACTTTTCATAATAAAAGCAACCACAATAAAAATAAAATAAAATAAAAGCAACCACATCTTTCCACTTAAAGCAGTAGTTCTCAACCAGTGAGTCCCTACCGCTTTGGGATCCAATGACCCTTTCACACGGGATCATATATCAGATACCCTGCATATCGTATATTTACATTACAAAAGATAACAGTAGCAAAGCTATAGTTACAAGAAATCTTATGGTTAGGGGTCACCACAACAGTAGGTCACAGCGTTAGAAAGGTTGAGAACCACTGACTTAAAGCATAGCTTAAGCATGGGTGAGATGGCTTAACAAATAAAGCTCTTGTCATGCAAGCCTGGCCACTTGGGTTAGATCTCCACATGTATGCAAAGGTGTAAGGAAACAACTGATTCTGCAAGATGGTCCTCTGACAACAGGTGTGCTGGTGAAATTAAATAATAATAATAAAAAGCTTAAGCCAGGCACAATGCCTCACAACTATAATCCCAGCAAGTGAGAAACAGAGGCAGTAGGATCACCATGCTAAATTCAAGCTGATTTGAGCTCCATAGTGAGACCCTATCTCAACAAGAACCAAAAGGAGCTTAATGTCCAAGTGGGGAGATTTCCTAAGAATTCGGCATAGTGTGCCAGACACATGCATAAGAAATTTCAACCCTTGGCTGAAGCTGTTGGGGAATGGACCATTCCAAAGGAGCAGGGAACAGTGACAGTGAGGGCCAAAGCATGTTTGTGTGGAAAAGATGTGGACAGATTTGAGAGAAGGCTCCCATGGGAATCTAACACTGAGCTAGGTCAAGTGGATATGCTTCCAGGGACCCTTTCTTTGTCCTTAGGTGGGCCTCTCTGTTTCTACGCTTCCCAGATGCTCCTCAGGAGTCTGGTCATCCCTGGGCTTCAATGACAGGCAGGGGCCTTAACTGGCTAATGCAATATGCTCACTGGAAACTGGTGATGGTATCTAAATGCTTCACAAACTATCACACCCTGTATATGTGAGTACACAAGTCAATGCTTCTCCTACAGCGGTAAGCGAAATGGCACTTCCATCGGCGCGGCAGAGTCTACAAGCCAGGTGTGAAGAGATCCAGCTTTCTGTGCTCCTCATGCCACACCACTCAGGGGCAAACAGCTGTTTGTGAGTTCACCCCACAGACTCGGCTAGACTTGGGCATCAGCTCTGGCTCTCTTACCAACAAATACACCTTAGCATCATCTGTCAAATGAACATGATACCAATATGATATCTGCTGTCGGTATGAGCTGAGTCATGGGAAATCCCGGTATCTGGCCCTTTTCAAGAGTTCAGTTCATGGCAATACACTTCTGATAAGAGGTTTCCTAGGGGTGGTTTGTTTGTTTGTTTGTTTGTTGGAGAATTATCTTGGTTATCTTGGTTTTTTGGAGAATTATCCGGGCATGGCTTCCTTCATATACTAAGAAATGATGACTTTCGAAAGAGGGTTCCATGATAGGTCTGGCAGCCTGGAGGTATTTACTCAGTCACCTATTTACAAAAAAAAAAAAAAAAATATTCTCAAGCTCACAGCAGCTGTGGTTGCCTGCCTAAGACCCACACAAAATCCTACTCTTCAACATTCCAGTGTAAATGGGGGAGGAACTTATGTGCCTCCCCCACACACACTACCTGAGGAGCTCCTAGCACTTGAAGGCTACCAGGAAAGGAGAAGTCACTTCAGTAGTTTGGCTCCTGATGAGTTACCCGTGATCCAGCAGATGACCTCATGCCCATGAGCATTCAGGCAGCACTAATTAGGCTCTGAGTTACTAAAAAGAGAGAGAGAGAGAGAGAAAAAAAAAAGAACATGAGGGTGGGAGGTGAATCTGTGGAGGAGGAATAGACGACAAATGAAAAGCAAATGCATTGTGTATGTGTATGGAAACTGTTAAAGAATAAGAAAAATACTTTAAAAATATGTATTCAACCTCAATCTTACGTCAGGCATTTTGCAAAATATTGGGGATCTAATGAAGAATAACGTATGTTCTAAATCCAGCAACTTAGTCAGAAGCTCCTGTGCTCCTTAAGCTTCATTTTGCTTTGTTTTAATGGGTTTCGTTTATTTCTTTTTATGTTCTGCAACAGCGGAATTGGGGAAGAACTGTATCATTTCCTCCAGTTCTCACACATGACTAGTTGAAAATTCACAGAGCACTTTCAAAATGGCATGGTTGGGACTTCTGAAAATTCTGTCTTACAAAATAGCACCAAGATCTTGAGAATTCCCTTAAAACCAGCTTTTTTGCTTTCCCTCACAACTCTAGAAATCAGCCAAAAGCTTCCAACAATCAGAGATGAATTTATCTGAGTAAACTAGCTGAATATTGGGAAGAATAGCAAGTTTTGCAGTGTTTGAACATGCCCTATTCCCATCCTCCTCTACCCAGCGCACAGCAACATTGAAAGCCAAAATCCCTGTTGCCACAGTATCTGTGAAAAGTCAGCACCTGCTACCCACTGGAGTGAGCAGAATGGTTTTGAATCACTCCAAATAAACCTATCCCTAGAGAACTGTCAGTATGTGACTGTCAGGTAACTAACTCTCTCTTTAAAAAAAAAGTATCTGTCACAGGTCTTGTCTTCCAACACCTGACTCACTATCTGCAAGCCCCTTTTCCAAGGACATTTTAGAAAACAAAAGCAACAGTTGTTTAACATCTAGGCTGCCTGAGGCAGACCATAATATTTGGGGAAAATGACAGAATAAACAAGAAAAACAATGAATGCGACAATGCATAAAAAGATTCCATGCCTAGCCAAATGGAATGTATCCCAGAAATATGAAAGCAATTCAACATAAAATCAATCAATGTAGCAGCGGAGGGAAGAAGAAAACCCACCAGGTCATGGTGGTTGACACAGAAAAAGCACTCAACACCATCCAACAATATTTCATGGTCAAAACATGTGAAAAGTGTAACTAGAAGTCTTCAACCAGATAAAATCTAACTAAAGCAAACTCCAAAAAGCCTTTTGCCCTAAGACGTGAATTAAGACAGATTTGTTTGCTCTCACTACTTCAATTCATCACTTTACTGGAGGTAGTAGTTCGGTTCGGTAAGAAGAACAACTAAACATTCAGTTCAGACAGGAAGAATTCAAACTCTTGAATTCATGGACGACATGATCCAGTATAAAGAAAATGCTAAGGAATAACCAAGAGCAGAAACTCTTAGTTCTAGTAAATGAAATGGGTAAGACTGCAACATACAATGTCAACATGCAAAATCAGGAGACAACAACTGTGGTGGAGATTTTATTTTGAACTGAGCTCTAACCAGACCAAATCAAAATAATTGCTTTCACATAATTTAACCAACACGTTCATGACCCAGATGATACTCAAAGCAAATGGACACTTTTGAAAAACAGGTGATTCAGTCTACATGATTCAACATAATAAGGAAGTTCTCTCCACTTTGATCCTTACCACAAAGAATAACTACAAGTAACTTGATGTTAACCATTAGCTTTTTTCTTTTTTTTGTTTTATTTTCTCCTCCCTCCTTTATGCAACCCGTTGTGATGTGATTGTCCAACAAAAGCCTTTATTTCATTTTTTGGAATACAGGTTGTCTCAATTTATGAATCATGTCTAAAAGTTCATTAGTGTGATAACTAAATTTGTTATAAATTTTCTCTCAATAGTTTCTATGCACTATCACCATAGAATCCCAAACTAAATTTGAAAGAAAATAGCACCAAAATTTATCAAGTGCTAACCAAGAGAATTAATGAATGAAGTATAATACCTGTAAACTGAAAACTAGAAGACAGTGTTGGAAGAAAACAAAGACCAAATAAATGGAAAGCAATTTCATACTGATTAACTTAAAATTTTAATAATGTTCAAAATTATAGAATTAGTAAGTAGTATATCCAAGAGTTGAAGCAATACAGTTTATAAAATACTATAGTCTAAACTACTGTTAGCTGCACTTTCCAATCATCTCTGGGCTTCACTGACAGGCAGGTCACTTAACTAGCTAATACAATATGCAGACTGGAAACTATTAACAATATTTCAATAACTTTAGATGCTACCACTTCCTAAATATGTAAGTACAACTTTAATGTTTCTCCGGCAGCAGTGAGGGATATGTGTGTATCAGTCAGTGTGGCAAGGCCCATGAACAAGGTGTGAAGAAAGTCAGCTTTCTGTGTTTCTCAGATGATACCACCCATGGATGGTTTCGGATTTTACCCCATAGACTCTCCCAGACTTGGGTATCCATTCTGGCTCTACCTAATAGCAACAAATGTACGCTGGTGTCATTGTCATCACCTTTCAAGTGAATATGGTACCAATATTCTGGTCTGCAAACTGTTACACAAACTTGCAGACATGCAAGTCTGTGTGTCCACGCACCTACTTAACTCTTCTGTTTCCCCATTGCTCTTAAGACTTGTCTGCATTATTTATGCTAGCTCAAGATTATGTCATTTGGATGTGCTTTTTAACCCCTCCCTTGCTCCCCTCCAGCCTCATCTCTCATCATTTACAACCTCACAGAGCTAGCTGCAGCCACAGTAAGACTGCTCCCAAGATGAGCCTGGCCCTTCTTCACCCCTGTCCATGCCTTTATCTATGTCATCCTCTCTGTTTTTGCTGTTTCCTCCTAACCAGCTCCTATATAACCTTCCATATTCCACTCAGGTATTGCCCCACCCAGGAAGCCTCACTTGAGTTCCCCTTAAGGCCTTATCCATACCCTTTTCAGCTCCCATACTTCAAGGTTGGGAAACTGTCTTTTGGATGGGTCCTTCCTTGCTCATTGATAGTGTTGGCCATCAGAAAGCAGTCCCCATTTCTTACTTGGCTGCTTGAGGATGGCCACCATCATGAATGACACACTAACTGTGAAGACCAAAAAATTCCTGACCAACCACCTGCCTCAGAAGAAACAAATGATCATCTACGCCCATTATCCTCTAAAGGGAACAGTACTGAAGACAGACTACACTTTGTCAAAACACACCAGGCCATACCAGATATCACCGTTGTATTTGGATTCAGAGACCATTATAGTGGTAGCAAGACTACTGGCTTTGGCATGACACCTTTAATTATGCAAGCAGAATGAAGCCTAAACACAGACTTGCACGACAGTGTCGATTTGAGAAGAAAATGGTGAAAGGAACACAAGATCATATTGAAGGTTGGGGTAAGGGGCTTCCAAAGGCCAACACCAAAACTGGAAAAAAAGCAGGAGGACTAAAGATTGTGACGTGACTTTATCTGTTCTGATGAGGTAAATTTCTAAGGAGAGGGCTAATAAATTGTAAACTTAAAAAAAATCCCAATCTTTTTATGCATCTGTGTTCCTCACTAGATTTAATACTCTCAGTTATTTTTTTCCATTGCATCCAATGATCTAGCCTTATCCTTCAACTTCCTTATACCTTCTTGGACTTCTTTCCTATAGTCTGTGATGCTAAAGGTGAAAAGTAAAAAGGATCTAGATGATTTGTATATAAATTTGTGGAAAGGAGTTGTGATTACATAATAGAAATTTTCAACTTATTTGAGTGAAATGAGGTCAGAGGATAAAAATATTTTGCAAATTAGAAAACGTTTTGGTGTGTTTTGTGTGTGAGAGGGTTTTTGCCTTTGTGTATGTATGTGTGCCACGTGTGTGCCTTTGCCCACAGAGGTGAGATAAGGGCATCAGATCCCTTGGAACTGGAGGGTTATAAAAGGCTGTGAGCAGAAATATTGGTGCTAGGAACTGAACCAGGGTCCTCTGCAAGAGCAACAGGGCTCTTACACACTGAGCCATCTCTCAGGCATAGAGATTGTTTCTCACAGTTTTCTAATTGTCATCTGTTTTAAACCTAAAAGTGTATGGTGGCTTAAATGCAGTAGAATTTCCTCACACATGTAATGTTTCAAGATAAATACACTTGGTCAGTAGGATAGTTCTCTTCCTCATGAATACTAAGGGACAGGGACATGGACTCATAAAAAGCCTTACAAATGAGGTAAAGCCACAGAGCAACACACATGGCAAACTTCTATGGGCCAATCATGGGACTGTCACATGCTGTTTCTCTTCCTAGTACATTAATGAGAACTTAGTTGTGCAGCCAGGGCTGCTGAGAAATAGGGTCTACCCAAGGAAAAGAACGATTCGGTTGAGAATTCCTAGTCATTGTAAATATAATGGTAAAGCTAGGATAGTTTGCCTTGGGTGTTGGGTAAACGATGGAAGAGCTTTCTGTTCTTTGTACTAGTGTGCTACATGGTAGAGGTATGTAAATCTGTCCCCTGGGGAGCTTGAGTAGTCAGAGGCAGGCAGTATTTCAAATCATGGTTGACAGCTCAGCTCCCTACTGAGTCACTTACTAGGAAGTAGCAGCTGGAGGGTGACTCGCATTGCTGATTATTCCTTAATTATTAATCACTGACACTTTGTCAATTGCCTTAAGTCAAATCCCAGCTGGGCTACTATACAATATTACAGTGTTGGCCCTCAATATTTTTCCTGCTGTATGTCTAGGCAAGGAAGGGTATTAAATAGATAGCCAAGTAGCAACCTGATTTATTGTAAACCAGCCAAGTGGTACTCAAAACATAATGGGAAAAGGCAGAATCAAAAAGGAAACTAATTTCCATTTCAAAGCATAGCCACGGGCAGTTGATTCTCTGGCAGTTTGTGTTTTCCCAGGACCAACTGCACACTAGATGGTGACCCCGTGTAGGCCAAGGGAATGAGCAGAAATAAATCAGTCTGAGATAAGAACCCTCATGATTCTCAGCTGAGAGGCATGTACACTCTAAGGAAAATTTAAAAAACTGATATCCAGGCTCTATTCCTTCAGACCTTAAGGGAGCCTCGGACCATCCAGGAAGAACCTGGGAACCTAGATTGTTTTTGTTTTCATGTGCTTTGAATGATTCTAAATAATCCCTGAGGATATGTTACATACTAGCCTCTTGGTAGAGAAGACTGCCTAGAAGTATTACGAACACTGACTTTTTCCTGGACATCTTAGAGGCCTAACTTGTTCTTTTCTTTCCCCAGTTTGTCGCTCAGCCAAACTGCCAACAACTGCTTGCCACCCTGTGGTATGATGGCTTCCCTGGATGGCGGAGAAAACACTGGGTAGTCAAGCTTCTGACCTGCATGACCATTGGGTTCTTGTTCCCTATGCTGTCTATAGCCTATTTGATCTCACCGAGAAGCAACCTTGGGTTGTTCATCAAGAAGCCCTTTATCAAGTTCATATGCCACACAGCGTCCTATTTGACCTTCCTCTTCATGCTTCTCCTGGCTTCTCAGCATATTGTCCGAACAGACCTCCATGTACAAGGACCTCCCCCAACTGTGGTGGAATGGATGATATTGCCCTGGGTTCTAGGTGAGTGAAACAGGGCTATAATGACTAGGCTGTCTTCTAGCCCTACTTAAAAATAATATGGGAACCTGTACTCAGAGTAGCTCTGAACTAGGACCCCTCCATCAGGCCTTTAGTGAAAATTTAAGAAATGTGACTCCTTCTCCCCTAGGTTCTGATCTCTCAGTTATGTTTGGGCTCTCCTAAACCAAGCATGTTCTCTTTGTTTGCATCCATTCACCTAACATCTTCTAGGGTGGAAAAAAATGGCTGTTAGTTGGTTTAGGAAAGAAAGCTTTGTGTCAGTCAGTATAGGCTTCAGGTAAACTAGACAAGGCAAGCATTCTATTTAAAACACCCTTCTCCATAACCAGGAAGCACACAGAGGATTCTGATTTCTTGTGTTTGTGTCTACTTCGTATAATCCCAGCACCTGTTCAGGTGCCATGTACTATTTAGATACTGATCCCACAATCAGCAGAAACAAACTGGGGAATCCATACTGATGGTGGTAAAAGTTGGTCATCTGTGATCTCTAGACATAATTAAATGACACTGAACTCTCCAACATGTGCCATCATCTAAGTCTTTGTCATCCAAACTATGAACCCCAAGCTAATCTTTTGAGCATTACTTGCGATTTTATCTATGACCTACACTGGGTCTAGAAATTAACAGCATCCTTAAGTGCTGTTCATTTATTTTCAATAATATTTTATTATTTTTTATTAATTACAGTTCATTCCCTTTGTATCGCAGCTGTAGCCCCCTCCCTCTACCCCTCCCAATCTCACCCTCCCTCCCTCTTCTCCACCCATACCCCTTCCCCAGTCCACTGATAAGGGAGGTCCTCCTCTCCTTCCATCTGATCCTAGTCTATCAGGTCTCATCAGGACTGGCTGCATTCTCTTCCTCTGTGGCCTGGTAAGGCTGCACCACCCTAAGGAGGAGATGATCAAAGAGCAGGCCAATCAGTTTATGTCAGAGATAGTCCCTGTTCCCCTTACTAGGGCACCCACTTGGACACTGAACTGCCATCGGCTACATCTGTGCAAGGGTTCTAGGTTTTCTCCATGCATGGTCTACGGTTGGAGTATCAGTTTCAGAAAACACCCCTGTGTCCAGATTTTTTGGTTCTGTTGCCTTCCTTATGGAGCTCCTGTCCTCTCCAGGTTTATCTGTCTCCCTCTTCTTTCTTAAGATTCCCTGAACTCTGCCCAGAGTTTGACTATAAGTCTCAGCATCTGCTCTGATACTCTGCAGGACAGACTCTTTCAGTGCCCTTTGTGGTAAGCTCCTGTCCTGTTCCCTGTTTAAAGTCTAGAAAGTTATGGACTTGACCACAGCCACAAACTTTTGCTGAAGCATCTCTGTCATCAGGCAAAATTACACACACACACACACACACACACACACACAGGAAAAACAAAACAAAAACATATATTTAGAAAAGAACTGAGAAAATGGGACTCTAAATGATTTGGAGTCACAATGCCTAGCTTCAGCACTTATGTCTGGCAGTGTGGTCCCTGGTGCATACCTCAAAACCCACGGAGAGTTTATCTCTTTAACACCAGTGGAAAGTAAAGACCACAAAATAATATTAATAAAGTCAATTTACTATACTCCAAAATGAGAAGAGTGCCAAATACTGCACCCCAACAGCCCCCAATTAAGAATGACAAAGTGAGGTGGCTATGGTGATGAACACCTCAAATCCCAGCACTTGGGAGGCAGAGGCAGGGGCATCTCTCTGAGTTCGATCAAGGCCAGCCTGGTCTACAAAGTGCATCCAGGACAGCCAAGGCTACACAGAGAAACCCTCTCTCAGGTGCCAGGGGTGGAGTAAGGACAAAGTGGACAGTGAGTATTTTAGCCATTAGGGAAATGAAAATTAAAAGTCCTTTGAAATTTTATTGCACCCTAGTCAGAATGGCTATCATGCAGAAAGTACTGATGCAGGGCTGGAGGGATGGATATCACTTCATTCACTGTTGGTGGGAGGCTTCTGCATGCAATCTGGAAATCAATGTGGTAATTTCTCATAAAACCATGCTATTCCTGGGGTCAGGTAAACAAAAGACACAATATTCCACTGTAGAGATACTTGTACTTCTGTGTTTATTGCTGCAGTATGACAATAACAAGGAGGTGTCTAGATGTCCATAAACAGATGAATGGAAAATGAAGACAGGGTACTTACACATAATGAAAAATTGTAAAAAATAATAAAATTGTGAAACATATAGTAAAATTGATGAATCCAGAAAATATTACATTGAACAAGGTTACCTAGACTTCAAAAGACAAATACTTCATGTTCTCTTATATACAGATCCTTGCTTTTATATGTAGATCATAAAAATGGAAAGAAGACTATGAGATAGAGAAAAGAGGTATTGAGAACGAGGAAATAGAACATATGTGACACGAAAGCTGAAAAGGGCTACCAGGAGTAGAAGGCTAAAGGAGGGAGAAGAGAGATGGATGAGAAAATGGGTTGAGAACAACAAAAGCAAATTATGTTTTTTGTTTCAAAGTGTAATAATGAAACCTAATAGTCTGTATGCAAATTTTTACATATAAAAGTGGGAGTGTCCAGAAAAATAAAAAGGATACTAAGTGTGACAAATTCAAGATTGGGAGATGAGGTAACCAAGGAAAGAATGGTCAGTGATCTTCACCTCTTAGAGTCTTACCTGCTGAGCTGAGTACATTGATGAATCATTTATGACTCTTTATTCATCACTTCATTCAGGAATCTCATCTTTATTCATTTGGGGACTTCTGTTTTGATATCCAACACTATTTTGATAAAGAAATAAACTTTTGGCCTCCATTTTTCAGGTTTCATATGGGGAGAGATAAAGGAGATGTGGGATGGAGGATTTACCGAATACATCCATGATTGGTGGAATTTAATGGATTTTGCAATGAACTCCCTCTACCTGGCAACTATTTCTTTGAAGATTGTGGCCTATGTCAAGGTAAAATGGAATGCCTAGCATTTATCTTCCCCAGTTATTTTGGTTGGGTTATGTTGATAAACTGTTGTACCCAGAGCAAGAAGAGTTTATGAGAAAAATCAGTTAAGTGTCCCATCCACATTAGAAAACACTCCAGAGACCCTTTCAATAGTCTGGAAGTAGTGTCAACTTCAGCAAATCCAGAGGAGAATGGAATATTTTTTCCAGAGGAATCCTTAAGTTTCCTGGAATGTCGGCGTAGATGTAGGTGTCTTCAGCTTTCAGTGTGTAAACGTCCCAGCCTCTAACATTCCTCTGAAGAAGATAGCACACTGAGACTCACACAGTGCAGAAGCAGGAAATCCACTCAGTTCCTTACCCCCAAAAGTCCTCGTATCTGTTATCACTTTAGTAAAATCAGTTCTTGTCTATTTCATTAATAGCTTTCCATTTTCTAGCCAGTGGCAATCCCTTCTCCCTGTGGAGGCATACAGTACAAACTGATATCTGTAGTAGAGGTAGCATCTGCTCTAATTCACCTTCTAAGCCACTGTTTCACAAAGTCAGACATCCCCACTTCCCCAACCCATTCTTCATATGACAAGCAGCACAGCCCCAGAAACTGTTGGCCATGTAGGTCTACCACAACCTCCATTTTCCTCATTATTTTCTCTGTCAGGATAATCAGTCTGTCACAAGTCCACATTTTTCAGTATCGCTCAAACCACATCACCTTACCAGTTCAGAAAATGCATGCCCTGTGCAAGCCCCGCTGCACTAATACTCTCCCCACACAAAAGCACCTTAAATTACCCTGAAAATCATTTGAAAATATGCACAATTTCGATTTCTTAATGAGACCTGTGAATGGGTTGAGTCTGGCTCTCTCATCCACAGAGATACAATACATGTAAGATTACCTTTTTCAAGCAAAACAAGATAATAATTATGAATTAAAGTTGCAGGCAACCCTCCACAGAGGTCAGAGGTCAGGTCTGCTGCTTAATAATAGAAGGTGAGGCTGTGCCCTTCTATCATGATGTGAGTTTTTCCACATGAGAGCTGGCTGAAAATTCATTCCCCAAGGTGTCTAGTCAGTCATGCTTTGGGTATTAAATTTCACATGGAGGACTCCAAGTCTCCAACAACTTCGTTTCTTTTTACACCTCTGACGTGCATATTGCTTAAACTGTAACATCTTGAGAGTTATAGAGAACATGAATATTTTTGAACACGTACAATTTAGCCACGTATACATCAAATAATATTGTGATAAAACTACAGCACCCTTTCCTAGTTAACATGGCTCCTCTTAGAATAAGGGCCTTTCATTAGAGAAAGTAATAAAACTGCGTAGGCTCTAAGGCTTTATTGCAAACCAAGGGCATTATGAGCATGAATATTGAATGCATTCATGAAACATTCTTGAAAGGAGCCCAATAGTGTGTCTTCTGCATGTGGTGATCATTTAACATGCTGCCATCATGGACTCCCATCATTAGACTATTCCTGTTCATCTTTCACTTTTGGGTTCACAGAACGTGATTCTCACCTCACTGAAAAAAAATGTGAGACCCAGTTTCAAACTGCACTCTGTTTCAAAGAATGTAAGAAATATCACTAATCTCCCAGTGTCACTAACCTAGCTTCTGGATCCATGAATTTAATTCGTACTCACACCTGTGAGCTAGATCACCAACTGCCAATCCCTCTACCTCTCAGAGTCTCAGTATTGTCTCTGATAAACAAACCAATGAAACTCCATTAGTGGTTTTCAAACTTTGTAGTCATGGAAACATATATTCAAGCGGTAACTTACATGGAACTACAAGATATAAAATGTCTCAGAGGGTTAAGTTGGCATCAATAATATGCCATCTAATCCGCTGCTTTGGCTCCTGCAATGGTCGTTAGATGTCTCCACTAAATGTCGAGGATCTAAGAAATACAGTTGGAAATTGACAATATTGGATCAGAAGTTTTCAAGCTTTAGTCTATGGACCAAATTTAGCTCATCCACTGGCCTATGTACTGTCTTTGGCCACTTCAGTGCTACCTACAAAGTGAGTGTTAAGTTGTGACAGAGACCTATAGCTGCTAAAGCCAAAAATATGTACTATCTGGCAACTGACTGAAAAATGCCTATTGACATCTATTCTGGATGAACTCTTAACTTATCTGTTAAGGTGTTCTCCAGATGTGTAAGTTGCAAACTAGAAATATCCGGAGAGAACTGTCTTCCATGCTTTGGAGTATTCTGCGCATCCAGATCTGCCACACTGTGGGCAACAGATTTCACTGTGGTGGAGAAGCAGAAAAAAATCAAATAAATTCTACACTGTACATATACCATGTGGTTATTTCTCATTTTAAAACATAGGTTCGGTTTGCTTATCACCAAAGAATCTTGATCTCTCACACAGCTCTCCAAACTTGTAGCAACCTTTGTGGCATCTGTGTTGTGAAATCAACCCTCATGTGTGTGACATTTCATGGGAACAGTGCCAGACTTAATGTCGAGGGACCTGGAGTTCAGTTCCAGCTCTGCCATCAAATTTGTTGTGTGACCTTTTAACAAGTCCCTCTGTATTTCAGTTCCTCCATTTGTAAGACAGGCACACCAACCTACTTGCCCACCATGATTCAAAAACTGTTTTGATTTATTTTTCTTTGAAGAAAGATGTTGAAAATTTGGCTAAGATTACAAAAAAAATTAATCAGCCACTGAAAGGCCTATCTGAAGTAGATGCACTCATGTGACATGGTCTCTCTGATTCCTCCAACAATGAAGAATCTTGGATATACAGAAGTGATTTTTAACACCACCAGTTTTATTGGTTGTGGGATGTGCTTCACAAGATAATTTGGCCTGCAATGCATTTTCTCAGGGAAGTCACCTACATTTCATCCTCAGATATTGTGATGTTTAAATGAAAGTAGAATATAATGATGCTCTGTATTGTATTCTAGGCAAAACCTACTTTTGGCATGGGGAAGGTTAACAGTTCCTTATATTTCCATACTATTCTCCTGATTGGGGTACAGAGGCTCTTGTGCATGAATACAGAATCACAAACATGCATAGAGGGGGAATGCCATCATCCTTCTTTGAGTGTGAAGGTAAAAATGAAAAGCCATTTTGAGTGGCAATTTCCAAATAAGAGTCCTGGCCTCACCATCTCACATTTTTTGATGAGGCTGTTCTTCGCCTTGTAGAAGACAGAGGCCTTCAGAAGGCTGGAAATGGGCAGCCAACTCCATAAATACTGGCTCTTCCCTCTCCTTCAGCTTCCCGGTTCTTCATTTGCACTGAAAGGCCTTTCTAACTTGGAGAGTTGTTAGAGAAACAGTAAAATACATCCATATGCCACTAAGGGAAGAAGTACTAAATTTGCTACCTGGAAGGTTGACATGCCATTTGCGATGGCGTAGAATACATTACAAACTGCTAAAAATGCAGCACAGAGCTCTGGGGAAAGGCTCCCTAAGGACTCTCCATCGCCATCACACTAGAGGCAGCAGAGTCTGGAGAATGAACACTGCTTCGCCTGAATCTCTGCATTGTCCTTTAAGAACTGCTAACTGACCACGCATTTCAAGCCAACCAGGGCAGGGGTCATGACATAGATTTGAGAGGAAATCTCACTGTGAAATGAAATAATCTGGTCTTTGCTAGCTGGGGCATCCCAATGGCTCCTTTTCAGAAACACTCAAGAGCAATCTGGCAATCTTGCAGCTAGAAAATGTCTGTTGATAAAGCACCAAGTGGCTGCTGCAGATGAGGGCTCTGAAATTCCTTCTGCTATGTATATCTGCATGGCATATATTTGGATAACAGTGGGAGGGAGAGAGTTATTCTCACTGTGCACTGACTGAATGGGGCAAGAAAACCAATAGTGCCATGCACAGGGAATTTTATGGAAGCTGAGTGCTGGGTGCCTATTTTGTGAGTGGAAGGGTACAAAGGAGAAGTTTGGGGACATACTCACTGTACCTCTCATACAACTTCTTGTTGTTTTGTTTTGTTTTTTTTTCCAGTATAATGGTTCTCGTCCAAGGGAAGAATGGGAAATGTGGCACCCGACTCTGATCGCCGAGGCACTCTTCGCAATATCCAACATTTTAAGTTCCTTGCGTCTCATATCCTTGTTCACAGCCAACTCCCACTTAGGGCCTCTGCAGATCTCTCTGGGACGCATGCTGCTCGATATACTCAAGTTCCTCTTTATCTACTGCCTAGTGCTGCTGGCTTTTGCCAACGGACTCAACCAGCTTTACTTTTACTATGAGACCAGAGCCATCGATGAACCTAACAACTGCAAGGGGATCCGGTGTGAGAAACAGAACAACGCCTTCTCCACGTAAGATGAGCATCTTTCTTTTGCCTTCTTCCTGTCTTCCTTTGTGTTGTGTTTTCCATGCACAGCTTTGCCCATATTCCATCATGGGAAAAGCAGAGTTCTCTGCAGATCCAACTGAAAGGTCTGGGATGGCAGAAAGTCCTTCCTTCAACACAGAGTACTAGAAGAGCAGCAAGAGAAGAGAAGGAGATTTAACAGAGACAGAAATACAGAGAGAGCCTTGGAGTGGCTCCATTAAAAAAAAAAAGGTAGCTCTGAGTACTTTTTTTGACATTCAAAAGAGTGGCAGCCACAGAGGATGTGAACGCACAAGCTAGGCCTAGGAATGAGTGGCCAGAAACTTAACTTAATGACTGTAAATCAAGCTTAAATCGTAATAATGTGCTCTCTTTAACATGCGTACACTAAGACAGAGTAAGACAGGCTTGAGGCAATATTAAGTTCAACCTGCCTACTAAATGAATTTAAGGATTGAGATGGGGATTCCCTGGAAGTGTCACTACTCCCATTTTGAGTATTGAAAGCTGTTCATGGTACTTTGTCCAGAAGACCACAGCCTCTGGGCAGCTAACTTCTGTGCTTTCCCTTCCTGCTGTCAAGGTCTGCTTCTTTGGAATTTTTCACCCCCTCCCCCGAAACGGCTTTGAATGATAGTGAAAAATAGAAAAGAGAAAGGAAGAAAGCAGAGAGATGTTGTGGCACCTGTCTGTTATCCCACCACTCAGGAGGCTAAGGCAGTTGGTTCATGAGTTTGAGAATAGCCTCGGCTACGCAGTGAGACTCCTGTCTAAAAATAGCCAAAGAAAAAAGGAAAAAGGAAAGGAGAGAGGTAGAAAGAAAAGAAGAAAGGGAGGGAGGGGGGAGAGGGAGGAAGGAATGAAGAAAAAAAGAAGAAAGAAGGAAGGAAGGAAGGAAGGAAGGAAGGAAGGAAGGAAGGAAGGAAGGAAGGAAGGAAAAAAGGTAGTTCAGGCAATTTTCTTAGGTTAGGAGCTTAACTGTCCTTCACTTTGTCCATCTCAATACCCACTTCTGGAGACCCAAAGCTTGTTCATGATTTTTTAACTTAAGAATTTAGTCCTTAAACTATGAATTCATCTTTTATGTTTTGTTTTGTTTTTTAAACAAATAATTGGATATATAAAATTCTACAAATCCTGGAGGTACAATGTGAAGTTTAGATATATGCACACACTATACAATGATCAAATCTGTATACTTAACATCCTTATCACCTCAGTTATTGCTCATTCCTTTGTGTTGAAACAAGAAGAATCTCTTCTAGCCAATTTGAAATGTACAATGTGCTTATCTGAAGAGTCTTATCTGGTCTCTCCTTATTGTATAAGAAATCACCAGAACTTCTTGCTCCCATCCAACTGCAACATTGTTTTCATTGGCCAACTTCTCCCATCTCTCCCACTTTCCACTCTTCCTCAGCCTACCATAACTACCATTCTGCTCTGTACTTCCACAATATCAGTGGTTTTACATTCCATACCTGAGTTGGAGCATGCAGTTTTTGTATGGC
The DNA here is from genome assembly GCA_028658305.1 of Pachyuromys duprasi. Lineage (NCBI taxonomy): Eukaryota > Metazoa > Chordata > Mammalia > Rodentia > Muridae > Pachyuromys > Pachyuromys duprasi. Next base: position 50,958,745 of record CM053742.1, read on the forward strand.
TGGCTTATTTCACTTAACATTAATACCCTGTGCATACATTCATGTTCCTACAGATGTCAGAAAGTTTTTTTAGATATTTTAAACATGTATGTCTTTGTATGTGTGTGAGAGACAGAGAGATCACATACATGACACTGCATACTTCTAGACATTGATTCTCTCTTTCCACCATGTAAGTCTGGAAATCAAACTCTGGCCATCAGGCTTGGTGACAAGTACTTTTACTCACTGAATCATTTTGCTGACCCCTTCCACTGAGTTATTTTTCTTTAATTCTATAAGTCAGTTCACCAGACTTAGACATTCTAGAAAAATCTTTAGTAACCAAGGCCAGATCAAGTGCAGGAATCTCAGCACTCCTAGCAAGGGGCAGAGAGATTGCAAGTTTGAGGCTAACCTATGTTACACAGCAACACTCTGCCTTAAGATCAAGAAACAGCTAGAGATTGAGGGTGGTTTTTTTTTGGGGGGGGGGTGTTTTTGTTTTGTTTTTTTGGGGGGTTGAGGTTTTTTTTTTTTTTTGGTTGTTGTTGCTATTGCTGTCATTTGAGGACAAGGTCTCATATTATTCCGGCTTGGCTTTTGAAATCTCTGTGTAGCTGAGGCTAACCTTAATTTCCTGATCCTCCTGTCTCTACCTCCCAAGTCCTAGGATTACAGGTTTTCATCGTTATACTCAGTTTTACAAAGGGATTTTTAACTTAATCAAATGTACTCAGGAAAACTCAAGGCTTTCTCTCCTCCCTACATGACTTGCCTCTAGCTGTATTCCCTGAAGTGAGTTATTTAAATTCCACCATTCAATGGACTGGTAACAGACATGAAAACAGAATCTGAGGTGAGATGTGTTTCAGAAACATTGGGACAAAATGTGAAAGTTCTCTTTCCTGAAGGAAGTTCTTAGAGTCTTCCTACTGTGAATCTCCATCACAGAAAGAGGAGGCAGTCTTCCCATGTATGCTCTCTCCAGACACGCTTCCTCTTATCTTTCAAGTGATCTCTCCAGTGAACATGTTGGAGTGAGAAAAGTTGGATCATTCCATTGCTCATGCAGCATTCTTCACCTCAACCAGACTATCACCCATCTCTCCTCCTAGGGATCACAGTAAAATCTCAGACGGGAAAAATGAGCAGATAATGGTCCAGAGTGGGTAGGTCAAGAGCTATCACTGTGTTGTTAAGCCAAGCTGAGTGCATAACAGTAACTTGACACCTTGCTGGATCTTTATCACCACGAGCTTGGGCTTCTTCTTCTGCATGACTCTGGAGACAGGATTCACACCTACCTAACAGCATTAGAAAGAGCAATTCTGCAGTGTCAGTTCTCCCAAGAGACTAGATTACGCCCATAAAAGTGTTTGAAAGGATGGAACAATTGAATGCAAAGTGCCTTCCAGGAGGCTGAGTCCTAATAACTCCCCTTCCATGTGCAATCTGCCAAGGAAGTGTGTGAAATGTCTTCTTGCAAGTTTGTAATCACTATGAATACTCCTGTTGCCAATGGACATGTTTCTCCCATGTTTCCTTGACAGGACTATCAAGATGAATGGGAATCTGCCATACATGAAATTATATATTGAGGTATCAGGTATGAACATGCATTGTCATGTTGGACCCAAAGTAGCAGTAATATCACTTCAACTTTACCTCTATCTTTGGATCGGTTTCCTCCAAAGAGTCATGATCCAGATTTATTTTCTTTTAAACACTTCAACCTTGGCGTTGATAATATCACCCATTAAATTGCATGCTGGTCAGCCAAAGCAAAAATCAAAAAGACAGCTTTTAAATTTTTTTAATTTATTACAATTTATTCACTTTGTGTCCCAGATGAGGCCTCCTTCCTCATCCCATCCCAACCCTACCCACCATTCCTCTTTTCCTCCCATAACCCTCCTCTAGTCAACTGATAGGGGTGTTCCTCCTCCCCTTCCATCTGACCCTGACCTATCAGGGCTGGTTGCATTGTCTTCCTCTGTGGCCTGGTAAGGCTGCCCACCCCCTCAGGAGGAGGTGATCAAAGAGCCAGCCACTGAGTTCATGTCAGAGACAGTCCCTGTTCCCCTAACTAAGGAACCCACTTTGACACTGAGCTGCCATGGGCTACATCTGTGCAGGGATTCTAAGTTATCTGATGCATGGTCCTTGGTCAGAGTATCAGTCTCAGAAAAGACCCCTGGGCCAAGATTTCTTGGTTCTGTTGCCCTCCTTGTGGAGCTCTTGTCCCCTCCAGGAGAAAGACAGCCTTGTACAGAAAGAGACTGTGAGCTGTTTTTAGATACGTCATGAAAAGTTTGGTGTCTGCCTACCTAACTTTTCTTCTTCCTTATGATTCTTGAGTAATGTCATTACTATTGTGCTTTAAGATGAGGTGAAAACTTTTCCACTTTAGATGTATTTTGTGAGGAACACAATATACTTGCTGACAACTACATGGCAACCCTTTTGTCGATTCGAGCTCTGCATTCCATATTGGGAGTGGCCAGCTTTCATCTGCTCTTGGAAGAGGCACTTAGGAAAGCACCATCAGTCTCTGGACATAGAGACTGATGAGGGATAGAGAATGAAAGTGTAAAGATGCTAACCTGTAAGCCTGACATCTGTTTTCAGTGGTCCGGGAACTCATCTACAGATTCGTGAAAACACCTTTTTTCCACAGCCTATTTAAGACACTGAGTGTCCCAACTAAATCACTTACCTCCATATTGTCACTCTTAATTTATATTCTCTTTAATTCCTCAGCTCATTAAATGACAGCAGCCAGAATCCTGCAAGCCTGCTGACATGCTTACACTGTTCTTCATGAAACAGCCAGTTTTACCCACCCTGTCAGTTGTGCTTTCTAAAGCTCCTCAATCTCTTTCTTTTTCTCTCTCTCACATTCTCTCTCTCTCTCTCTCTCTCTCTCTCTCTCTCTCTCTCTCTCTCTCTCTCTCATTCTCTCACTGTCACACACACACACACACACAAAGAGAGACAGAGATACAGAGAGTAACACTGTTTAGGTTCAGGCCTACATACTAAGAATCACAGCAAGAGCCTCTTAGCTGGTCTCCTGCCTCCCGTCTTGACTCCCCTCATGATAATCTTTCCCACACTGTGTGGAAATATCTTTCTAAATCCCAGTATCATTTCATCACTCCTGGCTTCATAGCTGCCCAGTGCATACTATCCTATATAAATCTAAGTTCTTTACCATATCATGTAGGGACTTGGAAATTTGAAAGCAGGTCCCTTTAACTTTAACTCTTTTCCTTCATAGTCAATATTTTCTGCTTCCAAAATACACAAAAGCTTCTTGTCTCAACTGCATGGCTCTTGTACATTATTCACCACTGTCTCTGCCTAGAATGCCTGTCCCCACAGTTGAAATTAGATTTCTGTTGCTGTAATAAATTACTCTGACCAAAAACCACACAGAGAAGGAAAGCTTTAAATCATCTTACACTTCAAAGTGATAGTCCTTCATTGAGGAAAGTCAATGCAGAAACTCAAGGCAGGAAAATGGAGGTCGGAACTGAAGCAGAGACATTGGAGGGCTGTTGCTAACCAACTTGGTTTGCAGACTCATGTTCAACAACTTTTTTTAAACAGCTCAGGCCCACATTCCAGCCTAAGGATGATACTGCACACAGTGGACTAGAACCTCGTACATCAATTAGCAATCAGTAAAATGTCCTATAGACGAGCCCATAGGCCAATTTGAAGGAGACAATTCTTCAGTTGAGGTTTCCTCTTCACAGCTGTGTCAATTTGACACACACACACACACACACACACACACACACACACAATTAGCCATCACACACCTAGCTAGTTTGATAGACTCTTCTCCGGCCTTCTATATTGTAAGTGTCACCAGTTCTAAAACCTTTTCTTGCCCACTGTCACCTGTAGATTTTTTTCTGTTTTCCTACAGCATTTTAAACACGTGTCTCCTATCATAGGTAACCTTCTGTATGTCAGTCATCTTTGTCTCCACCAAAGTGACACTCCCATTGTAATGAGGTTTGTACTTACCATACAGACGCCCAGGGCCTAAAGATATTCAAATACCCATTAAATAATTAAAACAGTGAAAAATGGTAGTAACTATCACTCTAAATCTGGAGATAATTATAGACTTAGCTGCTTGCAACCGTAAGAAATAATATAAGAGAAACCTACAGAGCTTTCATCTGGTGTTCCCCAGTGATAATATTTTACATAAATACTATAAGGCATCACCAGAAAATAAATGCTGGGTGGTCTAGTGGACCTTATTTAAAGTCACCAGTTTGACAAGGGAGCCATTTACAACATGGATGGACATGAAGCAATCCTCTTCATCATTGTAGAACATTTATTTGTGTCTCTACCCCCTTTGGTGGCATAAATTGTCTATATAGCTCTACCACTCTTCTAATCACATTAAGCTTGCTTTCAGCAAACCACCTTGGCTTTTTTTCCCTGTTTCTGTCATCCAGCATTTGGACACCTGGTTTAAGTGCAAAGCAGTACATAGCTCTCTATTGTATTCCGTATGTTACTTTCAACCCATTGCTTCAAGCTGTTGAAATGTTTTCTAACCTTTTCATTACATGTTGTTTGGGGGACACATGTGCCACAGCATCGGTGTAGAGGTTAGAGGAGAACTTTCTTTCCTTGAGTCTTCATTTCAATTTATTAGCCACTCTTCCCAGTCCTGTGTCATCTGAAAGTTAATGGAGCATACCATTGATTTTCACCCAAAGCACTGGCAATTTTGTTAGAGAGCCTTTGTCTTTGCCAGGCAGAATATTAGGTAACTAAAAAAATGATACACATGAAGATTGTACAAAAAGGTGTCTATATGAAAAAGTGTAAATTTTATTTTATTTTATCTACATACTGTCGAGGTGTGAATGTATGTGGATGAGCATGTCCCATAGTGTACTGTGGAAATCAGAGGATAGCTCACAGGAGTGGCTTCTCTCTATATACCATGTATGTCCTGAGGATCAGACTCAGATCATCATGTTTGATGACAAGCAGCTTTTCATGATGAGCCATCTCACTGGCCAGTGTGAAAACTATAAAACATAAAAAGCAGATGTATTATTGCCACAACTATGCAGCACTAGAGACACAGTGAATAACAATTTATAAAGATCCCAAAACCTACAAGGAGCATAGGAACATGAAGACAGAGGAAGTAACGACGGTAGTAATAAAAATAGCTCACATTTCCTGAGTGCTCTGAGGTCCATGTACTCATATACATCAGATCTACGTGAGCAAACACACGTATCCTCCCTCCCTGACCATGAATAAGTCAGTCTTATTATTACTCATTGTACAGATGAAAAATGAGGGTCCAGAGCATTTAACCAGGCTGCTTCCATTGCATAAGTCCTAAGTGGCAGAGCCATGAATCGATCCTGACATACAGGCTTCAATCTGCCCTTGGATCCAAGGACATGGGAATATAATTGGTTCTGTGGAGTTATATAATATTTGGTGTGGAGCAAGCATGGTTGTGCATACTTGTAATCCCAGCACGCAGAAAAATGGGGCAGGACTATAGAGAGCTCAAGACCAGCCTGAACTTCCTTGTTAGTTTCATGCCACCCTGAGTGATATCATCTGACCCTGTTTCAAAAAAAAAAAAAGAAAAGAAAGTAAGGAAGAAAAAACAGAAAAGAAACAGGAAGAAAGAAAATGATTTGCCACACAAAGATAAAATAGACATGAATAGATATGGAACTAAAGAGAATAGAGATGTATCACCTAGCAGGCTAATCTCAGCTTCCTTCTACCAGACAATTACCACTGATTTGCATCTATTCATATTTAATCAGTTTCAATACTTGTGATTTAATATATATTTTCTCACCTTATTACTTAGATAGAAATTTAGTTACGACTGAACGCTTTTTGTCTTGTTCTGATCATGTTTCAAGAGTTCTTACTGCTATTTCCTGCTTGCCTCCCGTTCTCCCAGCTACTGTTACACACGGTGCCACTCATTTGAATTTGCCTTGGTTATGGAGTTCTGGAACCTTTTATACAGCCTGAGTCACAAAAAAATAAGCTGGCTATATACCCTACCTCTGCTACTTGCTGAACATGTGGTCTCTGAGATTGTTTCTTAGCTGGCCAATGAACAATAATAATAGGCATTTCATAAAGTTACAACGAAATGCTTTAATATATGCAAAGAATATAGCAGATGGTTGACACACAGTACACTCATTCATTTTCCATCACTGTTAAAATCTACCTGCCCCCCCCCAAAAAGCTACCTCCAAATATTTAAGGATGCAAGATGTTTTTCTTTATTTATTTAATCATTTTACAGCCTGATCCTGAACCCCTCTCTCCTCTCCTCCCAGTACCAGCCTCAGGTTCCCTTCCCCATTCCTTGTCTCCACCTTCTCAGAGAAAGGGAAGCCCCCGAGGGGTACCAACCCACCCTGGCATCTCAAGTCATAGCAGGACTAAATCTATCTTCTCCCACTGAGACCTGACAGGGCTGCCCAGCTAAGGGAAAGGGATCCAAAGGCAGGCAACAGAGTCAGAGACAGCCCCCACTCCCACTGTTAGGGGACTTACATGTTGACCAGGCTGCACATCTGCTACCCATATGTAAGCGGTCTAGGTCCAGGCCATGCATGCTCTTTGGTTGTGGGCTCAATGCTAAGAGGAAAGTTCATAGCACTATATGCCTTCATAAAGAAATTGAGTAGATCCCATATTAGCTATTTAAAAAAATCACACCTGAAAGCTCTACAAGGAAGAAGAAAAAGGCAAAAAAGCAAACACACAGAAGAGGAGTAGGCAGCAGGAAGTAATCAAACTCAGGGCTGAAATCAATAACTTAGAAACGAAGAGAACAATACAAAGAACCAACAAAACCAAGAGCCAGTTCTCTGAGATCAACAGTATATACAAATCCTTAGCCAAACTAACCAAAAGGTAAAGAGACAGTATCCAAATTAACAAAATCAGAAATGAAAAAGGAGACATAACAACAGACACTGAGGAAATCCAAAGATAATTAGGTCTTACTTCAAAAAACTGTGCTCCATAAAATTGGAAAATCTAAATGAAATGAAGGGATTTCTTGATAGACACTACCTTGATAAATCAAGATCAGGTAAACAATGTAAATAGTCATATATCCTCTAAGGAAATAGAAGCAAGATTTCTTTCGGCTTATAGTTTGAAACCATCATGGCAGGGAGGGCAGAGCACAGCAGAGCAGCCCATACCATGGAGACACGGAAGCAGAGAAATGAAATATCTGTACTTACAGGTTTTCTCCTTTCCTCTCTTTTATTGTATCTGAGCCCACAATCTAGGGCATAATTTTGCCCACATTCTGGACAGACCTTTACCCACTTAAATCATTCTATCTGAAAATACAGCCATAAGAAGACAAGCACTTTGTCAGTCTCCTAGATGTGTTTCCACACACACACATTACTAACCAACACACAAATAAATATAAAGCATGGTGTATATATATAAAATGTCATAGTTATCCCTACTTTATATGCTAATTTTAATATTAAAAAGAGGACCTGGCCACAGAGGAGGAGGATGCAGCCAGTCCTGATGAGACCTGATAGGCTAGGGTCAGAGGGAAGGGGAGGAGGACCTCCCCTATCAGTGGACTGGGAAAGAGGCAGGGAAGAGATGAGGGAGGGAGAGTGGGATTGGGAAGGAATGGGGGGGGCTACAAGTGGGATACAAAGCGAATAAACTGTAATTAATATAAAAAATAAATAAAAATTTAAAAGAGGACCTAGGAATATGGCTGAATTGGTTGAGTGCTTGCTACCCAACACTTGTAATCTCAGCATGGGAGAGGTGAAGACAGAAGGCTGATAAAGAAGTTCAATGTCATCTTTGGCTAAATAGTGTATATGAGACCAGCTTGAGATAACAAAGACACTGTCTCAAAATAAAAAGACAAAAATAAAAGAAAGATTAGCCATCACAGCATGAGTACAGCCAATGTTAACAATTAGTATTTTTCTTGCCCGTGACCATTGTAAAAATAACTAACATTTACAGAGGTTCTTTACCTTTCAAATAGTTACAGGAAAAAGAAAGTATAGCCAATGAGTAGAGAACTGTAAAGGTTGGCCTTAGCCACACACACCCTACTGCCTCTCCACTCTGCTGTTGTCCCTCTGTGGGCTAATAAATACTAGAATATGTTGAAGCACAAAAAAGAAATATGTGAGCTTGCCTTGTAAGAAAGTAGTTAGAGCAGTCATTCAAAGCAGTCATTCTAACCTTTATCCAAGCCTAGAAAGTCAAACGAAAGTTGAACCAAGTGGGACACAGAAAATCCTGCAGGTGGGTGCCTTTTGTTCTGAAAGAGGCATGCTGGAGTGAGAAAGACTAGGTCCCAGTACTGAAGATAAGGATGACAACAAAGGACCTCAATCTTCCTTCCCCCTAACGGAGCTAGCAAAATCCAATTGATGTGTGGGACATAAGAGTGTGATATTTCTTTCTCCCCTGCAGCCTTTTGCTTTCAGTTCATCTTCTAGTTCTTCCCTGGTCTGAATTGGGTCCAGAAAGATAAAACCCCTCCATACTCCTTCACTTTAGATTATTTGCTCCTCCGAAAAAGACTTGCAGCAAACGTCCAGAGAACTGAAGCTCCCATCTCTGTTTGCTTGTGTCCCTCCTAGCTATGTGATCTAATTGTGGATGGCTCCCCACATTCCCATTTTGCCTCAACCACTGGTGTTGGTCTGCCTTCTCCATACGTTCACTATCAAGTCTCTCAGAAGGGCCTTTTCCCCTTCTGGGGCTAGTACCATCCATGTTGGTTAATTTGCTGCTAAATAAAATGGAGCTGACTGACCTCTCCAGAAGTGTCTCTATTAAATTTGAAAGGCTTCCCCCCACCCCATGGGTACTCAAATTCTAAAACTTCATTGGTTAATCAGCTTCTCTGTTCCTGTGATGATTTCATCACAGAAGAAGGAATGCCCCCACGCAGGTGGAAGCCTTATCCCTGGGGATTCACCTGCTTCTAGATGTCATGGGGCTTTCTACCAGTATCTTTCTAAGATATTCTTATCCATGGTACATGCCAGGCCCTCCTACCTTTTGAAGATACCAGGTCTCACTCTGTAGCCCAGGATGGCCGGAAACTCATTATGTAAACTTAAACCAGGCTGGCCTCAACTTCACGAAGATCTCTCTGCCTCAGTATTCCAAGTGCTAGAATTAAAGGATGACTATAGATGAGGACAGGATATATTACAGACTGGCTAGGAGAGGGATTGTAATGTTTCACCACAACCAAATGACAGATGCTAAAGTTAGTGAAGATGGCAATTAACCTGATTTGGTCGTCACACCGAATCTCCCTGGATCAAAACTTTACCCCACAAATTCATGTAGTATGTGTACATTACAGACAAACTAAAGCAATCCAAAGAGATGAGTTTCTTTTTAAAAGAAAGCAAATTCTTGGGCTAAGGGTAGATAGAGTTCAGTGTTAAAGCACTTACATAGGATGTTCAAGGTCCTGGTTCCATCTCCAGCGCTGCTAAAGAAAGAAGTGTGAAGATAACTTTTCTTTTTCCAAATTGAAACAAGGTTTCATGGATACCATGCTGGACTCCAAATAACTATTTAGCCCAGGACACCTTTGAATTCCTGATACTACTCATTCCCCCTTGCATATGAAGAACAATCCATTTCTAACAAACTGAAAACGCATATTCATTCTAGAGTAGTGTTTCTTTTTTTCCATTATTAAGCAATATTATTTATTTTTTTTTACTTTATTTATTTTTATATCAATCATAGGTTAGGTACTTTGCATCCCAGGCGTAGCCTCCTCCCTTATTCCCTCCCACCTTCCCACTCCCTCCCTCATCTCCCTCCTCCACGCCCCCTCCAAGTCCACCAACAGGGGAGGACCTCCTCCCCTTCCATCCAACCCCAGATCATCCTGTCTCCTCAGGGCTGGCTGCAATGTCCTCCCCTGGGATGTAGCCAGTCTGTCACTCCCCGGCTTGTATGGGGGAGGGTCAAAGAGTCAGTCATCAAGTTCATGACTAAAACAGTCCCTGTTTCCCTCACTAGGGTCTTCAGTCCGACACTGAGCTATCATGGGCCCCATCTGAGCAGAGGTTCCAGGCCGCATCCAGACATGGTCCTTGATTGTAGAAACCATCTCATACAAGACCCCTGTGCCCTGCTCA
>CM053742.1:50969443-51012700 GCA_028658305.1 Pachyuromys duprasi
GCAATTAAAAAGGAGGAAATCATGAAATTCGCAGGCAAATGGTGGGACCTGGAAACTATCATCCTGAGTGAGGTATCTCAAAAGCAGAAAGAAACATATGGTATATACTCACTTATATAGACCTATAGGATAGGAAGGTCAAGCTGAAATCTACACACCTAGAGAGGATATACAGGAAGGAGGACCCAAGTTGGTATGATCAATGCTTGTTTGGATGAACAAATGGGATGGACATTGAGTGGAGGAGAAAACAAGCAACAGGACAGGAGCATGCCAAGGAGGACCTCGGGGGGAGGGGGGGTCAATGTAGCGATGTATCAGAGCAGATATTAAGACTCGCAATCAAGACTCTAGAGTAGTGTTTCTTATTTTCTGCAATTCTTCGTGCCTGGCAAATGACTTATGTGCCACCATGAGCTGATAGCACGGTATTGCTGTAGGCAGATTTCTGAATACAAGGCAGAAGAAACCCCATGTGCCAAAAGATCATCACTGCAAAGTTCCATGTTTGGGTATGGAGACTAAAACGGAAAGCAATAATTTGCAAAGCCATCTTAGAGATTGGTGTGATTAACGGCTTGGTGAGGTCACAAAGAGCTGCCCTTGAATTCTGGCTCAGCACTTACTAGCTGAGTGTTCTTGAGCCCATCAATCTCGGAATGTAACATCATCAATAATAAGGTTTTTTTCTAATGTATTGGTTTTTTATTCATTAAAAAGTCGATATTTCCTCCACAAATGTAGAAATTCTGTATAGTTATCATATAAAAATCACCTCTTGGATTTTTTCTATGGTTCTCTTTATCTGTTTTCCCCATTTCTTTGCAGTACCACAACATTTTCTGGATTAGTAATGCATATTCTAATGTAAAAGTTACTGCTTTTATAATTAAGTTTTATGAGTCATAACAATGTATGCATTAGCAAGAAATCTGTGTCCCCAAGTAAAGTAGCTGAAAACTTAAAATGGATTCAGAATTTATCTTCTTTATTGGAGCTGAAAAATACCTTCATGTAAAATATAAAATTTAATCTCAAAAAATAATGTACTCATAAAAGTGTAAGACAGGCCATGGCATGGTGGTGTTTGCCTTTAATCCCAGCAACCAAGAGGCAGAGGCAGGCAAACATTGACTTTGAGGCCAGTCTAGTCTGTACAGTGATTTGGGATCTTGTAAAAAAAATTAAAGAACACATAGAACATGTGTATGTGTAGAGTTCTTAGTAACACTTAATGCATATAATATTAAGACATATAACTTATTATTTTGAGAATCATCAAGCTCTTCCACTGATCTTAGTAGTACTTGAGTCCTGTGAGAACAAGAAAGTAGGAACTAGAGTACAACTCAGTAATAGGGATGATATTTAGCCTATGTGGGCCCCTGTCTTCCATCCCTGGGACCAAAACAAATGGAGAGAGGAAGGGCAACTCGTCCTCATGTTTATTCAATGAGAGAGAAAGCAAGGACAGCTGAGATTTCAACATGGTGCAGTATAGCCCAACCTCCACATTACATTAAAAAATTAATTATATGTAGGCAAGTGTATGTCTTTATGTCAGTGTGTGCCTATTACTGTGGGTGCCTATAGAGGCCAGAGGAGACAGATTCCCGAGAGCTGAGGTTACAGATAGTTGTGACCTGGTCCAGTGACCTGCGCTTGGTTCATCTAGAAGAGCATCCCTGAGTCATCTCTCCAACTTGCAAAGCTCTCTGTTCTTCAGCTCTGTGTTTACGGAACCTAAATAATTAGAATGGACTGAAGTGGGAAATATGGTTTGATAGAGGAAACGGCCCATGAGATATGCTCTGGGCATTTTTAAGTTACCAGAACTCTGAGAGGGGAGAGAGAAAATTCTAGGAAGAAGATCAAAGTGTCCAGATGAGATGTCCTGGCTATCTCGAAACCGAACTACACTAGCATGACAGTCAACCTGCCCAAAATATAACTGCCACTTTATAAGCCACCTCGTGTTTGCTCTCCACACTTCTCAGAGAACTAACCTGTTCCTGCATCTCCTTTAGGCTCTTTGAAACCCTGCAGTCACTCTTCTGGTCTGTTTTTGGCCTTTTGAATCTCTATGTCACCAATGTGAAGGCCAGACACGAGTTCACCGAGTTTGTGGGAGCCACCATGTTTGGGACCTACAATGTCATCTCCCTGGTGGTGCTGCTGAACATGCTCATTGCCATGATGAACAACTCCTACCAGCTGATTGCCGTGAGTAATGCTTTGCAGCAGAAGTCACAGTGATGTGGAGCCCATTCTAGGATCAATGAATGTTTCTCAGTTTGTGGTCTCAGTGTGCTCTAGTTGATGACTTTCTTGCTATCTGCTGAAAATGTTTTAAAATATTTGCATCAATTTTCTTGCCATGGTAAGGAAACCTTGGGGAATGTGTGCACAGTTGGCTACTCAATTTGTCCTCTCTCTTATTTATATTCAGATAAATCCAGTTGCTCAGTTTCTCTAGGGAGAACGCTGCAAACATCTCCCTTCCTAAATTTGTGATTGTGTTGCAAACACAGGTTTCAGAGAAATAACAATGGCCATTTTGGTTTTGCCACAACATCTCAATAGTATCCAAAGCTAGCCTAAAACTCACTTTGTGTCAGAGGACAACCCTGAACTCCCGATCTTCCCGTCTCTGTGTCTCTGCTCCTGGAACTATACTAGAGAAGTGCACTATAATGCTCAGTTTGTAAGAGTGCCTATATTTTTTTTTATCAAGCAGAAAGGAGTAACTGTACGCCCCCATCACCAGATCTTCTCAGCTTGAGCTTACTGGTTCTAGACAAGTTTCATTTTATAGCCCAGGCTGGCCTCAAAGTCCCAGTCCTCCTGCCTCAGCCTCTGTGGTGCCATGATTACAGGCATGCTCCGTGAACCCTTGTATTTTGTATTCCTGATTTTCTTCTGTCCATCGTTTTACCCTTTTCAGTCATCAGTGTTTGTTACTTGTTATCTAGACTAGAAACGGTGAAAGTAGAGGATACAGGGTTAGTTTTCGCCCACCCCCTCCATGCCGAAGTAAAAATCCAGTCTTGATTTACATTATCATAATCTGCTGATCATTTCTAAAAAGAGCTTTAGCAACTGAGACTGGCTAAATGAGACTAGTTCTTTTGGATATCTGAATTTGAGTATTTAGTTGCTAGATTACCCTCTATGTATAACTCAGTTGGTTGCTACCATCCAGAAGGCAAATAATGATAAACACCTAAGTCTTTTTCCTTCCTGTATGCTATTTCTCTGTTGTGGTTTGGCAGAAGGAGTCATTTAGCCTACAGAAAATTAAATAATTAGCTACATATGCATGTATGTATGTGATATATGTGCTTACACATAGACTCTACATATTTCTCAAAAATTCTAGGTAATAATAAATGCCTCTTATTCATTTCCATTCTGGACAGAACCAATATGGACAGTACAGTAAGATACATATGTTACAGTAAGAGATCTTTGAATTATCCATGTGATAGACTTTCTAACCATAAATGACAATGAAATAGATTGGGACAAGGGGTACCACAGCTTAGATCTAAAATGGCCCCAGCAAGGCCAGCATGTTAGACACTTGTTTTCCGGCCTATGGTGCTATTGGTAGGTAATGGAACCCTCACTAGGCGCTGCCTAATTGGAAGTTAGGTCATTGGGGAGTATACTCTAAAAAGAATTATGGGCTCCTATCCCCTTTCTCTTTCTCTTTATTCTCCAGGTGTCACACTCCTGTGCTGTTCTGGCACAGGCTAAGAGTAACAGAATCAAGTAATCATTGACTGAAATCATGAACCAAAATAAGCCTTTCCCCTTAGAATTTGGTTTTTCTCCTGTACTTTCTCACAGTGATGCAGAAGCAGATTTGTACAATTTCCTTCACTGGGGATTTACTTAAGCATGTAAAATTGTCTACTAGGGTGCTTTAGGTCATAGATACTTAAGTGGCCCACTATCAAGGGGATGGGAGGTTAGTAGAAAAAAAATAATAAATGAAGGACTCTAATCCTGGGACTGTCTTGTATCATGGAGTCAATGGGGGGTAATTTATTTCTCCTTCTTTGGCCTCTTTTTCTTCTACCAAAAAGTGAGGGATGTGGATTGATGATAACTAATACCATTGCCAGCTCCATGAGTTTGTGCGTCCACAGATCAGGGTGAGGGTAGCAAGGCCCTTCCTAGCTCTGCATGTTTATTCCATTGTTATGTTGAAACAGAATAAGAACTAGAGCTCAGATTAATTTCTTTACTCTCATAGTCTCAGTCTCTCTCTCTCCTTCCTCTTCTTCCATCTTCCCTTTCTCTCTTTCAACCCCACCTTTATACAAATCTAACTGGACAAAGATCTTTGAGCTGATTTATGGTTTCCGCGTACACCTAACCTGTCTCTCAAAGGGATGAGAACACACATGGAATCTATAAGGTTTCTTTTCCTGCCTGCTAAGGCCTTTTCAGTTGTCTTGCTGTCTAGTGGTTGATTATCCCCACTGACAGGGAAAAAAAGGATGAAATTTTCTTGCCATCTAATAGAGGGTTTCAGTGTGCCCCACTGAGCTGGGTGACATTTTCTAGCAAGAATGGGGATCATCCATGCCACCTTTTTCTGTCACCACCTACTGTTAACAGGTTCGGTTTTGATACCACCTACTCCTGCACCCAAAGACAACAGCTTGATTCCCTCCTTGTGGGCCTGAGTAGACGGCCTGACTGGGGCCTATACCATCTCACATGTCTGGAGTCAGAGCTAACAATTCCAAATCCTACCCACCGCTCTGGAGTTTCCTGGTTGGATATTTACACTCTTTGGAAATGTATCGAATAGGATGTTGATACTGGGCAACCTAATTGCACAAATACCTGAGCATTCTAAGTGGGAGAGAAGAGAAAGTAGATTTCATTCTGTTCGTAATATCTCTACTTCAGGAATTTCCCTTTAGAAGGCCTCCACTATCGAGGCAGGAAGAGACTTCAGAAAGAGAAACCCCTGGAGACACAGAGCTCCACTGCAAGGGTGTCACAGTCTGCCTCAGCCTTAGGAGGAATTCGCTTGTCAGCAAATCTCACTGGGAAATGGCCCTGTGTTTACTCTAGTTCAAAAGTTAAGAGGAGCAGCTAAGAGCTGTCCCAGAAAAAGTTGAGCTCTTTATCAGTTTCCCATGAAGAGTTCAAAGATGTTGGAGAGATGGTCTTCTTTAATGAGCACTTAAATCTAAACAAGAAAAAAAAATGTACAAGTGGGAAAACATATACAAATTTACCGTCAAATCCAGTCAGTTTTGCAACGTTATCTATGCATTTCTTCCCTTAATATCTTGTTCCCAGTTCTGAAACATATATGATCTGAGCTGTTAGCCAGTCACCTATGACAGTTTCAATGTAAAGGTCCTGTCTCTTCCTGAGATCTTATAAGCAATGAGAGGTTTTGTGAGGCCAAGTGCTTGAGGAAGAGTCAAAAGGGACACTAAGAAGAAAAAGAGATTGGAGGCACAGAAAACTTCACCATTTTTATGGTTTTCCAAAGGCTCAGATCTGGGCAGCAGTTCCCAAGTCAAAGATACCAGCAGCCTCCAATATACCAGTGGACATTCTGGAGATTTAAAAAAATGACTATATTTGCATTTTAAAAGAGTTCTGGGCTGAGATTCAGAAACTATTGCTCATTGTTGAAAACTAGGCCTTCCTGAAGATTGGTCTCAGAATGTTCTCTTTATAAGTTACAAACTATATTTCCGGATCATTCAAGTGCCCATGGTTCAAAAGTCATGTCAAGAATGAATATTTTGCTTTCTGCCTCATCCCTACAGTCCTTGTCCACAATATGCTACTCATCAGGCCAGTCTGGATTTGAATGAGGATAATTTTTATTACTAATATCATTTATTACAATTTATTCAATTTGTATCTCGCTATGTCCCCCTCCCTCATCTCCTCCCAATCCCACCCTCCTTCCCTCTTCTCCCTCTATGTCCCTCTCCTAGTCCACTGATAGGGGAGGTCCTCTTCCCCTTCTCTTTGACCACAGCCTATCAGGTCTCATCATGACTGGCTGCATTGTCTTCCTCTGTGGCCTGGTAAGGCTGCACCCCATCCCCCAGGAGGAAGTGATCAGAGAGCCTGCCACTGAGTTCATGCCAGAGACAGACCCTGTTCCCTGATTAGGGAACCCACTTGGAGACTGAGTCTATGGGCTACATCGGTGCAGGTTTTAGGTCCTCACCATGCATGGTCCTTGGTTGGGGTATCAGTCTTTGCAGGGCCCCCAGGGCTCAGGATTTTTGGCTCTGTTTGTGGTAATCCTAAAATTAAGACCTAGACCAACCACACTGTCCCACTGTCCCACTGTAACACATGTGCTCAACAAACACTGTGGTGAATGGACTGGAAAAATGTCTCGCTGGTTGTGAAGACTGACTGCACTTGAATAGGACTCCAGTTCAGGTCCCAGCACCCACACGGTGGTTCATAACTGTCTCTGATTCTAGTTCCAGAAGATCCAGTGCCCTCTTTTGGTGCCTAATATAAACACTACCAACCATCAGTGCCACTGAACAGTCCAAACTCTGAAAGCCAGAGTTAAATATAAACAGTGGCCTATCACCTTTCCAGGGGTGCTCATTCATTTAAGATTCCATAGAGATCACATGATGCCGTGGAAGAGCCATTTCACATGTCACTAGACGGTTCCTCCCTTCGGAAGGCCTCCAGCAATCCAGATAATGGGTTTTTCTCCCCTCACTTTCTGCTTTTCTATGTCGCCAAACCGCCCTGAGGGACCTGAGAAGGGGCTGGCACATTTCATGAAGGTGAAAACAGACATGCCCAGCCATTAAAGACATATAAAGTACCCCCTCCCGTGGGTAAAGTGGAGTGTGTAAATACCTGTTAGTCGTCGTTTCCATTAGAAAGTTACTTTTTTTCTGGTCAATTCAGTAAAAAGTCCATAAGGAGAAAAAAAAAAAAAAAAAGGGAAAATGCAGTCCATGGTACCAGGGAGCTTGAAGTAGGGTTCAGAGTGGAAAGTCTGACGTGAGCAAAGGAACAATGGTGCCCTCACCATGAGCCTATCAGCAATCATTGCCAAAATCTGTCTGAAACACAGACAGCAATGTAGTATGGTTTCGGCAAATTGGACCTTCTTCTGCCTCAGTTGACTTTTTCATAAAATAAAGACTTCAAGTGGGATGCAGTGTCTTAGGAGAGTATACTTGCCTAGCAGACTTGAGGCCTTAGGGTTGGTCTCTAATACTTTGACACACATGCACGCATGCGCACACATGCACACACATGCATGCACACACACACACACACACACACTCACAGAGCGTTTCATTTGCTTCTCACTGTGCTCCATTCCCTGCACCAGGGGAAATGCCCCCACCAGTGTCTTTCCATCCGTCTTGTGGGTAGATTTGAAGAATTTAAAAGGAAGGGGCAGTGTGGACTTATGATATTCTTTTTCTTTTTCTGAACCTCGCTTGCTGGGGTGCTTCTCGGAACAGCTGTGTCCTCTATGAGACCCACAGGCAGTGCTCACTGGAGCTTCCTTGCTCTCCTCTGCCTCATCTTCCAACCAGGTCTTCTCATGGAGCCCCAGTCCATTGGCTCTAATGACACCCGCTCTCCACGTTGCCCTTTGAACTCTAGAACAAGGGGTGTTTCCTATTGCTGCTGAAGGCTGACTGGCTTCTGCGTCCCGGGCTCAGCTTCCCAACTTCTTCGTCTCCCTCTTGTGTTGTTTCTTCAAGGTGTGAAAGACTTAGGAGTGATGCCTAGTCATCCGGTTGTATTCTGACTAGGATGGTATTGCTGCGGAGTATGTGTCCATCTGACTTTGAAGTTTGGCTCCAATTAAGAAAGACAGAAAAGGGGCTGTAAGCTTGAGCTCTCATCTCCAGCAAGGAAAGAGCTCACACAGCAGCAGAGAATGGGGCATGTGCTAGAAGCAGGAAGACTGAGAATCCTGTAACTCCTCTCCACCATTCCTGCTCTTTTCCCCTGTGAAACCTTTCAAGTGTTCTCTTTGTCCCAATAAAAAATGAGCTGGCGCCCTGCAGAAGGACACGGAGAAGACTCGGGTATCTAGGAGCAGCATCAAAGCCCTAGAACCGAGCTGTGTGACAGTAATAAAGGAGGCTGAGCTTGCTTGGTCTGGCTCCATCCATCCTCATTCTGGGCCCTGTCGCTGCTCTCTATGGGAAGCCTGCCCAGGACCCCGAGCTAATTGCCTGACCCGGACAAGTCCCATTTTTCCGTCTTTAGCCAAGCTGAGAGCTTAGAGTTTTTCTAAGATGTTGAGGTTCAGTAATTGCCATATAATGAATACAGATAACTGGCATCTGGACATGTCTTTGTTAGTTGGCAGGCACTGAACCAATTATTTTCTCTCTGGTATCACTATAACCATCATTAATGACCACCACTCCCTTATGGCCCACACACATTACAAATACATTCAGGGCATATTATCTCATTAAACCATCATGCCTGCTTTAGGAAGTATTATGTTGAATTTCATTTTATACAAGAGGAAAGTAAGGCAAAAAGATTGCAGTCACTTGTCTAAGGAGGGACACTGTTTCCTTTCTAGTTAGCATGCTTAAGTTATACGCATTAGTTAGCTTTAGTGTGCTATTTCATCATATGCATACAGCAAGTGCTACAGAAACTCAGGATCTCTGTATCTAACCTACCTTCCCTCCAACTCTAGCAATCAATCACTAGTCTGCATTTAGGTCAACCTTCCTTGAAAAACATGTGCCTGTGGAAGAAAAAATGTTCACCTTGTATTTCTGAGTCTGACTTATTTCACCTGACCACAATGTCCTACATTTCTATCTCTTTGGTTGCCAAAGAAAAGGATTTCCTTTTCTTGATGGCAGAATAATACTCCCTTGTGTAGGCTCCCCACATTTTCTGTGCCCATTCATAGGCGCCTAGGTCGCCTCTTGTGTTTTAGCTATTGTGACAATGCCACAACGTCTGGCTGCAGATATCTTTTGGGGGTGGTGATTTCATCTCGTGTGTGTACGTCCAGAAGTCAGACAGCTCGATAGTATGAATTCTATATTTTTGTTTGTTTGTTTAGGAGCCTCAGTCTTGTTCTCCATAATGGCTGTGCTAATTTTTGTTCCTAGCCATAGTGTATGGGAATTCGTGTGTCCCTCACAGCAGCATTTGTTATTTCTTGTCTCGAGTTTCCGTTTTGATAATAGCCAAGGACAAATTCTAAGTCAGGTCTCCCCATCCAAAGTAACAACAGTATCATTGCTCCTCCCTTGGGCCTGCATTATAATTCCAAGGATACAGGATGCCCGGCTTTTAGCCAGCCTCTCCCTCCCTCCCCTTGGTTGACTGGCTCGATGACTGTCTCTGGGCTCCTAACCAAAGGGATCCTGTCAGGAGACTGCCATTCTTCTGCAAACTAAGCCCTATGCTCAGTGCCACACCTATACTTCTGTCTGTCTGTCTGTCTGTCTGTCTGTCTCTCTCTCTCTCTCTCTCTCTCTCTCTCTCTCTTTCTCTCAGGGTGCTTACCAGAAATCAAACATACTTTCCCCTCTACTCTGTCCAACAAGTGGCCAGCTGTGGTGGCTCACACCTTTGCTTTTTTTCCCCCAGACTATTATTTCATTCTATTTATTTATGTATCTATTTATTTGTTTATTTATTTATTATTCTCTCAAACAGTACATCGTGACCTCAGTTTCCCCTCCCTCCATTCCTCCCAGTCTCCCCTTCTCACCTCCTCTCTCCCAGATCCACTCCTCCTCCGTTTCCCTTCGGAAAAGAACAGGCCTTTCAGCAATATCAACCCAACACGGTACAAGAGACAGGAAGACAAGGCACAAATCTTTCTATCTAGGCACACCTTGATTTTTTTTAAGATTCATCTATTTTTTATGTGTGTGTCTTTTCCCTGCACGTGTGGTTCCTGCGGTACGTGCACAGCCGCTGACCTCTGAGGCCAGCGTGTGTGAGTTGCTGGAGTTACAACTAGTTGTTGCATCCTGGGAATAGAACCTGTGTCCTCTGCGAGGGCAAGAAGCTCTCCTGGTGACTGAGCCTCTCCAGAACCGAGGCTCATGCCTTCAATCCCAGCCCTTGGGAGGTAGAGGTAGGCAGACCTTGGTGACTTCAATGTCATCTTGATCAGGAGATGCAAGCTCAATCCCAAACAAGGCTGCAGAGTGAGACCTTATCTCAAAAAAAAAAAAAAATCTCTCCGAAAACCAGCCTCCAGTCACTGAATAAACACATCTGCCACCACACATTCAAGCAGGACAAGCACTCACTAGTTCCCACATCTTTCGGCCTGGCCTGGTTTGGCTCGCCCCCCGGTGGTCTTCCTGAGGAACAGCACTTTCTTTGCTCTAAAGCTCTCTGGCTTCAGATTTTGTCTGCCTGCAGTTAGAGAGTAGAGTGTGTATCTGCTGGGGACCTGAATGATTCACCTGAGATTCTCACAGCCCCTGAAGGCAGGGTTCTGTTGAGCACCTTGTTTCCAACTGCAGTTGCGGCCTATGCTGCTGGCTACTGCATGCTAAGAGTTTTTTAGTGACTGACAGAGGGGCAAGGGGTAGTGGAGGTAAAAGAGATCGTCCTGAGTGAGGTAACCCAGAAACAGAAAGACAGGCATGGTATACACTCACTTATAAGCAGATATTAGCCATATAATACAGGACAACCATCTACAGACCTAAAGAAGCTAAATACTAGGAAGGACCCTAGGGAGGATGCTTAAATTTCATTCATTCATGACAAACAGTGTAGACATCAACAGTAGTGGAAGAGAGGAAACAGGATAGGAGTCTACTATAGAGGGCCTCTGAAAGGCTTCACCCAACATGGGATCGAAGCAGATGCTGAGACTCACAGCCAAACTTTCAGCAGAGCGCAGGGTGTCTTATGGAAGAGGGAGTTAGAAGGACACGGAAAGGACAGGGGACCCACAAGGAGACCAAAAAAAGCTAAAAATTCTAGCCCAGGAGGTCTTGAAGAGACTGATGCACCAACCAGGGACCAAGTATGGAGAGGACCTAGACCCCCTGCTTAGATTTAGTCTAGTGACACCTCAGTCTCCATGTGGCTTCCTGAGTAAGGGGAACAGGGGCTGACTGTCATGAACTTGGTTGCCTGCTCTTTGATCACTCACCCCCGGTAATGTGGCCTTACCAGGCCAAAAGGGAAAAGGATCCAGGTAGTCCTGATGAGACTTGATAAGCTGTGGGCAGATGGCAAAGAAGGAAAACTCCCCCTTTCAGTGGACTAGGGGAAGGAGATGGGGGAAGATGGAGGGAGAGTGGGACTGGGAGGAGTAGAGGGAGGGGGTTTCAATTGGAATAAATAATGAATAAATTGTGAAAAATAATAGATTAAAAATTGGCAGCCTATGGCTCTTTGATCACTTCCTCCTGAGGGGGAACAGCCTTGCTAGGCCACAGAGGAGGACAATGCAGCCAGTCTTGACGAAAGCTGATAGGCTATGGTCAGATGGAAGAGGAGGAGGTCCTCCCCTATCAGTGGACTTGGAGAGGGGCATAGAAGAAGAGGAAGGGAGGGTGGAATTGGGAGGGAATGAAGGAGAGGTCTACAGCTGGGATGCAAAGTGAATAAACTATAATTAATATAAAAATTAAAATAAAAAGTGACCATTTGTAACTTACAACTATTGGGGGGAAAAGGCAGCCTTAGAGGATAGATACCTGAGCTGCTTCTCTGTGTGCCATAGGTCGCCTGTCCTGGGTGTTCATTAGAATTATAAGCAGTTGTCACAAAGATTCTACCATGGGTCAGTCTAGCAGAAACAGGAGTGAATCTGCAAGTGACCAGTTAGTCCCAATGCCTCTCCCCGAGTGCCTAAGGAAGCATGGAGAGAGGCACCAGCGAGAAGAAGTGGTTGGGGGCACTGAGAATGTCACCATCATCATGGTTTGGCAAAGGCCCAGATCTGGGTAGCAGTTCCCAATAAAGATGGCAGAGTGTCCATTAACTACTCCCTGTACATTAACAACCACCAGCGGGCATTTCCAAGGCTTTCCGAGCTGAGATTTAGAAAAATTGCTCCCAGATCTCCCTGAAGCTTGGTCTCAGGGTGTTCTCCTGCAATATCTACATTTGTAGACAATTCAAGTGTCCGTGGCCCAGAGGTCATTACCAAGGAGTGTGGCTCTTCTTGGATTCTACCCTGTTCTCACAGTCCTGATTTTGGATGTTGCAAGATGTTTGACTGGAACAACAAATGATATAATAGTCATCTGCTTCTACTTGGTTTAAGGTCTTTTTCTTTTTCTTTTTCTTTTTTCTTGGTTTTGTTTTCGATTTTTTGAGACAGGATTTCTCTGCATAGCCTTGGCTGTCCTGTACTTGCTGTGTAGACCAGGCTGGCCTCGAACTCATAGAGATCCACCGGCCTCTGCACCTGGCTGAGATTGTTTGTTTTTGTTTTTTTCTTTTTCTTCTTCCTGTTTGTTTCAAGAAAGTTGAGACAAGAACTCACTGTGCTGTTCCTCCCCACAGACAGGCCTTACACTCTTCATCCTCCTGCCTGTGCCTCCCACATTCTTAGGTCACAGGTGAGTGACCACAAACCCACCTTCTACTTGGAATTTAAAGACTCAGTGTGGTATTGGAGACATGGCTGAGCAGTCGGGAGTCTGCCTTTGCGGAAGACCGGAAATGAGTTCCTAGCAATGCTGCCAGACAGCTCAGAAAGGCCTTTGATTCCAGCTCCAGGAGCTATGGTGCCCCCCTCTGGCCTCTGTGAATGTGTGCACATACACAGAAAAGAACAGGCCTCCCAGGTACCTCACCCCGAAGATGGCACAAGAAGATGAACCTGGTGTCTTAAAGGAACAGTAGGGAAAATATCAGGGTAAAATAAGAATATAACCCCCACCCTCTGTGTGTGTCTCTCTGTCTGTCTGTCTGTCTCTCTGTCTCTTTGTGTCTCATTGTCTCTCTCTCCATTCACCCCCCCCCAAACAGGCACCACTGTCTCCTCTACACACAGCCTCCTCTCTCTCTTTTATGTCTTGTTTTCTTCACAAAATCCTGCTTTTCTTTGCTTTCTTTCCCAGTTTTCCCTAGACACCAAAGACTGGATGAGAAACATGTGTTCCTCAAAGTCTCTTCTTCCAGTTGCAATACAGCAGAAAGATAGTGGAGTGGAAGAAAGGAAAGCCCTGTGGGCTTCTTCCATCATTAAGGAACCAACAATTATGAAAGAAGATTGGAATCAATGGGTTCACAACTCCCTCAGCTAACTCCATCCAGGCTCCACGGCCTGAGGGATCTTCTAGGAAGATAAGGCCTCATTCATACACTTCACACAGGCAAACTAATTTATGCAGAGGCATTTTTTTAAACTGTGTTTGAGGGCTGCAGAGATATCTGAGCCATTAAGAATACTGTCTGCTCTTTCCAAGGACCAGGGGTCAATTCCTAGCGCCCACATGGCACCTGACAACCATCTTTAACACCAATCTCAGGGGCATCCAGCATCCTCTTCCAGCCTCCATAGTCACTAGGCATCCACATGAGGCACAGACACACATGGGAGGTAGAACACCCAGATACACATAGAAAGCAACATAAAAGAACTTGAATTGTACTTGAAACATGAGTAAATTAACAATGTTTTATTACATTGTACAGGATATTTTTAAGCAGGAAACGTTTTGGATAAGGCTGAGCAAAACATCCCTTATTATCCTTCTGCCAGGGGTTAGTGGCTATAGTCATTACTTGTCCAAGTACTTTGTAACTTAAAGAAGAACATGTTTGGCTCCATCCTGGAGACAGGAACTTAAGGTAGCTTGTCAAGATGGCCAGTCACACTGTCCCTGCAGTCAGTAAGCAGAGACCCAGGAGCACTGACCCTCAGCTCACTTTTGCCTTTTGTCTCATCGAGGCACCCAGTTCAAGACGTGCCGCTGCCTGGACCAAGTGGGGTCTCCTCATCTTAGTAACCTTGTCTAAACATCCCTTTCCAGACCCACACGGAGGCCTGCGTCATCAGTGACTCTGTGACCCATCAAACTGACAGTATTAGCCACTCCTGTGACCTTTCCCATAGAGGGCCAGTGAGTGAAGATTTCAGGCTCTGTGGGCCTAAGTTCTGTCTCAACTACTCAGTCCCTATGTCACAATGCAGAAGTAGCCAAAGGCAGTACATAAATTAATGACGATGGCTACGGACATTAATGTATGTGCCGATGGTGGTTTATTGATGGACAACGAAATTTCTGTAAATCTCAAGTGGCAAACTATCATTCCTTTGATTTTGGTTACACTAAAAAGCATGACAAACACTTTAGCTTGTAGAAAGAACAAAGCTAGGTAACCAGTTTTACAACTACTTTGCTGATTTCAAAAAGCCCATCTTTTCAACCTTTGCAGACCCATGAAAGCACCATGGCCGGGCCCTGTTGTCTCTTTTCTTCCTGTTCTACTGCTGCTTAAAAATAGGACACAGAGTAGGTCCTCAGTCAACCCTTCTTATGAATTGATAGAAGGATGCTTTGGGTGACTTCTCATTTATACTTTCTCCACCCTGTTTAAAAAAAAAATAGATGGACTTAAATTCCTTACAGGAATCCCATGCTTGGAAATCAAGCATGGGTGATTGTCTAACTGAAGGAAAGTCTGCCTCACTTGTGGACTTTGTCACAATAAGGAATCCAGCCCCTGGCTCTAAACTCCACGGTCACTAATAGACAGATCATACAGACTTAGTTAATACAACTCCTTGTGCACTGCAAATCTTTGCACATCTTTGCAATGTGATCTGAATGTCACTGACACACAGGCTTCTCGTAGATGTTGAGACATGCCAGAGCTCAACATTTGGCAAGACGTGGCGAGTTCGAGTTCGTTCGTTCCTTCACACAGCTGTACACGGGAGACAACTAAGCAGAAGCCTTTGGTGATGCAGTCACTGGCCAGTTACCTGTGCTCCAGTGCACAGATTGACACCCATTCGCACATGAGTGGCTCTAGTTACACCCAGCTGCTCACCAAGCAAAATAAAAACCAAACCAACCAAAGAAAGAAAGAAACCCACACACACACAAAAAAAAACGTGAATGTGGAATCAGAAAGTGGCAGGAGGCAGCGGAGCAAGAGGGGGCGGAGGGATGGGTTTGACCAGAATATTAGATGTATGTGGGATAACCTGGAGCATCACAGGACTTCCGCATTAGACAGCAGATGCACGGGCTACGGGTCAGAGGTGGAGGTCTCTCTGCCCCCATGTTTGCAGCTGGCTGTGCGCCCTGCCCTTCGGTTGAGCTCCAGAAACCAATCAAGGAAACTCCACCAGGCTTCAGAAAGAATAGATCCTCCTGACCACCCAGAAGCCTCCAACAGGACAGGGGTGCTGAGCGCGGAGGGACAGAGTCTGGGGCTGCAGGACACAGCACCGTGTTTCGGAAGAGTCTGCTCCTTCTGCCTTTTTTAAAAAATGAATTTAAAAACCGTAAATCCAGCCTGGGCCTCTCTGCTGGTCATTTGAGAATGTGAGACACAGGGACAGGAAGGCTTCTAGAATTTGAGGCCAGTCTAGGCTACAGCAACTCCATCTCAGAAAAAAAGAAAATAAAAGAAAAGAAAGGGGAGTAGAGGAGAGGAAAGAAGAGGACAGGACAGGACAGGAGAGGGGGGAGGGGAGGAGAGGAGAGTAGAGGAGAGAAAGGAAAGGAAAGCAAAGCAAAGCAAAAGAGAAGAAAGGAAAGGAAGGGAAAGGGAGGAAAGGAAATGGGAGGAAAGGAAAGGAAAAGAGAGGAGAGGAAAGGAAAGGAGGAAAGGAAAGGGGGAGACAGGAAAAGAAAACGGAAAGGAGATGAAAGGAGAGGAGAGGAAAGGGAGGGGAGGAGAGGAGAGGAGAGGAGAGGAGAGGAGAGGAGAGGAGAGGAGAGGAGAGTAAAGGAAAAGGGAGGAGAGTAACGGAAAGGAAAAGGAGAAGGTGTAGACAGGGGAGACTGAAAATTCTCTGTTTAAAACATCCGTTAACGTCCAAGCTGTGCGTGATGCGATGGATAACTCTCCGTGTGCTCCATGGTGTGGATTCCAGCAGCCACTCCACATGGTTTGCATGAGCATCGACACCTGAGACACGGCCTGGCAGCCCCGTCGATGGCAGAAACGTGGCCATTCTTGGCGCTGCGCAGCTCGCGGGCGCAGCAGGGACTGCTGTGGCCTCCATCTGCGGGGATGGAGTGCGGCCCGGCCCGTGGCCAAGGAAAAGCGGCGAGGAGGCGAGAGGAGGGAGCCGGGCCCGGCGGGGTTCCGTGACTGAAGGACCGCCTAATGCAAGGCTCTGTTTCCCCGAGGTGCCTGGTGTCCTCCCTGCACTGTGAGAGAGAGATGGAGAGAGAGAGAGAGAGAGAGAGAGAGAGAGAGAGAGAGAGAGAGAGAGAGAGAGAGAGAGAGAGAGAGAGCAAGACAGATCCAGAGAGACTGAGAGAGAGCAAGACAGATCCAGAGAGACTGAGAGAGAGATGGAGAAGAGAGATCAAGAGATATTGAGAAAGATCGAGAGAGAGACACCGAGAGATCGAAAGAGTCAGAGAGAGGTCGAGAGTTTGATAGAGACCAAGAGAGAGATTGAGAAAGAGAGAGATGGAGAGAGAGAGGTCAAGGAAAATCAAGAGACATCGAGAGAGACATAGAGAGAGAGATGGAGAGAGAGAAATCGAGAAACAGTTTGATAGGGAGACCAAGAGAGAGATTGAGAGAGAAATCAAGGGAGATCTGGAGAGCTCAAGAGGTCAAGAGAGAGAGAGAGAGAGAGAGAGAGAGATCTAGAGAGAGAACGAGAGACATCGAGAGAGATCAAGAGGGATCAAGAGAGATATCAAGAGATCAAAAGACATCGTGAGAGAGATCGTGAGAGATCGAGAGACATAGAGAGATCAAAAGAGATCAAGAGGGTTCGACAGAGATCTAGAGAGATCTAGAGAGAGATTGAGAGATATGGAGAGATTGTGAGAGGAGAGATCGAGAGAGATAAACACTGAAAGATTGAGAGAGATCGAGAGAGATTAAGAGAGATGGAGAGAGAGATGGAGAGAGAGATTGAGAGATTGATAAAGAGATCGAGAGACATCATGAGAGAGATCAATAGAGATCGAGAGGGTCAGAAAGATCGAGAGAGATCGAGAGAGGAGAGATTGTGAGAGGGAGAGATAGAGAGAGATTGAGAGAGAGATCGAAAGAGATCGAGAGGGTTAGACAGAGATCTAGAGAGATCAAGAGAGACATCGAGAGAGATAGAGAGATCGAGAGAGACATCAAGAGAGATCAAGAGGGATCGAGGGAGACTGAGAGAGATTTAGAGAGATAGCAAGAGAGGTAGAGAGACATAGAGAGATCGAGAGAGAGACAGAGAGAGAGATGGAGAAAGAGATTAATAAAGAGACCAAGAAAGAGATAAAAAAGATCGAGAGAGATCAGGAGGGATCCAGAGGGATGGAGAAAGATCGAGAGAGATCTAGAGAGAGATCAAGAGAGATCGTGAGAGAGATATAGAGAGATCTAGCCAGAGATAGAGAGAGATGGTGAAAGAGATCGAGGGAGAGAGAGAGTCATTGAGAGAAAGAGGGAGATGACTGAGAGAGAGACCGAGAGAGAAATTGATAGAGAGGATTGAGAGAGAGAGATTGAGTGAGAGATATGGAGAAAGAGATCAAGAGAATGAGAGAGAAAGAGAGAGTGAGATGGGGAGAGAGAGAGCTAGAAAGAGATACATGTAATGAAGTAGAGAGATCGAGAGAGACAAAGAGAGAGATCAAGACAAAGATTGAGAAAGACAGAGATCGAGAGAGAGAGAACGAGGGAGATATTGAGAGAGATCGAGAGAGAGATTGAGAAAGAGAGAGTTAGAGAGAGATTGAGACAGAGATAGACTGAGAGATAGAGAGATTGAGATAGAGTTAAAAAAGATAGAGAGAGAGAGATCAAGAGAGAAAGAGATAGATTGATAGAGATTGAGAGAGGTCAAGAGACATAGAGATCAACAAAAAGAGATAAGGAGAGATCGAGACAGACATTGAAAGAGAGATAGATAGAGAGAGAGAGAACTAGAGAGATTGAGAGAGATCAAGAGAGTTTGAGAGATATCAAGAGAGAGATCGAAAGAGATCGACAGAGAGATAGAGAGATTGAGATAGAGAGATAGAGACAGAGAGATAAAGATCAAGAGAAAGAGATAGTGAGATCTATAGAGAGAGAGATGGAGAGAGATTAAAAGAGATCAAGAGAGATGGAGAGAGATCAAGAGAGATCAAGCGAGATCGAGAAGTATCTAGACAGAGATAGAGAGAGATCGAGAGACATTGAGAGAGACATGGTGAGAGCTCTAGAGAGATTGAGAGAGAAATGGAGAGAGTGATAGAGATAGAGAGGGATCGACAGAGATCTAGAGAGATCGAAAGAGAGATCAAGTGAGATTGTGAGAGAGATCGAGAGAGACTGAGAGAGGAATCAAGAGAGATCAAGAAAGATCTACAGAGAAAGATCTAGAGAGTGGTTGAGAGAGAGAAAGAGGGAGATGATTGAGAGAGAGAAATTAAGAGGATAGAGAAAGAAATCGAGTGAGAGATTTGGAGAGAGAAAGAGAGCAAGAGAGAGATGGAGAGAGAAATAGAGAGAGGTAAAGAGAGAGGTAGAGAGAGATAAAGATAGAGAGTGAGATCAGGAGAGAGAAATAGAGACATATAGAAAGAGATATATGTAGGGAGGTAGAGAGATAGATTGAGGGAGACAAAGAGAGATTGAAACAGAGATCGAGAAAGACAGAGGGAGATAGTGAGAGAGATATCGAGAGATCGAGATGGAGAGAGAGATTGAGAGAGATCAAGAGAGAGATATATAGAGATCAAAAGAGAGATTGAGACAGAGATAGACAGAGATATCAAGACAGAGATAAAGAGAGATCAAGAGAGATAGAAATCAAGAGAAAGAGATCAAGAGAGAGAAAGAGATAGAGAGATCGAGAGAGAGAGAGATCGAGAGAGGTCAAGAGAGATGGGAAGAGAGATCGAGAGAGATAGAGAGATCGAGAAAGAGACATAAAAAGGGATTGAGAGATTGAAAGAGAGATTGAGAGAGAGCGAGAGATAGACATCGATAGAGATTGACAGATCGAGAGATGGAGAGATAGAGATCAAAAGATGGAGAGAGAGATCAAAACATAAAGAGATCGAGACAGAGAGATGGAGATAGCGAGATCTATAGAGAGACAGATGAAGAGAGATACAGAGAAACCGAACGAGAGAGAGAGATCAAGACAGAGAGATACAGAGATAGAGACAGAGATAAAGACAAATCGAGAGAGAGATAGAGAGATCAAGAGAAAGAGATCAAGAGAGAGAGACAGAGAGATCAAGAGAAAGAGATCAAGAGAGAGAGACAGAGAGATCAATAGAGAGAGATCGAGAGAGGTCGAGGGAGATGTAGAGGGAGAGCGAGAAGACATCGAAAGAGAGACTGAGAGAGGTCGAGAAAGGGAGATAAAGAGAGACCAAGACAGAGACTGAAAGAGAGATTGAGAGAAAATGAGAGAGATTGAGAGATATCGACAGAGAGAGAGAGAGAGAGGGAGAGACAGAGGTCGAGAGAAAGAGATAGAGAGATCTGTGGAGAGATCGAAAGAGATCGAGAGAGTGATTTTGAGAGAGATGGAGAGAGATCAAGAATGAGATCATGAGAGGGAGAGATCAAGAGAGATAGATCAAGAGACTGACCGAGAGACAGATCAAGAGGGATCGAGAGAGATAGAGACAGAGAGAGATGGAGAGAGAGAAAGAAATCGAGAGAGATAGAGAGATAGATACAGGAAGAGAGAGAAAGATTGAGAGAGAGATCAGAGATAGAGAGATAGATGGATAGAGAGATAAAGAGAGAGAGATAGAGAGAAAGAGAGATAGAAAGAGATATATGTAGAAAGGTAGAGAGATTGAGAGATCAAGAGAGACAGAGAGAGAGAATTTGGGATCCCGAGTCCCCATGAGAGTGGCCTGAAAGTCTTGTAAGTGTTTGGGCTGTTGGGAAAGTGCACACTGCTCTTTGGCTTGGGGCTGTTTCCCAGTAGGCACGGAGCTGAGCAAGCCCAGAGCTGCTTCTCCAGCAGCCTGAAGTCACCCTGGGCCGGCACATGTAGTGAGAGGCTAGTCCCGCGCTGGACAAAGCAGCAGCTCTAGGATGTCATAGATTCGGGGAGGTTTACATACGTGTGTCCACAGCAGCCATGTCTGTGCCACAGCAGCCATGTCTGAGCTCCAGAAGTTCTCTTGACAGTAAGGCTAGCAATGAAGCCAGTACCCACACCCCACAGGACCTCGCTCAGCCTCTGGAGTCCTTCTCCCCTTCCCTCTGACCCTAGCCTACCAGGTCTCATCAGGACTGGCTGCATTGTCTTCCTCTTTGGCTGGTAAGGCTACTGCCCGCTCAGGGGGAGGTGATCAAAGAACCAGAACCTGAGTTCATGCCAGAGACAGTCCCTGTTCCACTCACTACAGAACCCACTTGGACACTGAACTCTCATGAGCTACATCTGTGCAGGGGTTTTAGGTTATCTCCATGAATGGTCCTTGGTTGGAGTATCAGTCTCAGAAAAGAACCTCTTGTTATGATCAACCCAGCCCTAGCTGCTAACTCAACCCCAACTCTAACTGCAACCTTGTCAGGGATTCTAAGACTATAAAATGGAATCCCAGGTTCAGTTCTCAAGACAGTGAGGCATATCACCAGTCTCAGGAGCTGCATCTTTGAACATCTCTCCACACAGTGGAACCTAATTCTGTGCTAGGCTGCCAGGTACCATTTACAGCACATGCTGCTCGCTCCTCACAGGAACTAACACTGACTAGGTGACCAGGCCTGAATGAATGGGTTTATAATCAATGGATGAGGAAAAAACAAAACAAAACAAAAAACTAGTGCAGAGACTCTTGGCAACCACTTGAGGTTCCTGGTATGAGGTGGTCTGAGCCACCAAGGGACTAGGCTGACAGTGAGGGGACTTACTTCTGTGAGTTTTTTTTCAGAATGCTCACAAGAGAACCAGCCCTGGTGGGGAGCAGCAGAGAGCCTGAACTCCAGAGACATCAACTGTGGCTTATAGCTTGGCTCCTTGCGCATTTGCCCACTTTGACAAAAGCAAAGGCATCTCTCCATAGACACATAACAAAATGTGTTTTATGTTTTCTCTATAATTTGGAGATTATACTATCATTACATCCTTCATCCCTTCCCTTCCCTCCCTCCAAACCCTCCAATATAATCCTCTTGGATATTTTTTTCATTCATGGTCACTTTTTTTGTCATTAAGCAAGTTACTTTTTAAAGGACACAGCTGTTTAATTTTTTTCCCAACATGTACGAAAACTTGGGAGGCCGAGAGCACTAGACCAGGAGCTTGAAGGCAGTCAGAGGTACAAAGAAGCACTTGTTTTTTTAAAACACACTTTAAAAAAAAAGGAAAATTTTTAAAAAGAGAAATAAATAAAAATAAAACACTCTTTTTTCAAAAATAAACTGAACCCACGTAGGAATTACAGAAGGAAACAAATAGAAATCAGCTGATTTCCAGAGAGCAGCATGTCCAGCCAAAATACCTGAAGTAATGGAACTGACTATCCACGGGAACCAGAGCATCCTTCCTCCTTCTGTGTGTGTGGTGCACATATGCTCGTGTATGTGCAGAGATGAGCACACAGAACACACAGGCACAGGTGGAGGCTAGAGGTTGCTCTCAAATGGAGTACTTGATTGTTCTATGTCTTGTTTTTTATTTTTATTTTTTATATTAATCACAGTTTATTCACTTTGTATCCAAGCTGTAGCCCCTCCCTCATTTCCTCCCAATCCCACCCTCCCTTCCTCTTCTCCTCCCATGCCCCTCCCCCAGTCCACTGATAGGGGTGGTCTTCCTCCCCTTCCCTTTGGTCTCATCAGGACTGTCTGCATTGTCCTCCTCTGTGGCCTGGTAAGGCTGCTCCCCCCTCAGGTGGAGGTGATCAAAGAACCAGCCACTGAGTTCATGTCAGAGGCAGTCCCTGTTCCCATTACTAGGGAACCCACTTGGAGACTGAGCTGCAGTGGGCAATATCTGTGCAGGAGTTCTAGATTATCTCCATGAATGGTCCTTGGTTGTAGTATCAGTCTCAGAAAAGACCCCCAGTGCCCAGATATTTTGGTTCTGTTGCTCTCCTTGTGGAACTCATGTCCCCTCCAGGTCTTACTAACGCCCCCTTCTTACATATGATTCCCTGCACTCTGACCAAGGTTTGGTTATGAGTCTCAGCACCTGCTTTGATACCAGGAGCCTGTTGCTTCTGTTAGACCAGCCAGTCCTGGGACTCCAGAGATCTGCTCTTCTCTACTATCCCAGCCCAGGGCTTACAGGCAGGAATCACACACAGTGTTTACGTGGGTCCTGGGGATCCAAACTTGGATTCCCATGCCTGTACAGCTTTGCCAACCAAACTGTACGACTCCCCGTATTCTCCCATTCTGAAGAGGTCTAAGGATAAGATTTGGCATTTGAAAACACAACTCAGATGAAGTTGAGACTTTTTCTTTCAAGCTCTGTACAGAATTGTGTTGGTAATTTTACAGGAATTGCATTGATTCTTTTGATTGCTTTGGTATGGTGGCCATTTCCACTATGCCAAATACACAAATGAATTTCCAAGGTTGACAGAGTCTCTGTTCTGGGCTACCAAAAGATGCACACGCGCGCGCGCACACACACACACACACACACACACAGTCTACTGAAGCTCTCTCACTTGGAGCTACCATCAAGGGCAATTGTTTCTGTGTTGTTTCATCTTTTCTTAGGTTAAGAGAAATCAGACTTTGTTACAGCATTTTCAACATGATTTTCTCTTGTTTCTCTTCTTCCTTGTTCTTCCCATCTCTCCCTCCCTGCATTGAGCACTCCAACTCCAGTACCTTCCTTCCTACTTTCATGTGAAGTTGAATATTGTTCTTTCTGGGTCTGTAAAGAGTACTGTGGAAATGTTGATGGTAATTGTATTGAATCTGTACATTGCTTTTGACAGGATGGCCAATTTCACTATGTTAATCCTACCAATCCATGAGCATGGAAGATCTTTCCATCTTCTGATTAGAAGGAAGGGAATGATGAGAAACTGTAGTCAAGATGTAATAATTTGAGAAAAGAATAATTTAAATAATAAGAATTAGAAACCATATGATTTAGCAAAAGATTTGTTGGGGTTGAGGAGGATGAATCAGTGGGTAAAGTTCTTGCCATGCAGGCATGGGAACCTGGGTTTAACCTCCACCACCCACAGAAAAGTCATGACAGTGTGTACCAGGGATGGGGATTAAAGAACAGGAGGATCTCAGGGGCTTGTTGGCCAGCCAACAGAGCCAGATTCGCAAGTTTCAGGGCCCAGTGAGAGACTCCATCTCAAAAAATAAGATGATTGCAGAAGACGCCAAACAGCAAATACAGTCTCCACATACATGCACAGATATCCAAGTGAAACACACACACACACACACACACAGAGAGAGAGAGAGAGAGAGAGAGAGAGAGAGAGAGACAGAGACAGAGACAGAGACAGAGACAGAGAGACAGAGACAGAGAGACAGAGTGAGACAGAGAGAGACAGAGAGACAGAGACAGAGAAAAAGAGACAAAGACAGAGGGGATTTGTCATTTAGTATTACAGATATTTGGTTTCTTGATTTATGGAACCCTTAACTACCACCACTTTCTTTATGCATTATTTTTTCTTGAGCCTGGTCTGGATATAAGGAACCACTTTGGAGATGTACAGTGTGGTGACTACAAGTAATAATGTTATATTGGATGTTTGAAGCCACTGAGACTATATCTTCAATGCTCTCTCTTAGATGTATAAATTTAGAGATGTATTAATTAGTTTAACTAACTCAAATATATATATATATATATATATATAATGTATTGCATCACATATGCTATACCTCTAAAAACACACAATGTTTATTTGTGAGTTATTCCTATCAAAAGCTGGATGATAAAGAAGAACTTGCAAGTTTCAAATAGGAACATACTGGCTTTTTCTTCTCTCACTCTGATTACATACAGTCACAGTGTTCTGAGCTGCCCTGGAATGAGTAAGAGGGACCTGAGAGATGCATCAATAGCCAACAAGAAACCAAACCCTTCAGTCCAATAGACTTGCCCACAACTATGCAAGTGACCAAGATGAAGCCTATCAGCCTTCACTTCCCACCACCGAAATCAAGGTGTTGGCTGAATTGTCTGAATGCTATAGCAAAAAAAAAAAAAAAAAAAAAAAGTCTCTTTTTCTTTTTTTTTTCATTTGTTTTATTTTTATTTTATTATAATTTTTATTTTTATATTAATTACAGTTTATTCACTTTGTATCCCAGCTGTAGTCCCCTCTCTCATCCCTTCCCAATCCCACCCTTCCTCCCTCCCTCATCTCCTCCCATGCCCCTCTCCAAGTCCACAGATAGGGGAGGTCCTCCTCCCTTCTATCTGACCCTAACCTATCACGTCTCATGAGGACTGGCTGCAATGTCTCTTTTTCCGTCTCTAGAAACTTCCTGCCTTTTTTTGGTTAACACCCCCTTCCTCTTTCAAGGATAAGAATGGCTGGTTGGGTCTCTCCTACCATGTCACCTTGGTGCTCCCTCACTATCCTCCTTCACTAAAAAGCAATGTAATTATACGGGACACATCTAGATAATCTGGGGGGGGGACTAAGTTTCAAGAGTCATCTAAGCAGCAGCCTTAATTTTATAGGCAACTTTAATTTCCCCTTTTAGTGTGCTATGGCATATGCACAGTTTCCAAAGATTAGATTGAGGCATCTTCAATGTTCTCACCAAAACTGTTGACTTTGTGAAGTGACAGATGTATTTAATGAGTTTCGTTAAACCATTTCATGAAGCACACATATGTCAAACTAGCATGTTGGCCTCCAGAAAAGATATAGAGCCTGTATTTGTTAATTACTCATGTTAAAAGCTGATTTTAAGCTGGCTGTGGTGGGACCTGTCTTTGGTCTCAGCACCAGGAGGCAGAGGCAGGAACATCTCTGTGAGTTCAAGGCCAGCCTGGTTTACACAGAGAGTCACAGGAGGCCAGGGCTGCTTAGTGAGCTCCTGTCTCCAAACAATGGCAACAACAAGGCTGACTTTAAAGAAGCCATTATTCCGTATTCCAGATAAACAATGTTTTGGTTTTGTTTCGGTGGGAGTGCTGGAAGGCAGGGACTGTGGAAGCTCAGTACCCTATCACTGAGCTCTATAGTTCTAACCTTGCCATAGAAACTCTAAGCTTACATTCTTTTAAAGTAAATTTTAATGGGTATGGATCATCCACCATTAGCTCTCATGGCCCTTGAAGTAAGCAAAGCTTCACAGAATACGTAATTGGAGAGGCCCTAAGTTATTTTTTTTCAATATTCAAAAGTTGCGGATCTCATGACATTTTGTTC
Organism: Pachyuromys duprasi; assembly: GCA_028658305.1. NCBI lineage: Eukaryota > Metazoa > Chordata > Mammalia > Rodentia > Muridae > Pachyuromys > Pachyuromys duprasi. The sequence goes on from CM053742.1 coordinate 50,994,934, forward strand.
AAAACCTCCTGTAGCCCATGGTCTGTGACCACAACCCAGTTGAGGAGTTTACCACTGATAATTGATAACCGCTCCCTCCTGTGTCAGAACCCTCTTAGAGTCTCAAGAGTGTCCTTTTCAGAAACCAGGACTCTTCGGTGCATCTGAGCCTCATGCCATTTTAGTTTGTTTTGAACTCGGTGTCGTGCTGTCTTTTCATTTTTGACAACACAGCCAGAATTCCAGCCTTGAAATCAAGCAGCTCATAGCACATGTGGGAAAACTACATCCCGAAAGGCCCTGGAAGGAGTTGGATGGGTTTGGCATTTCTGCCCACATTATCTTCGTGTGCTTAGTCCATTTGCTCAATACAGAAGAATGTAATAAAGAAAATCCAGAGATTTTAGAACTTGAAACATTTGTATGAAGCAACATCATCACTACCAAAATTAGTATGTGCAACGGTTATGTAAATCTCTGGATTTTATATTTTATTACATTTATTTGTTGAAGGTGTGCGTGCCTATGCACACATTCCATGACATGCAGAGGGAACTCGGAGGACAATTTGTGGGTGGCAGCTCTTTCCTTCCACCATCTGAGTACCTGGATTTGAGTTGGGGTTGGCAGGCTGGGCAGCAAGGACCTGGGCCCACTCAGTGACCCCTGCTTCCAGAGATTGACTTCATGTGACCTCACTCAGAGCCCATCCATGGAAGGAAGCTGGCTGTGGTGTGTTTAGTTTTTAGAGAGGCCTGAATAAAAAAATGAAGTCAGCTGTTGGCAAGAGACTGATCGGAGATGTGAGGGAAAATGTGAGGAATGAGAGGTTTGCATGGGCTTTGAAAACTTCAAACATATTCTCACATGTTTGGAAGGCTCTAAACGCATGTGCAAGCCAATAAAAGTGGACAAAGGATCAGAACAGGTACTCGATTGTAGAAGATTTCCATATGACTAATATGCACATCGGCAGAGAATTCAACAACGTTACCCATTTTGGAAACGCCACTGAAAACCACAGGGATCTCTTCTTACAAACCTCCACAAGGATGAAGGAGGATATGGAGAACTAATGACTGGTCAAGGTAAACTATAGGATGGAGAGAAGAGGAGCAACTGGCAGAGGCTACTTGGTAAAAGGATGATGACAAAGGGGCCACATGAGCGAACTTTGAAGAAGGACAGAACTCTTGCACATACCCATTTTGGTAGTGATGATGTTGCTTTGTACAAATGTCTCAAGTTCTAAAAACACCTGGACCCTGATTCAACATGCTGCAGGATGGGCTGCCCTAAGTGTGAAGACAAGCTGGTCTACAAAGTGAATGTCAGTCTGGCCAGAGCTGCATGGCCAGACCCAAGTTCAAAAGAAAGATGGAGAAATGTCTAACGTATCTGTATACCTCATTATGGGAATTCACAGGTGCATCTACGTGAAACACTTAATAACGGGTACATTTTAGTATTTGTAAATTAGACCTCAAAATGTTTATTTTAGAAATGCTTTGAGGACGGTGGTGGTGCACACCTTTAATCCCAGGACTTGACAGGCAGGGGCAGGCAGAACTCTGAGCTCGAAGGCCAGCCTGGTCTACAGAGAGTTCCTGGACAGCCAGGGCTAAACAGAGAAACCCCATCTCAAAAACAAAACCAAACAATAAGGTGTTGGTGGTGGCACACATCTTCGATCCCAGCACTTGGGAGGCAAAGGGAAGTAGATCTCTGAGTTTGAGGTCAGCCTGGTTGGTCTACAGAGTGAGTCCAGAACAGCAAATGCTACACAGAGAAACCCTGTCTCAAAAAGAAAACGAAAAAAAAAAAAACCTGCCAACAGAGCCTCAGTAGGACAAGCAGCTTACAGGTGACTGTCAGCTCGAGGCTCGCTATAGAATGCAATGCTGGATAATTTCATTTGGGAAAAAAATATACAGATATACCTTTCCACTCTAAAGAACGTATAGAAAAACCTTCAGTTGGACAAGAAAAAAATGCTTCATTCTGTCTGCTGACGGCTGTAGAGGATGAATAATAAAACATACAATTCTTGAAGGAACCCAGCTCCACCTCTTGAAAACAACAATGATTCGCAGTGTAGCATACACCTACCTTCAGAGTACATGGAAATATGTGGGTTTTTTCACTTTAACTAAATGAGACCTTTGCCCACAATATATGTTGCGGTATTTGCATTCAACATCTTCAACAGATGTACATATTCATATATTCTACACATGAAGTGTGCTCTAAAAAGTTAGACTGTCTGGTATTTTGTTGTCACAACATCATTTATTTAAACAGCATTCTACTTTGAATATTTACATGGTTTATAGTTGTTTGTTATTAAACTGTACTACAGTAAAGAGCCCTGAGCATAATTTTTCTGCAGTTCTCTCTCTCCATGTGCTCCTTCAATCTTCCCCCTTCTTGTTTTGGATTTTTTCAGTTCTGGTCATTGGACCCAGAGATTTTCATACATGCTAAGCCAGCCCTCTATTACTGAGCCACACCCCTACCACCTTTTGTTGTATTTGAAGGTAGGATCTCACTATATAGCTCAGGCTAGTCTCCAACTCACAATTCCCCTGCCTCACCTCTCTGGGTTTAGAAGCCTGCAACAACCAACCAAATAAGACTTCTTTCTCACAGTGAATTGCCAGATCAATGAATTTGCACTTGTAGGGTATATGTGACTGGAGTTTAGAAAGCTGCTGCCAGGTTGTCCTCTATAGAAGCAACTGCAGAGGTTAAAACAAGACATGCATGTATTTTCCATCTTCCCATCTCTCAAAGTTTGCACTTGTGTCCTTCACAGGATCATGCTGATATCGAGTGGAAGTTTGCAAGGACAAAGCTCTGGATGAGTTACTTTGATGAAGGTGGCACCCTGCCACCCCCTTTCAACATTATCCCCAGCCCCAAATCATTTCTCTATCTTGGCAACTGGCTAAACAACACCTTCTGTCCCAAAAGAGACCCTGACGGAAGACGAAGAAGGCACAACCTGAGAAGCTTCACAGTAAGACCAATTAAAAACACAAAACTGTTTTCCTCCTTTCCCTTCCTCATGACAATTTCCATCTTAAACATCAGACACTCATTCCTGCTTTTGTTATTTGTCAGTCAGGAGCCACTGTATCATTCTACAGTCCTCACATTGAGAAGTCGGTGGGGTGGGTAAATGGGTAGGGCACCAGCCTACTGATGTAACCTCTCTGTCCATTTTGAATTGCAGGAACGCCATGCTGATAGCCTGATACAAAATCAACATTATCAGGTACCACTTACACAACTGGGGCTAGACAGAAAAGTTCTCAGTCAGCTCTGTGGAGAAGAAAGAAACTCACCTTTTTCTGTGTCTAGACTTAACTTGGGTAGGGGCCCTGTGAGTGAGTAATGTAATTCACTCAAGACTGAAGTAACTCCTCAGGATGAAATCACCTGTCCTCTAAGCCTGTTTGTGTCCAATTACTGCTGCCTCAGCAGGCTCTGAACCATCCAGACCTTAGAAAGCTATCGTCCTAAAGATTAAGGAGCAGCTATGTAGTTGTTCAGTCACTCAATGAGTACACAAATACCCATTGTATGTCAGGCACTAAGATACCCATTAGAGAAGTCATTGTGGACAAACAAGACAAAATCTTTGTACCCTTTAGAAACTTACTAGCTACAAGGGGTAGAAGATATTGCATCATTAGGACTATTAAAATTAGGTGAGTAGGAGGTACATGAAGCCCTGGGTTTGACCCCCAACACCACAGAAACTGAACGTGATAGAGGCCAGAGGAGCAGAAGTTCAAGGCTATCCTTAGCTATGTAACAAGTGCAAAGGCCACCTCAAGAAATCCAGGTAGAAAAATACTCTACATGGTTTAAAGGAAAGGAAATTCAACCTTATTCCACAGATGGATTCTCTAATTTTGTTCCTCTTAAGTGCAAATAACAATGAGAAGCACCAAGTACGGTGTGTCATAGGTGACCCTTCTCTCACCACACTTACTCCCGGTGCTAATAATATTTGAAAACGGTGAAACCGAGGCAAGATTCATTACCTTTATTTTCCACTTCAAGCATCCTGACAAAAAGAAAAACCAAACGTTGTCTGGGCAGCTCCGGGGGCCCCTCAGAGTTGATCAAATAGCAGAAGTAGTAGCACGGTGTCGAACTATTACTAGAGGCTCTGGAATCAGCCTGAAGTAGAACCAAAATCTAATGTTTCCATTTACTAGCAGTGTGACCCTGAAGAAGCCAGTTAACACTGCTGAGCCTCAGCTACTTCGATTGAAAACCAGGAATAATGGGAAAAGGTAAATTACAGGGTTATGAAAGTCAGTGTACTAAAGAAGCTAAGCAAGAAGGAGGACCCTTGGTAGGATGATCAGTCCTCACACAGAAAGGTAAATGGGATGGACATCAGAAGAAGGAGAAAATATCAAAAGAGGGACCAGGACAGGAGCCTACTACAGAGGGCCTCTGAAAGACACTACCCAGCAGTGTATCAAAGCAGATGCTGAGACTCATAGCCAAACTTTGGGCAGAGTGCAAGGAATCTTATGGAAGAAGGGGGAGAGAGAAAGACCTGGAGGGGACAGGAGCTCCACAAGGAGACCAACAGATCCAAAAAATCTGAGCCCAGGGGTCTTTTCTGAGACTGATACTCCAACCAAGGACCATGCATGGAGATAACCTAAACCCCTTGCTCAGATGTAGCCCATGGCAGCTCAGTCTCCAAGTGGGTTTTCTAGTAAGCGTCTGTCCCTGGCATGAACTCAGTGGCTGGCTCTTTGATCACCTCCTCCTGAGGGGGAAGCAGCCTTGCCAGGCCACAGAGGAGTACAAAACAGACAGTCCTGATGAGACCAGATAGGCTAGGGTCAGATGAAAGGGGAGGAGAACCTCCTCTATCAGTGGATTGGGGGAGGGGCATGGGTGGAGAAGAGGGAGGGAGGGTGGAGTCGGGAGGAGATGAAGGAGGGGGCTAACAGCTGGGAAACAAAGTGAACAAACTGTATTCAATAAAAAAATAAATTTAAAATTTGACTTGTAAAAAAAAAAGAAAGAAATTCAGTGTAGACAGTGCCTTACATTCTGCCTGACACATCGTGTAAGTGGCAGTTATCATCAACACAGTCCTTGCAATCATGACAGGTCCTCCTGGGACCTTTCTTATCAAGGTGAAGTATTGATTCTATGAAAAATATCTTGATTGTAAAATTACTAGCTTACTTAGTGACTCTATATTTCACAAAGAGAAAAACCCTTCACATCACTAAAATGTTTAATCCATCCCAGAGGAATGGATGTTGAATGAGTATTCAAGCACACATACATACATACAAACATACACACACACACATACACACACATACATGCACGCACACACACACACTGAATACATGGTTTCCATAGGCATGGGCAGAAATTCTTTCTTTGGGGCAGATTTAATGGTACCAACACACTCTGCCACCAAAATTCAGAGATGCAGTGACTCATCAACCAAATAATTTCCTATTGCAAAGATGATATAAGCAATTTTTCTAAGCAAGTTCCTTATTTGCCTGACAGCCTGAAAAGGAAACTGAACACCTCTTCATGGGTTTTTAATTCCAGGAGGTTATCAGGAATTTAGTCAAGAGATATGTGGCTGCAATGATCAGAAACTCCAAAACAAATGAGGGGCTAACAGAAGAAAATTTTAAGGTAATTTAATCATGAAGTGGGTAAATCTCCCAATCCCTCTGTCTCTGTCTGTCTGTGTCTCTCTCTCTCTTTCTGTCCCTTTCCTTCTTCCTCTCTCTCCCTCTCACTTCCTCTCCCTCCCCTCCCACTCTCTCTGCAAGTGTTTCCCTGTCCACAGAGCTACAGTCAAGTTCTAATTCCTCATTTCTGGCTATAATTTAATCTCCATCGTCTGAGAATTTTCTGATTCCAGAATTCCATCTTTTCTATAGTGCAGAAAAACCAATTAAAAGTCTTATTTTTTAATTATTCTCTTTAGTTGAGCAGTAGTGCTGCATGCCTTTAAGCCCAGCACTTGGGAGGCAGAGGCAGGCAGATCTCTGAGTTTGAGGCCAGCCTGGTTTGTAGAGTGAGTTCTAGAATGGCCAAGGCTTCACCAAGAAACCCTGTCTCAGGAAGAAAAAAAGAAGACTCTTTAAAAATTAGTCTTAATTATAATTAAAGTTTTGAAAAAAATTGTGTTAATCTTTATTGTGTCCATATGGATGTTCTGCCTGCCTGTGTATTGCCTGTGGGTGTCAGCACTCCCCCTGAGCATGGAGTTGCAAATGCTTGTGAGCCACCATGTGGGCAATGAGAGCTGACCCCAGACTGGCACAGAACTGTCAGTCACGGAGTCTTCCTCCTGCCCCTGCAATTCTCATTCTGTCTTAGGGTTATCTGCCATCCAGCAGGTAGAACTATGTTTTTCCTTTTCTACAATAAAAAGAAAAAAAAAGTGTCTGTAACTGAAATAAAATTATGCTTCTTTCCCTCTTCCCTTTTCTCCCTCTGGCTTCTCCAAGCTCCACTCCCTCACATCTCTCCCATATCCGCCCACTCTCAAGTGAATAGCTTCTTTTTCTATGTTTTCTACTGTTTTATATGTGTGTGCATGTATGTAAACATGCATGCATGTGTAAATATATATAAATACAACTTGCTCGAGTCTGTTTTTATCATTCATGTATATATGGCTTCAGGGATGACCTCTCTGGACTGGACAGACAACCCGGGAGAGGTGACTCGCCTTCCCATAGCCGCCATTGTCACCTGTGGTTCTCTGTCTAGGGCTGGCAGGCTCTTACCAATGCCTGTCACAATTGTTTTTCTGAGCAGAATGAACCCATCCTCCACATCTTTTTTGAAATATGTATTCTCACTGTGAGAATGTCATGCCTAATGGATATAGCAAGAATGCCTGGCTAAGGGGTAAGGCAGCCAACAGAAAAGTCCTGGAGACCCAAAGGCCTTCTTTAAAAGATGCTCAGTAAAGTCCAAAATACTCATTATTAAATTTCAATTCTTATGAAACTACCATTAAAGAGTAGAATTTTCCTATTGTTGGTATCAACCTGAAAGAGTGAGTCTCACATGGGGACAGTTATGTCTTCAGTGCCCACTTAGCTGTCTGGAAGTGTTTTAAATGTCACACTGCCATCTGGCGGGTACAGAAAGAAGCGCTACTAACCATGCACTAACCACAATTAAGAAGATAGTTTTCCATTACATAGAACCATTTGCCTGACATATCAGTGGAGCCTACAATGAGAAACCCTACCCCGAATGCAAGATGCATGAACACAGAGATCCACAATGACACATCCCTGTGAGGCAGCCCAGAATTCCATTATTTAATCAATAAACAGGACTCAGCTGTCCCTTTCCTAAGTTAGTACTGGGCAACCGTCCCTGAGAAAGGGGGCGTCTGTGGGTAGGGGCAGCTGGGAAAAACAAGAATGGATGGATGGAAAGGGATCAACACTTCATTTCCTCCATTTCCTTCCTGGGTCCTGGGTCCTAAAGGTCTTCTCTTCTTTTACTTACAGATACCCATAATAGCCAGTTCTCTGATTGAATAGCTTGCTGTCTGTGCAGATGGCTGTTTGGCCTCTATGAATATTTACCCACATGTTTGTACGGGCACCACATGTGCTATGTAGGAGGAGGACAGAGCAGGGTGTCAGGCCATCTGGAACTAGGGTCACAGATAGGTGTGGGGTTCCCCATGGGCGCTGGGGATTGAACTCAGGTTGTCTGAGAGATAAGCCCATGCTCCTAACCACTGAGCGATTCCTCCACTCTGGTCATCACTTTATGAGGGGTGAACTTCTTATTTTCCTGGCCCAGAAGTTCTGAAACCAGTATTACCCACTGCACGGTTTTTCTAGTCACAACCAGAGGGTCTTTTTGTTCACCACTCCTGGAAGAGGTTGAAAGTATAATGTGTGTTTTATGATTTATTACTACTTAGGATTTAGCCTGTTCAGACTTTCAAGTGCCTTCTTCTTTTTTTAAGATTTATTATTTATACAACATTTTTATTATTTATTTATATATACTATATATATTTGTATATAACATATAATATATAATTATATTATAAATATATAACTGAATATATTATGTATAAATATGTTTATATATTATTTATATACAAATAATATGTGTATATTATCTATATATAATATATATAAATAATATATAATATATATTATATAAATATATATACATACATATTATAATATATAATATAATATATAAATATATATACATTATATATATATATATACCATTATTGTTTATACAACACCAGATCTCACTATAGATGGTTATGAGCCACCATGTGGTTGCTGGGAATTGAACTCAGGACCTTTAGGAAGAACAGCCAGTGTTCTTAACCTCTGAGCCATCTCGCCAGCCCCAAAGTTCCTCCTTTAGAGATTCCTTTTCTGATGAAAGATGTCTCCTCTCTTTTGCTAGGAACTAAAGCAGGATATCTCCAGCTTTCGGTATGAAGTCCTTGACCTCTTAGGAAACAGAAAACAGCCAAGAAGAAGCCTTTCCACCAGCAGCGCTGACCTCTCTCAAAGGGACGACACCCATGATGGCAGTGGAGGGGCCCGGGCCAAATCGAAGAGCGTCTCTTTCAGTTTAGGCTGCAAGAAAAAGTCGTCCCAGGGGGCACCTCTCATCAGAACCATGCCCAGAGCCGGTGGTGCTCCGGGAAAGCAGAGGCCCGAGGCATCAGGCAGACGTCCCTTCATGGCACCCTCCTTCAAGAAACTGGGCCTCCTGTTCTCCAAGTTTAATGGCCACTCATCTGAACCTGCTCCTGAGCCCATGTACACCATCTCTGACGGGATCGCCCAGCAGCATCATATGTGGCGGGACATCAGCTATCCCCAGATGGAGACAGGGCAGGCTGAGGCCTGTTCCCGCAGTGCAATGGACCTCAGCGGGGTAGAGTTGGGTGAGATGCGGGGCGCGGCCCGAAGCAGTGAGTGCCCCCTGGCCTGTTCCAGCTCTCTCCACTGCGGATCCAGCATCTGCTCCTCCAACTCTAAACTCTTAGACTCGTCAGAGGATGTCTTTGAAACTTGGGGAGAGGCCTGTGACTTGCTCATGCACAAATGGGGTGATGGACAGGAAGAACAAGTCACCACCCGGCTCTAGGTCCACTCCGGCCGGCCATCTGTTCTGGGAGTCAAGAGAGAATTTGGAATTTCCTTGCTCTTAGAGGTGACCCCCAAATAGGGCTCCCTCGCTGGCCCTGTCCAAGGAGGGAAATCCTCTTGTTTTCTGTGTTTTCTAGTCACGTTCTTCATGTTCTGTTTGACGGTTGTGATCATTTGCCTTTTTATACCTAGACATATGAAGCCCATCTGGAAACCAAGTGAAGGAGCACTGCCCCTCGTCAGCAGAGGTGCAGTCGGGTGCTTACGCCCCTTGTCTTGCCCTCCTCACCCCTGCCTCCATGAAGCTCCAGGTGCCACTCTGCTACCCTGGCTGCCACACAGGTTCCTGACCCCATAGAGACGGCCAGGAAGCCCTGTCAGTCATCAGTCGCTCTGCAGCGCCACATGCTGCCCATGCTGTCTCAGTGAAAAGCAGTTAAAGGGGGGCCAGACTACAAAAACTTGTCAGCTTCTGGTTCTTAGGTAGAACTGGCCTTTCTCTTCTGTGTTTAAACGCCTACAGCTTCTGATTGTGGTGATTGTGGAGGTTTTTGTTTCTTAACGATGTGCTGTTTTTTTAAATGTGTGCCAATGAAATATTTACTCTACAGTGTGTGTCAGAGCTAATAAGTTAGCTGATCTTCTTCCCTGTGTTTGTATACTTCGGTTAACTTAGTATATTTTAAATTTTGAGAGACACTACATCTCATACATTGGCAAGAAAATATTAAGTAGCTGGTACTTTTATAGGGTCCAATCTGCTGTGGATAGTTTTAATCATCAGTGATATAAAGACATTTCTAAGATTAAAGACTGCATTTGAAATACTTTATATCAGAAAAATGGCATTTTACTGAGGTATTTAAATTTAAGGAAAAAAGAGAGCACTTCAATTTAATTAATTGTTTTCTGGAGAGAAACCACAACAGATACCGTTTTAGGTTTAAATAACCTCATCCAGGTTGCAGCTGCAATACCTGCTGGGGAGAGTAGAAGGCGCATGTGTGAACTGTTAGATATAGAATATACTAATCAATCCTAATGGATTTGGAAAGCGATACTCGTGCTCCAAATTCTGCCTTCAAAGAAAGTTACATGTATACATCCACACTCTTTCCCACAGCCCAGGGTTACTTAATCAGAACACAAGTTAAAAGTGAAGCTAGGATGCACATGGGATTTGTTTTAGAACTGAGAACCAACAAACAACCAAGCAAACAGTTTTACGAACATACGCTCGGCTTGCGGCAATGAATGACATACACGGAGGAAAAGTACACAAGTTTGTTGGGCATCACCTGTTCTTCTTAAATGTCAACACCAAGAGCATAAGAACCGTCTAGGTTCTTATGCATAATGTCCAGTGGATGTGAAAGGAGGACTTGTTCAATGACATAGACACATCTATAAACTTGCTTTGGACAGTGTAGTTTATGTGAAGCTGATTTACCATCTCTATCCTTAGCACCGATGAGTGATGGCAGATGTGTTTCACATGGAGACAAGCCAAAGTACGGGCTAGGGAGGCAGGAAAGTGCACTGAGTATAATTCAAATACTCAGAAGAAGGAATTAAGAGAGGCAGATACATCAACTGCTGAGTATTTGAAGTGCTCACTGATTCAAATGCAACTGCTGCCCCACCTTACTAAGAGTGACTATCACAAAGAGCTCTGACACTGGAAGATTACTTTCTAGAAAGAAGAGTCCTATAGTCACAATTCCAAACTGCAAAATTTAGTCTTAATAATAAATGAACCTTCAGTTTGGTAATGGTGGCGCACACTTTTGATCCCCAACACTTGGGAGGCAGAGGCAGGTGGATCTCTGAGTTTGAGGCTAGCCTTGTCTACAGAGAGAGTTCGAAGACAGCCAGAGCTACACTGCATAGAAAAGAAGTAAATATAAAATATAAAATAATGGACCTAAGCTACAGTCCCAACTCACAGAGGAACCAACAGAGCCAAGATACAACATAGAGTCAAAACATTTTTTTTCTTACCAATATACCAACTATTGATAATTTAGGCATAACCATTCCAGGGGTCAGAAAACAGAGTACCAAGCCTTGAAGTCATGCTCCAAAGCAGTCTTCTCACGGTGTTGTTCTGAAGAGAGAGGAAGGGCATAAGTACAATAGCTGATCTTTGCTACCGAAAGAGACAAGTGCAATATTTTACGGGAACACATTCCATTCCTGATCTCCTCAGTGTTATCACCTTTGTGACTTGGGCTTAGGACTTCACTAACTATGCTGAGGCCTCATTTAGGATGAAGGCTGAAATTAAACAGTGATTGCCCTAAGTTCCATGTTAGTGATAGCAACATTTTTTAAAACTAACTCTAAGCTAGTATCAAGGAGAAAGACATCTTCCCATAGTGTCCATCAGCTACTGTTTAAAAACATTTCAGTGATGGAGAAATTTCCTAACAGTCAGCCCTGAGTTCTGTCCGCCATTTAAAAGGAGGGTTGGGCTGGAGAGATGGCTCAGCACTTAAAAACACTCAATCTAAGAGAGGACCCAGATTCTATTCCCAGCACCCACATGGCAGCTCCATCTGTCTATAACTCTAGTTCCAGGGCCTCTAATGTGCTCTTCTGGACTTCCCAGGCACCAAACACACACGTAGTACATAGATATACACACAGGCACAACACTGACACACACAAAATAAAAAGTCCTTTTAAAAAGGGAAAGAACTGGAAATAAAAATTCTTAAGTATGTCACTCCTGAGAAGGTATAAAGGCAATCTGCGAGTAAATTTATAGGTGAGAGAGAGAGAGAGAGAGAGAGAGAGAGAGAGAGAGAGAGAGAAAGAGAGAGAGAGAGATCATGATATCCAGAGAGGGGCACCAAGCTGGTCTATAAACCCAAATTTCTAGATTATAGACACATTATCTACCGTGTATATACTATTATTTACTGAATAAAATGTCCACTGTTTTCATTTGACTAAAATACTGTGAACTCAGAGGGGCTTATGATGGGACTGTAAAGTGAGTACATAAATTAAAAATAAATTTAAAATACCATTAACTCCCAAACTGCATTAAGATATACTGCCACCAAGTAAAAATAACTACAAACAAAAGAAACACTTAACTATCATCATTAAAGTACCTCTTTCACTTTTAATGCTAAATCCAGTAAAGTGCAGAAACAGGAAGATTCTAAATGCAAAATGATCAGTTTGAGGCCAGCCTGGACTGTCTAGTGAGACCTCATCTCAGAAACACATATACACAAATGAATGTCTGTTAAGCTCTTTTATTCTTTTGGCTTACCTGCCCCACATACTTACACTGCTGTCCATTGGGAACCGAGTGCCTCAGCCAAATGTGGGATGCACTTCAGTACAGAGAAACAGTGTACCATTCCAATGTCCTTTTCCAAATATAGGCAGGTTTTTGTCTGTGTGGCTTTATTGGAAAATTCTGAAAATGCAAAAACTTTCTCTGTGTGTGTACATAAACACACCTGAAAGCTCAACAGCACTTGAGCCCCTGATCTTGCTGATCTCCTACTTAGACATTTTGAATGACAGCGAAGCAAGAATAACAACTTTCCCATGGAAAGTCTTCCTGGGGTGTGGCAAAGAATCACCAAAAGGAACAGCCACAAGAGCATGCTCTGTAGAACAACTATTGAAGTGAGGTTATTAGATTGAGGTTTTCTGCATTTAAGGAGGGAAGACACTTAGACCAGAAAAAGATAATAACCTAACAAACACACACACTTTGGCAAAAGAAATTCTGCACAGATTTTTTTGCATACTTAAGGCACACAATTGATAATGCTGCCATAGGAGCTAAGATGCTTGTCAGTATGCAGTTTGGGGGTTAAAAGGAGAATGTGGTAGTAGCTAGTTAGGTGGCCTTGGAGCTTTCCTTTTAGAAAATTGAGTACTGAGGAAACAGAATTATGTGTTGGAATGATACAGTCGGCAAGCTATGGTGCAACATCGTCTTCAAGGTCAGAATTGATTTCATTTTTAATTTTTATTTTTATATTAATTACAGTTTATTTACTTTGTATCCCAGCTGTAGCTCCCTCCCTCATTCCCTCCCAATCCCACCCTCCCTCCCTCATCTCCTCCTTGCCCCTCTCTAAGTCCATTGATAGGGGAGGTCCTCCTCCCCTTCCAAATGACCCTAGCTTATCAGGTCTCTTCAGAACTGGCTGCAATGTCCTCCTCTGTGACCTGGCAAGGCTGCTCCTCCCTCGGGGGGGGGGGTGCGGAATTTATTTCTTTTTAAGGTGTATCTGAACTCTGCTTCTTTTCTGAAAGAATAGCATTAGCGATTGTGGTACATGACACATACACGCACATTCAAAACTCTGTTTATCCACACAAACTAACTAGAGTGTCCTATGCTAGCCCAAAGTTACTTTTTATTATTTTTTAATCTGTTAGGGAAGGTTGTAAGACCTCTATGGGGGGATTCCTGTGACTGCACAAATGAACGTCAATTTCCATAGTAAGAGAAAAAGCCCAATACTTTTCATTATTCGTAGTATATATTCGTTATGTAACATTATGGGTTTCACTGTCACTTTTCCTACATTTGTCATGTATTTTGCACAGATATCCCTCTTTTGTCCCACTCTCCCCTCTACTTCTTGCTTTCTTCTCTCCTGTCATTTTACTTGAATTCCTGGATATGCTGTAAGTGTAAATTCCGCATAAGAAAGTAATCATGCATTATTTTTCTATGTGAGCCAGGTTTATTTTGCTTAACATGATGATCTCCAGTTCTTTTCCTTTCCCTGCCAATGATGTTAATTTCATTAGTTATGGATGAGTAAAATGTCATTGTGTATATCCTATTCGTCTATTCACCTGTTGACAGCTGACTATATATATGTAGATACACAACACACACACACACACACACACACACACACACACACACACACACACACACACACACACACATATATATATATATATATATATATATATATATATATATATTATGTTAGACTTTGGATCCCTGTAATCAAACTCTATTCATCTGTCCTCTCCTGACATTTCAAAAATACCCTTCTAAGTCCAAATCATTTACTATAACCAAAAAGAACCCAATTAGTAAGTAAAAGTTGCTGGTAGTGTAAAGGCTGATATTCATCCATTTTGCATCAGACTTTAATAGGTTTCAGGACAACTTGACATCATAGGAACTCTACCCTTGCTAACTCACGTAGTTCAAGTATGCACACAGACACATCACAGACATGCAAGACATTGTTCTCGTTGGTAGAAAAGTGTGCTTTTGGGGTCATTTTAGGTCTTTTCCAATGAACTTCAATATATTCCTAATTGCCTTGCGATTTAGAATCTCCCTCTCATCAGTTTTCCAGTCTTATAGGTCTCTTAGAAGAGACTCTTGAAAGAGAATGTAGAAAAAGGCACTTTAGATTTTCACAAGGGTTCTTAAAAGAGATAGCAAAGAAACAAAAGCTTCCAAATGATGGACAAGTACTTCACATAGGAATAAATCATCAAACTGGAAAACTCTCAGGATGATCAAATTGAGATTGTTTGGTGAAATTCTTTGCTTGAAAATGCAGTTTCTGGGACTGGAAAGATGGCTCAATGGTTAAGAGACTTGCTGGTCTTTCAAAGGACAACTGTACCTGTCATGCTGGGGAAGGAGAAGCAGTCAGAATTTAAACTGCTTTTTTCATGACCTCTAGGACCAATGGCACTAAAATCAAGGTCAATGTGTTTTCGCAAGAAGAGTTCTAAACCAGGGTCGTGAAACACATTGGTTTACTTCATATTAAAGGGAATATAATATCATAAAGCATTAACTTTAGATTTAACTATTTGAATCCTCCCCCCCCCTCCAAAACACAAAATGGACATGTCCTCTTATTTCAGTGATACAACAGTAACAGGTCTTATCCAAGATCATTTCAGATAAGATTAAATACAACTTTCTCCAGGAAAAATACATGGACTTTTTATATCTTTTCATGTACATACTAGGGGTAATATTCAAGAAGAAACAATGTCAGTGCCTAAAGATTCTGTTTCTTTAAGATTTTACAAAATTGGCATAGGGAATTTCTTCCTAATCAAAACAGTGAATGCAATTTGGACTTACAGACTAACAGTTGATAGGAGAGAGAAAAAAATTAGAAAACAAAAACTGTGCTTAATTTTTTTTCAATGTAGTCCCTTGCAAATCAACGTACAAAAAATGTTTGTCAAAATGAAGGCGGAAGTTCTATCTCCTGAGTTTAATGTATGAAAGGGGAATTTTCAGTGTTTGTGTAAATGGCAATTTGGCTCTATAGATTATTTTAAAGCTAAAATCCTCTGAGTGATGACTTTTATTTAACCACTTCCGGCAAGAAATGCAAAGTTAGTGTTACCCTGAAACGTGTGAAAAACAATCTTGTATACTAATTTTGTGTGTTTTAGCTTCAGTATAAAGAAAAATAAAGCATTTAATTACCCTCCTTCAAAATGTATGGCTACTTAGAAATAAGGTGTTTTGTTCCTCATTTTCCAATGTAACCATTTGTGCCTATTAGTAAATGCTAATGGGCAGCACTGGGTGTCAAAGTACAATTTAGCTAGAAGAAACACTAACAGTAGACCACTGAAGTTCAAACTATTTTGAAAAGTATGACTGAGAATCAACATTATTTTAATTTTTACAGTTTCTATGTAAAAAGCTACTAGTATTAAGTGCTGAAACGGTAAAACCTAAAATGGTTCACTTACCCCATCAATTTTAACTACACATTTGGACTATGTACTTCACAAAAGTAGATTTACACAGAGCTACTGACTATTCTTGAGATGGATAAAATTGTAAGAACTCAATTAACCAACTCCTCACCCTCTAGATGTCTTTGCAAGATCTATATAGATCTTACAACACCCACTCTAAAATCTTCTATTTTCAGTATTTCAGACTTTCTAATTGAAAAAAAAAAAGAATCATGCAATATACTATGGTCATGTTTCCCCCTCGCCCGATTGCTCTCAGCTGCTCCCCAGCCCCTTACCCACCAACTTCATGTTCTTTCTGTCTTTAAGCCAAACAAAGAAAAGACAGTAAAAATAGAAACATTAAAACCCTGAACTTTAACTAACTTCAGAAGCAAGTACCTTCTTCTCCACATAGTCAGTTATAAAAAAATTTTCTAGCAGAAGACAAAAGTAGAGAATAATATACTGGGCCTAAGCTTTAAGGATTCCTCACTGCAAAGTAGTTTAAGCACACAGTGGTTACTTAAACTCGTGAAACTACATTTTCCACATGTTCCTGACAAGTCCTATAAGGAAAACTGTCTCTGAGAGTTCAGCTAAAAGATGGGTATTCCAAATGATGTTGCCTCTACTGAAATTCAATATTCTATAATCTAGGTGGGGGATGACTAGGTGATTCTTTCACTACATTAGTTCTCTTACACTCTTAAACTTTTAAGGTAAGAGGAAATATAACATGCTTAAAAAATTTGTCATGAGCAATGGGCTAAATCTCTCCCACATTTAGCAAAGCCTAGATTCAGTCCAAGCTGTATCACCCTCTCCAAAGGACCATTTTGTTATTCATGTAGATTTACATCTGAATTAAGTTTTGAAAGTCAAGTATTCACATTAAAATACAATTTGTTTATATTTTGTTTGCAAACATAATTAAATGGCTATGCTTTGATTATAGACTCTGTGTTTTAAATTCACAAGTCTTGAATGTCAACAGTACAATAGACTCAACATTTTCATAGGCTCTTAATCAAGGCAGAGAGCCACAATTAGCTTTGAGAATAAATATGCATAGCTTAAACTGAATTCTTTCTCTTGCTATGGAAATTACTTAGATCACTACCTTTAGTATAACCAGATTTTATCAAAAAAAGAGTTTAGCTTCTCCCAATACGTGGAAATGACTATTTGGTTTACAATATAGAAAAGGCAGGACTATCTTTTATGGTGTCAATGACAACTAAACAGGTAATATGTAAAAAGTGAGGCTTGGGAGCTCCATCAGCAAAGGGCTTGCCACCGAGGCTGGAGGATTCAAAATTATATCTCAAGCAAAAGAGGGAGATATGGCTCTGTACATTTCCAGTCCTAGAATCTAGGCAGAGGTCCATGGCTACTCAAGCTTGCTGGCCAGGGTGCCTGCCTAGCTTAATTGTTGAATCCTAGGTTCCAAAGACTCTGTCTTCAAAGAAAATAAAGTAATGGCTTCTGAGGACTACTATTAAAGGTTGTGTTGTAAGTCTCCACATGCACCCATAGACATGGATATAAACACTGATAATCCCCTGAAAAAGTAGCCTGTCAGTGTTTCTGCTGTTCTGAGTTTCTTTTTTAATTATCAAGTCATTTTCTTCCTTTCTGGTAGCTATCCTCAATAACTATTCCAGACGTGTGCAGTAATTCAGGCTACCTTATCCATCCTCCACCCATAAAAACCAGAAGGAAAAAATCTGACTAGGATACATAAGCAAGCAAGAAACCAAATAATCCAATTAAAAAATGGGGTATGGAGCTAAAAAGAAAACTGACCGTAGAGGATTATAGAATGGCAGAAAAACACTTAAAGAAATGCTCAACGTCCTTAGCCATCAGAGAGATGCAAATCA
>CM053742.1:51013200-51028432 GCA_028658305.1 Pachyuromys duprasi
AAAAAAAGCAGAAAAAAAAGAAACAAAATACTATGTACTTAATTTAATAACAAGCCATACTCATTACCCAATGGTTTACATTGTGCGGATAATTATCAAATTATGACGCATTAAGTGGTACTGAAATTTAAGGCAAGGCAACAACTTACAAGTCTGAAGAAATGGAAGCATACAATGAAAAACCTCTGCCAGAAGTGTTCACCTCAAAACCAACTAAATCCCAGCCAGACCTACGTTCTCAAAATGCATCCGTACATTGTGAAACACTCTTTAGAGTTGCTTAGTGAACCAATGACAGATGAATCCACTGTGAGTTATGTAGTTTATAAATTTGGGGAGATTCAAAAATTTCAGAGAAAGGTTAGTATATGATACATAAACCAATATAGTATCATCTGACTTTTCGATTTTTCTTAGGGTTGCATGTAGCCCAGGCTGGATAAACTCACTATGTAACCAAGTCTGGCATGTATACTCCTGATCTTTTCCCCTGCACTTGCTGAGGGCTGGGTTTGCAGGTGTGTATAACCTTGCTTAGTTCTTACCCAATTTCCTTCACTGAAGCTTTCAGATTCCACTTTGGTTTTACCAAGACCAAGAACAAAAACTCTGTAGTAAATTCAAGAGACTGGCAAAAGCAGGGTTTTTTTTTTTCTTTTCTTTTGTTTGTTCTTAAGCCAATACAAAGTATTTCTTCACTGGCCAGTGGGCTACATGAGAAACTAGCTCAGATCTTGTAGTTATTGCCTTCTTAGGAACAAAACAAATATCCTGCCTGACAAACTTCATTTAGCAAAAAGTTAGCAATTAAAAGATCTACAGAAGCCAAAAAAAGGAAGATTAGTACATTTAGGGACTTTCCCAGAACTATGGACTAGGATGGATTAGGTCTTTGTTCTCCTTTTGGTAGATGGGGTCCACACGCTGAGGTCATTGGTGCCTTGGTGCCTCTAACATGTCGAGATTTGTTAGGTCTGAGGGCCTCTTACCTGGTTGGTATTTGAGAATACAAAAGACAAAAATTCCTTACCCAATCACTTGAGGATGCAGGAACCAATCCTGAACCAGTCAAGTGTTTTCAGTTCCACAGAAAAAGATAACCAGCATAAAGAAAAGGCAAAAGTGGCTGGTGCTGTGATGTGGCATGAGAGTGGTTTTTAAAATCCCCAATTTTGAGAAATTCTGGTAACCTTTCCTATAGGCTACTGCTCTAGAGTAGCATTCTTCTAGCACAACCCTCTTCCCAAGTTGCCCATTCTCTTGGTTGAGAAAACAAAGCTTTAGCTAATGAATATCCTGAGGCTTGAGATTACTCCCTTTTCTGTTTGGAGGCTTGAACACATATCAAGCTACCTGTAACTTTCAAACTCAGGGTTTCAATACAAGCAAGTGACAGCTGACAGCAAGGGGAAGAGGCGCCTAATGCCTCCTCCCTGTGATGAGCTTTTTCATATTGAAAACTGGCCAGAATGATTTATTTCTTACAGAAACTAAACAAAAAACCCAACTAGTACTGTGTCCATTATTAAGCAGAACCCTAGTACATTGGTTTAGTTGGAACACATTATTTCAGTCATCGTGAGAACAAGACACTGAAGATAAGTTGTCCCTTTTGTAAGGAATTCTATTCTAGCACAGTTCGAGCACCTCACACCTTATTGTCTCAAATGGTATACTATTTTGTTTGGTTGGTTTGCTTTAGTTTGGTTTGGACCTGGGATTTACCTCGAGTGAAGGATAAGACTTATTCACAAGCAAAATTAACCTTTAAATAAGATGTTATCTGGGTGTCAATGAGTTGACTGAAGAGATAAAACACTTCTTGCCAAATTTGACTCCCTGAGTCAATTTCAATCCCTGGAACTCACACATTATAAGAACACTGACTCTCACAAGCTATCCTCTAACCTACACAAGTATATAGGAAGTATTTTTAAGGACAGCTACCCTCACCCAACATCCAGCACACACACACATACAACAAAAAGCATAATTTAAAGAAAATTTAAAAATTAAAAGATACTGTTTGTAAACAAGTTTTGTAGTAACCAAAGGATATTTTTCGTTGCCATGTGGCTGATGAGCAAAGTACTTGGAACAAACTAAGCCCTAGAGGACCAGCCAATAGGAAGCTTGTTTGGCTACATGACCGGCAGAAGGCTAAAAGGGATGGTGAAATATGTCTCACAGAGACAAGCATGCTTTAGGAGGTAGTACAAGCTAAAATCACCAAGTGCCAAGACATGACAAATGTTGACTTTAGAAAATACACTAAGAAGCCTAAGAGTCATAAGGTTAATAGAAATAACATAAAAAAGCTGAGAAACTCACACCCATGCTCTAAAGGTATGTCCATTTTTCTCTGAGCCCATATGCTTAATATCTGCTTTAACCAAATTGAGCAGGGCACAGGGGTCTTGTAAGAGACGGTTTCTACAACCAAGGACCATGTGTGGATGTGGCCTGGAACCCCCGCTCAGATGGGGCCCATGATAGCTCGGTGTAGGACTGAAGACCCTAGTGAGGGAAACAGGGACTGTTTCAGTCATGATCTTGATGGCTGACTCCTTGACCCTCCCCCATACAAGCCAGGGAGTGACAGACTGGCTAGATCCCAGGGGAGGACACTGCAGCCAGCCCTGAGGAGACAGGATGAGCTGGGGTTGCATGGAAGGGGAGGAGGTCCTCCCCTGTTGGTGGACTTGGAGGGGGCGGGGAGGAGGGAGATGAGGGAGGGAGTGGGAGGGTGGGAGAGAATGAGGGAGGGGGCTACGCCTGGGATGTAAAATACCTAACCTGTGATTGATATAAAAATAAATAAATCAAAAAAAAATATCTGCTTTAAAACACCTTCAATAAACGCTGACTGAGCTTTAAAAATACTAGCAGTGTTGAGGAAGGGTAGAAATACAAAAGAATGTATGTGATGTAAAAGCAAAAAAGCAAACAATTGATGTAGAAGTGTACAAGGGGCCAGAGACATAGGAGAGGGCAGAAGAGAAGAATCAAATTAAGAAGACCAACAAAAACAAGTTATATTTGAGAATGCCATAAAGAAACCCAATATGTCCCAGGCTAACTTAATATTTTTGAATAATTTTTTCTTTTTCTATTAATTACAGCTTATTCACTTTGTATCCCCCCTGTAGCTCCCTCCCTCCTCTCCTTACAATCCTATCCACCCTCCCTCTTCTCCCATGCCTCTCTCCCAGTCCACTGATAGGGGAGGTCCTCCTCTCCCTCCTTCTAATCCTAGTCTATCAGGTCTCATTAGGAGTGGCTGCATTCTCTTCCTCTGTGGCCTGGTAAGGCTACTCCCCCATTAGGGGGAGGTGATCAAAGAGCAGTCCAATCAGTTCATGTCAGAGACAGCCCTTGTTCCCATTACTATGAAACCCACTTGGATACTGAACTGCCATGGGCTACATCTCTGCAGGGGTTCTAGGTTATCTCCATGAATGGTCCTTGGTTGGAGTATGTCTCAGAAAAGACCCCTGGGCCCAGACTTTTTGGTTCTGTTGGTTTCCTTGTGGGGCTCCTGTTCCCTCCAGGTCTTACTATTTCCCACTTCTTTCATAAGATTCTCTGCACTCCGCCCATAATTTGGCTATGAGTCTCAGCATCTGCTTTGATACACTGCTGGGTAGTCTTTCAGAGACCCTCTGTGGTAGGCTTCTGTCCTGTCCCCTTTTTTCTCCTTCTTCTGAAGTCTATTCTCTTTTACTATATATATGTATATATATATGTATATATGTATATACATATATATATACATATATGTGTATATATATACATGTATGTATATATAACCTGAACAGGAACATTCTCAGATGAAAAGAACAGGATATACTAGTGTTTAATGCAATGGGGCTGAAATCAAGTAACATTTCAAGTGGCCTCACAACTACTCATCAATTCAAGCTATAATTCATTCTTTTGTAACACAATGTCAAGGGAAATACACTGAAACAATCAAACGTCTAGCACCCTCTTTGTTGCAAAAAGAAAACTCCACTCGTTTTGGCAATTTTAAATGCTAGTTTTATTTACTGCAAATTGTGCAAAGGACACCATAATACTGTGCAGTGGGACAGTTCTGTAAATCCAGTATTTAACAATACCATCTGTGGCAAACATGAAGCAGAATACCATGTGCCTTCACAACTGATCACTATCAGACTGCAATGCAGTTCTGACAATTCTTAACAAAACTTGAAGAACTCTCATTCAGTATAAACAAATGCCCAGTAGCATAGTCTCTTGTTTGGTTGAGTTAATTTTTCTGTTTAAATTTCTTGAAAAGTGGAAATCATACAAATTTTAAACAGTGGATTAAGGTGACCATATCATAAGAAAATAGCTTGTATGTTTTCCTTTTTTTATCCATTGGTGTTATCAGTTAACACAATGTTAACAAGTTGGCTCAGAGGAAGCTGCCACCAATGAACTAGTAGTACATTCATTCCATCTTTCTTATTCATAATACAAAGTAATATCCTTTTGTTTTAAAGAAATATTTTGTTTCAAACGTAAAATAAAATTTAAAGACATATGATACTGAACATTCTTACCAACTAAACCACTTAAAGACTAACATAAGACATTTATGAACGATAACAGTAAAAATGGCATCATTAAGGTATTTCATAGTGCCAAATCTTAATTCTGAGGTGTGTATTGAGGTGAGTTAGGGAGAAACACATAGCTAACTGGCCCAGAATTTATAGCACCATGGACTTGGGCAGAAGCACCATATGCTGCACCAACTGGATGCCACATGACAATACTGGAATAATCTGATGTAACAGGCATGCAGGAATCAAAACCTGGCAGGGGTGCCCCATAGGGATATGACATAATTGGATAATAGACTGCTCCCTGAGGGACAGGCACAGCTTCAGCCATGGGAAATGTATCTGAAATGAAGAAGAGATAGACGTACTGTTATCAAAATTAACTCAATGCAAATTCTCTCACAAGAAAAATTAAGTGCATCATTAATTTGAAAAAGACCACAGGGCCCACCAGTAAGGCATGTAGGAGTGTTTGCTACCAGCCCTGATATTCAGGAAAGAGAAAGCTGATTCCTTCCTTGGGTTGTCCTCTGAGTGCTACATGTGAGGCACGGCACACATGCATGCAGACACACAGGCACAGACATCCACATTCACACACAAATCAGATATATTTAAAACGTTTTTAAAGAACACAGAGGCTGGAGAGATGGTCAGGTGTACTTGCTGATCTTCCAGACAGCCCTGGGTCAATGCCTGGCACCGACATGGTGGCTCATCACAGTCTGTAACTCTAGCTCAGGAGGATACACAACCTCTTCTGAACTTCTCTGGCAACACACCCATACACATTCATTAAAAAAAAAAAAAAAGACCACAAGGTCACAATAACTACAAGTAAGGACATTTTAATTCTGGGTGTTTTTTTTTGTTTGTTTGTTTTGTTTTGTTTTGTTTTGTTTTGTTTTGTTTTGTCATTCTTCTGATTCAAAGTCTCTATACATAGCCTTGGCTGCCCTGGAACTTGCTATATAGACTAGGCTTGTCCCAAACTCAGAAGTCTGCCTGCCTTTACCTCCTGATTTCTAGGAGGAAAGAAGTGTGCCACCACACCTGGCAAGAGCCTTGAAGATATGAATACTAACAGTATCTATAAGAGTTTACCCAAAAAGTGCCTAAAATCTTCCAAATTAACAAGTTGCAAGTGCATGTGTTTAAACATACAAATAAATCAGGCATAGGTAACATCATCTGTTGATAACTGGGAATTTAGTACTTTTACTGATTGAAAAGTTCTTGCAAATGTATACACATTTCTTTATATATATTTTTTAAGAAACTAGATTCCCTAAAAGCTCCAACTAACTTATTAAAGGAGTTTTAAATTACAGGGAAACTGATGAGCTCATTATGATTACAAGCTCAAGTTTGTAAAAACTCTCATTTTTGTTTCAAATCTAGAATTTTTCTTTCATTGTAAATTCTGCCAGTTGCTTTATTCCTTAAAACGACAGACCCACATCTTCATGTGACAAATTATTGGTCAGGCCAATGGTATTTGTCTATCATTCTTTCAAGGTTAAAAAAAATGTGTTCTGTGTTAGTGGTCAGCTAATAACTCAATAAATCAGGAACTTTCCTTTAATTTGATAATCAAACTTGTTGATTGTGGTCACATACAGAGCAGGATTTGCCAAACAAGGAAACAGGAAGATCATGAGTTTGAGGCCACATTTTAATGTCCTGGGCCATGACAGTGCCAGCACACACCTTTAATCCCAGTCCTCAATGAAGAGGGGCAGGCAGATCACTGTGAGTTCAAGGCCAGCCTGGTCTATAGAGTGAGTTCCATGCACAGTTAGAGCAACACAGTGATAACATGTCTCAAAAAACCAAAACACCTATTTTGAATAAAGCTGCTATGAGCATACTTGAGCAAATGTCCTTGTTGTATGGTAGAGCATCTTTTGGGTATATTCCCAGGAGTGGTAGAGCTGGGTCTTGAGTCGGGGGAAGGATACAAAAAAGGAGACTGGCCACCAGGCAACAAACCAGGGTTAAGGGGGGGCAGGGACTATGGAGACTGAAACACCAACCAAGGACAATGCATGACCGGACCTAGGCCGCATACACAGATGTAGCCGATGGTCAGTTTGTGCTTCGTGTGGGTTCCCTAGTAAGTGGAGAAGGGGAGCAGAGAAGCAGGGGAGCAGGGGCAGAATGTTGCCTGCTGGTTGATCACTTCCCCCTGGTGGGACTGCCTCGCCAGGCCACAGGGGAAGAGGATGTGCTCCGGTGTGTTGGTTGTAAGGGACTCCTCTTTTCTGAGGAGTAAGGGAGAGGGGAGAGGAGGGAAAGAGCGGGAAGGTGGGACCAGGAACAGAGGAAGGAGGGGGCCACAATCAGAATGTAAAGTTAATTAATTAATTTAATGAAAAAATCAAATAATAAAAGTCTTGGGATTCCTGTTCAAAAGAGATTGGACAGATGGCTTGGCAGTTTTGAGCACTGGCTGTTCTGCTCTTCTAGAGGTCAGGAGTTCAATTTCTAGCAACCACATGGTGCGTTATAACCTTCTTGGGATTACAATGCAATCTTCTGATATATAGGCATACATTCAGACACTCATATATATAAAATAAATAAAACTTTATACAAATCAAACTTCATATAGTTTATAGAAATGTCTTAGACTACTTCCTGTGTTTATCATTAAGACAACTAAATATAATTAGCAAGAATAAAGACTTACGCTGTTTTGCTGTTGTATTTTTGTTGTTGTTCTTTGAAACATGGTTTCTCTGTATACCCTTAGCTTTCCTTGCTCTATGGACCAGACGGGCCTCAAACTCATAGACATCAGCCTGTCTGTTCTCTTCCAAGTGCTGGGACTAAAAGAGTGCACCACTACCTGGCCCAAGTTAAGTTTTGTTTTATTTTAAGGAACTTCTCTAAAGAAAGAAACAAAGAATCTACAAGTCTAGGTAGTATGTAGCACTAATAATCACACAGGTTTATTAGCAGAGTTTGGTGGCAGTGCCAGCAGTACCTTGAATGTAAATGTCATAAAGTCAATGTGGTAGTTTGATCAAGATTGGCCCCCATTGGGTGATATGCTTGAATAGTTGGTTCACAGTTGTTAGAAATGTTTAGGAAGGATTAGGAGGTACACTGTTGTTGGAGGAGGGGTATCACTGAGGTTTCTGAGATTTCAAAAGCCCAGGCTATTCCCAGGTAGCTCTGTTATTCTCTCTCTCTCTCTGTTATTTTCTCTCTCTCTTTCACACTATCTTTCTCTCTTATACACACACACACACACACACATCCTGACTCATCTTTGTGCATCAGATGTAGGATCTTAGCTACTGCCCTAGTGCCATACATGCATGGCTGTCGTCATGCTTCATACCATGAGGAACAAGAACTCATGCTCTGGAACTGTAACCAAGCTCCCAATAAACTCTTCTATTACTTGCTATAACTCTTTCTTCTCTAAGTTCATGGTGGCTCTTCACCATAAATGAAATGTAAGTAAAAAAGTTCAAAAATGAGATGGGGCTGTAACTCAGTGGTAGAACTCTTACCTGGAATGTATGAAGCCCTGTGCTCAAACCCTGGTACCACAAAGAAGAACAACAAATAATAGCTTAGTATTGTTTGTAAATACTACTGACCTTCTGCAGGCATCCTTTCTAACAGCCTCAAGGATCACAAGGCATCTACATATTACATTTCGAGAACCAATAGTCTAGATGCATATGAATTTACTGAACTATCTGTAGACCGTAATTAAATTATACACAATAAAATTCAACTGACGTTCTTGCTGGCAATCTCATTCCATACTCACCATTTGTTGCCACTTCTGCCTGTGTGTCATCTGCTCTCATTACATCACCGTACAAATGAGGAACACTTTGGTCTACCAGAGGTTGCTCGGTATATTCTGGGTAACTCTCTACATGAAGCTGCTGCTGCTGTTGTTGTTGCTGCTGCTGCTGCTGCTGCATGTGTGGCACATAGAACATGGAATTCCAGTAGTTGTGATGACAGCACTGAAGCAAGAAAAGATGACAAGTAAAAACTCAAATATTCTTATTGTTCTCTATACTTAAAGTAAGATAATTCTTAGCTTTGAAAAACCAGGTGTCAATTCTCAGGTGTTGTAATATCTGATATATTCTTTTTGAACTAGAAGTTTAAGATCCTTTATACTACCTACAGCCCATATTTGTACCTATGGATGTATTTAGAAAATCATACTAAGGAAATCAAAGACATAAACAGACATGCATAAACATGTCACTTGTAGCATTATTTTTTAAAGTAAAAACTATTGACAAACCAAAGTATTCAACAATATGGAGTTGTGAGAATTGTATTATGTTATGGCGTAACACTACACAAGCAAAGAGTCATGCCATCAAATATTTGAAGACAGAAACGTGGTCTGGAGAGATAGCTCAGCAGGTAAGAACACTGGCTGTTCTTCCAGAGGTCCTGAGTTTAATTCCCACAAACTACATGGGAGCTTACAACCATCAATAACGAGATCTGATGTCCTTTTATAGCATTCAGAAATACAGACAGACAGACCCCTCATATACATAAATAAATAAATAAATAAATAAATACATCTTTAAAAAGTAAAGACAAAAAAATCTACTCAGTTTGAATTAAATGATTATAAAATTAATAGCATGATGCATATTTTTAATAACTACAACTCCAAAGTATAAAAACACTACATTATAATTACTGATCCTGCTTTTCCTAATACCCTTACAAGTACCCAAGTATACTATAATGAACACTATTACTTTTAATAACAAAGTAAAAAAGGTTTAAGCTATTAATTATTATTCATCTCGCAGAATTCCTGTGATGTAAAGAGGGTAAGTGATCCACAGCTTCTTGACTAGGTAGGCTCACAGATACGTACTATCAGGCCTGACAAGGAGAGTATTTTCAAATGTCCCAGTCTTGTGGATTATGTATCATAGTTTCCAGATATGAGTTCAGTAACTGAAGGGATGAGTAATTATCAACTCTTAAAGCAACATTTAAAGAGATAATATCACAGAACAAATACCTACCCAACTACTCTTAATTTAGATGTGTGTTATATGGAGAAGAAAACCTTCTACTCGTGCCTAAGAAAAATCATTGTAAGAACTACAAACTACCTGAGACTGATAGTTTAATATCATTTGCTAAGTATTCTTTGTCAGGAAATAGGGTACCTGGGTTATAGGTTATATGAGTAAGAACTGAAGTGTAGTGAAGGAGGAAAAATGATCCCCAGGTCCATAGCAAAATGCCCGTTATCTAGATATACGCTAGTACCTACACCTCAGGGAAGAATTTGGCAAGAATCTAAAGTTAGTGCTTTAAAAAGAAATTTAAATGTTTTTGTACTAGGTCTGATGAGTTTTACACAGAATACAGAAATTTACATAAGATATTAAGTAAACAATATCATTTACTGTTTACTTAATATGTAAATAATATGAGGCCTAACCTAATATGTATGAAGTTATGCTGATTAGGGCCCAGGCCCCACTCTCTTCAATACTTTTTTTTTTTTTAATATACAGTAAGGCAAACTGAACCATGCCTAAGTAGAAAACTGACGAACAGAATCTTCAGCGATCTCATGAGAGTACTAAGACCCTTTAGACATTCACAGTATTCTTGGCCTTTAAAATTACAACCAAGCCTTTGGCAGAGGGTGGAAAATAATAATAAAAATAGGGGAGGTAAGACTTGGGGAGAACAAGAGCTCCACAAAGACCAAACTGGGCAGGCACAGGGGTCTTTTATGAGACAGTTTCTCCAACCAAGGACCATCCTAGAACCCCCACTCAGATGTGGCCCATGATAGCTCAGTGTCCAACTGAAGACCCTAGTAAGGGAAACAGGGACTGTTTCAGTCATGAACTTGATGGCTGACTCTTTGACCCTCCCCCATACATGCCAGGGAGTTAACAGCCTGGCTAGATCCCAGGGGAGGACACTGCAGCCAGCCCTGAGGAGACAAGATGATCTGGGGTCTGATGGAAGGGGAGGAGGTCCTCCCCTGTGGGTGGACTTGGAGGGGGCAGGGAGGAGGTGAGGGAGGGATGGGGAGAGTGGGAGGGAATGAGGGAGGGGGCTATGCCTGGGATGCAAAGTACCTAACCTGTGATTGAAATAAAAATAAATAAATAACATTAAAAAAATTCAAGAGTCTGATTTCTCAAAAGAGATTATCATTTAAATGTAGGACTTATCAAAATAATTTAGCATTATCCCTACCTGCAATCCAAGATTGAAATAGTACTGCAAAACTTTTGTATCTAAACAAAAACAAAATTAATTTCATGAGAGATTGACATAAGCAATTTGAACTATCACTTAAAGGCTTTTCCCTGAGCATTATTAAAATAGATATGGACATAGCCGTCTCACACACTACCACTACTCTCAATTTTGTTTTAAAGTGAAGGACTATTTTTCACATGGCATAGCCATGATCATTTTGTAACACACGGTTAAATCACCCAGTACAAATTTTACTTTTGTTCTTAGTATTAAACAGATGTTACAGGATGGCATTGTTACTGCCAAGGAAACAGCTAGAAAAGACATTTTCTTACTTGTTTCAACATAGAAATTTTACTGTAACTGTACCTCCATTACTAGCACCTCTACATAGTATAAACTGCTCCTCTACTAATGCTGGGAAGTGATGCTCATTGAGAAAGCTGCCACAATATGAAAAAACTCATCTTGGTGTGATTTATCTTAACACACTACCACCAAAATTCAAAGAGAAGGGACAGTAAGCAAGACAGTGAAAATGAGTTAAAGCCTAGGTTTATAAAACTTCTCTAAGTATAGAACTCAATGCAAATAATTCACAAATTAACAAAAGTTAGATGTACAGAAGAGAAAGTGCAGAGCATTCTTGTTTTGTTTGTATTATTTTAATGTTTGGAATGGACCACAAGGCCTTGAAAACATTAAATGAACTGAGAAAAATCCACGCCCTGCTCTCAGTATTTTAATTGTATCGATAAGTATATTTATCTTACTATGACTGACCTAGATGCATACATATTTTTATTGTTACTATAGCCCAAGTTCCACTAGCAGTTGAATTCATGAAAAAATATCCCTTTTTTAAGTTACAGAATCCCAATGGAAATATATATTTTTTGTTATTTTGAAAGAATCATTTTGGATTTTGATTAATATAGATGGATATAAAGACAAATGTTCAAGCTAAAGAATATAAGAACAGAGAGTAAATTCTTTGGTAGAGTAAATTCTTTGGTACACAGAAACATCAACACAAAATCCTGCATACCAATGTTTATGACAGTATCATTAACAGTCAAAATATAGAAACAACGCAAATCATCATCCATTGATAGATAATAAATATGCAACAGCAGTGAGTACTATTCAACTATAAATAGAGTGAAATACTGATACCTATTACAAGGATGAACCTTAAAGACATACTATTATTCCCAAAGACCAAGACCTGGAACCAGCCTAACGATCTATCAATAGATGAATGGATAAAGGTGGCATATATACACAGTACAGTCTTATTCAGCCATAAAAAATAAAATCATGACACCTATTGGAAAACGGAGGGCACTACACATCATATGTGAAATAAACCAGACTCAGACAAATGTTTCCTTTAAAATGGAGAATCTAGTTTTAAAGGTACCTTTTAGAACTTTTTTTTTTCCTTTTTGGTTTTTCAAGACAGTGTTTCTCTGTGTAGCCTTGACTATTCTGGAACTCTCTATGTAGACCAGAATGGCCTCAAATTCAGAGATCCACCTGCCTCTGCCTCCTAAGTGTTGGGATTAAAGGCGTGCGCCACCATGCCTGGCCTAGCCCTCTGTAAGGGAGAATCTTTAGTCATTCGTGCTAAGGTCATTCTAATGTCAACTTTGTTTGATGTACTAAAAGGACAAAATTCGAAAATGAGACATCAATGTAGCAGAAGAATGACTGACAGAAGGGCTCTAAAAGGAGGTTGAGAGGAAAAAAAGATTGGGAATGACAAATTACCATATCTTTTATCTCATGTGAATCTAGACTTAACTACATATAACTACATATAAATATATATAAAAGACATGAAAGCATAACTACCTGGTTAAAAAAAAAAGTAAGCAGTAAGTAGGGGCATCAAAGTATAAGGCACAATAATGAGAATGTGAATATGGTCAAAGTACAATAATATACAGTACAAAAATATCATGATGGAAGGGGAGGAGGTCCTCCCCCATTGGTGGACTTGGAGGGGGCGGGAAGGAGATGAGGGAGGGCTGGGGAGGGTAGGAGGGAATGAGGGAGGGGGCTACGCTTGGGATGCAAAGTACCTAACCTGTGATTGATAACAAAAAAATAAATTAATAAAATAAAAAATATCATCATGATATCGATTATATTACATGGTATAGTGATAATAAAAGCTCATCACTCCAGCATGACAAAATCCCAGCAGAGAGATACAAAAAAGTGGATAAGTAATCCCACCACTAACTTAGGAGCTATTAGCATTGATAGCTTCCACAAGGAGCACAATTAATTTTCTTGAATGATTTGATCCGTGATGGGCTGACCACACACCAGAACCAAGTACTATGTATGTAATCTAGATTCATCCACAAATGACAGGATTTATCTTTTATGTAGGTGACTAGTATTCTACTGTGTATATATACTCATTTTTATCCTCCTTTATGATTGGGAAGGTCTACTGATTTTACTTTTAAAGGCATCAAAAACAAGATGGATTAATTTCCAGTCAGATGAATAAAGAAACAATGAGCAAATATGTGATAAAATAATACAGCTGAGCATTGACAACATAACCTCTCTGGCAATTATCAATTTTAAAAAATCAGCAATGTTTATCTGAATATCTTCACAATAAAATGCTAAAAAAATAGAAAATCAGCATTATATAATGATTGACTACTACTTGGGCACCAAAGGTGGACAGAATGAAAGAATCAGGATTTAGATATTGGGTGAAATTACATAGAAACAACAATAATACTTACAAAATATGAAACCAAGAAGAGGAATAAATGTTTGTGTTGACTGGTGAAAGACAAGAGGGAAAAGATGAGGAATTTCATTACAGAGCATTTAAGTTTGAAAGTTAAAAAGCTAAATGAAAATGTCTAGTAATTAACCAGAATTTCAGAATAAAGGCTAGCTAGAAAAAGAACAGAACAGAATTGGAGAAAATCTTGGTGACTAGTTCAGGGTCTAGAAGGCTCAGAAAAAAAAAAAGCAGCAGCTAGGGGAAAAATCAGGAAAATGTTATAAGCAAGAAAGTATAAGCAAGCTGCTAACAACTACAACTACAATTCTCTTTGAGTAATACTGCCAAACTCAGGGGCAACAAAGAACTTCTAATTGAAAATCACTTCTGTCTTTAAGGGAGCACATGGTTGATAATCAAAGCAGATCAGATGAATAGAAGCTTTCTTCATATCCTCAAAATTCATTTGGTATACCAAGAATCAAAAAGTTTAACAATTTCATACACTTGGGGAAAGAATTTAAGAAATAGAAGAAAACTTTTAATATTAACTCCCAATTTAAAATAAAATATTTGAGAAAAAACGAAACTATCCATTTGTGAATCTCTTTCAGGGAAGACAAGCAGCTAATGAGAGGAACAGATAAAGAGGCATAAATTAAATTCAACTATCTACTAGTTGGCTATGTAGAAGATACCTGCAGTTACTCCTTTTGTTGGTAACCTAGAATTATATGCTCAAATCATACCCATCAATCACCCAGAAAAAGTTCTAGATTTAAAAACCATCTCAAACCTAATCAACCTCGACCAAATCTCAAAATGTACTACCTTGGGGTAGGTCACTTCCACTTGGATCATAGGAATAAGGTGGTAGCAGGGGTGGCAGAGGGAAGCCTGAGGCATCTCCTGCTTCAAGATGAGTCGGAGGAGGAAGTGGCGGAGGCGGCGAAGATAGTGGTGCTGGCGCTGCTGCTGCTGCTGCTACCGCAGTGGGCTGAAGATAGCCTGCAGCAGGAGAAATGGGAGAATTATCAGGGAGAGGATGGCAATAACTAGCAAATAAAGAAAATATGGCTACCAATGCACAGCTGTTGCCTGTTTTAGAGCAGTAGCTGGCCCATGTTTTTGACCCCACTACAATCACACAACATTATTGAATCCTCGTGGGTTGACTTGAAAAACAAACACTTGGGAGATTATCCAATGCAAATTTAAAGATATTTCAAGCAGCCTGTCACTCTTAGTCAAAAGACAAAATTGCACACAGTAAAGCTCAGATGTTGCCCATGATAACTCATTGGTGAACGGAAGACCCTAGTAAGGGAAACGAGCTGTTTCAGTCTTGAGCTTGATGGCTGACTCTTCGACACTCCCCCATACATGCCAGGGAGTAACAGCCTGGCTAGACCCCGGGGGAGGACATTGCAGCCCTGAGGAGACAAGATGATCTGGGGTCAGATGGAAGGGGAGGAGATCCTCCCCCGTTGGTGGACTTGGAGGGGACGGGGAGGAGATGAGGGAGGGTTGGGGAGGGTGGAAGGGAGGGGGCTACGCATGGGATGCAAAAAACCTAACCTGTGATTGATATAAAAATAAATTTATTAAAAAAAACAAATATATGTGCAGAGACATGAAATCACATGGGAGAATT
>CM053742.1:51028532-51108959 GCA_028658305.1 Pachyuromys duprasi
TATTACAGAATGGAATAAAATATAGATTAAAATTAATACAAAAAAAAGATTTTAGCAGCCTTACACATTCTCCTGGCAGGCTCAGAAAAATGTAGGAAACTTTAAATCATGAAGCTCTAGTTCTAAGGAGACATAGAATCTAAAAACAGGCTAATACAATATTTTATCCCTGTAACATTCTATATCCACTACTACAGTTTTAAGATTCATCTAGGTGTCATACGATTGTGGGGCTTTTTTGCCTTCATGAATTGCTATTTTATTATTATTATTATTATTTTATAATTTTTATATTAATTATAGTTTATTCACTTTGTATCCCAGCTGTAGCCTCCTCTCATTCCCTCCCAATCCCATACTCCCTAACTCTTCTCCCCCTTTTATCCTCTCCAAGTCCACTGATAGGGGAAGGTCCTCCTCCCCTTCCCTCTGACCCTAGCCTAACAGGTCACATCAGGACTGGCTGCATTGTCTTCCACTGTGACCTGGCAAGGCTGCTCCCCCTTCAGGGGGAGTTAACCAAAGAGCCAGCCACTGATTTCATGTCACAGACAGTCCCTGTTCCCCTTACTGGGGAACCTACCTGCAGACTGAGCTGCCATGGGCTACATCTGTGCAGGGGTTCTAGTTATCTCCATGCATGGTCCTTGGTTGGAATATCAGTCTCAGAAAAGCCCCCTGTGCCCAGATTTCTTGGTTCTGTTGCTCTAGGAGTCTCAGTTTTAACACAACATTGAAATGTAATTGTTTGTATATTAAACTTCTCTGATGATAAACAATGTTTCCAACCTAGTAAAAATACCTACATGCACGTAAAATACTAGCTAAAAATGTTGTATTTTGACAAATGCTAAATGCCACAACCCTTCAAATTTAACTGGGTAATTTTAGTCAATTTACAAATGAAATTACCAAACTTCAAAGCTGTGCTATATACATGGTATTTTTAACACCAGAAGGCAAAAACAATTTTATCTCATCATTCAATAAAGCATTAAATTCAGAGCTCTACAATCCCTATCCAGAAAGGCAAAGAGGATGGACATCAGAAGAGAGAGAAAACGGAACAAGTCAGGAGCCTGCCACAGAGGGCCTTGGAAGGGCTCTGCCCTGCAGACTATCAAAGCAGATGCTGAGACTTATGGCCAACACTTGGGCAGAGTGCAGGGAATCTTATGAAAGAAGTGGAAAATAGTAAGATCTGGAGAGGACAGTAACTCCAAAAGGAGAGCAACAGAACCAAATAATGTGAGCACAGGTGTCTTTCCTGAGACTGATGGTCCAACCAAGTATCATGCAGGGAGATGGCCTAGGACCCCTACGCAGATGTGGCCCACGGCAGTTCAGTGTCCAAGTGGGTTCTATAGTAATGGGAACAGGGACTGTCTCTGACATAAACTGATTGGCCTGCTCTTTAATCACCTCCCCCTGAGGGGGGAGCAGCCTTGCCAGAGGAAGAGAATGCAGCCACTCCTGATGAGACCTAATAGACTAGGATCAGAAGGAGAGAAATGAGGACCTCCCCAATCAGTGGACTTGGGGAGGGACAGGGATGCAGAAGGAGGAGGAAGGGAATGATTGGGATGGGAGGAGGGAGAGAACTACAGGGGTATATAAGGTGAATAAAGTGTAATTAATAAAGAATTTAATAAAAAATGTAAAAAGTCAGAGCTCTAAGACATGGAGTTTAACTTAAAAACAACCACAACCTGAATTGGTTACTCTGAAAACTGAGCAAGAAGAATGTACTATGCCTTCATTCACTGGCAATTCTAATAGTACACTCATAAATACCTTTTATTCAGTTACATGCTAAGAGTAATAGGAGATGTATCTACACATGAAACCAAAGCAAAAAAAAAAAAAAAAAAAACGAATAAAATGAAAATTCCTAATCAGTTTTTGGGTGGATGGGGAATATCACAATCATCTTTTGATTGCAGTATTTCTTACTAACAGTGAATTTATGAAAAAGCCACAGAACTGAACAACAGAAAAAGAATTTTATTAAACCTAAAATACACAGCAGATTTTGACAACTTAATAACTTTTTGGAGTTTTGCTATAAATTTATAAATGTCTATTTTTATAGTTTTAGAAAAGCAATTTGATTATCAGAGTATACTAATGCTTAGATGGATGCTTCTATAAAATGGCATTTCCAACAAAGTTCTTTTTTATCTGTTTTAAACTAATAATCAAAACAAATCATACTAGGCTTTTGTTTAAAAAAAATGGAGTCTGGCAGAACAAGTTTGTAATATTGGATACTTGGGAGGGCAATGTAGAAGAATTTCAAATTCAAGGCCTGCCTGGGATACAGAGCAAGCTCAGGGCCAGTCTAGGCCAGTAAGACTCAGCTGAAGAATAAAATGTGAAAAGAGAGCTAGGGATGGCTTAGTTCTCTGTGCTTGTCTGTTGTCTAGCATGCACGCAAAGCCCTAGCTTTAATGGTCAGTGCCAAGAAAATGAAGTAAGGCCATTTATTTAAAAACAGAAATGTGATTATGATCACTAGAGAAACATGAACTACTACACCTAGAGGTAATAAAATTGTTACAAACCTGAGATAATCAAATTTAAAGAAATTAGAGTGTTATTCTACACTAACTGGCATTCCTTATAAATGTGTACACTACAATAAGCACCTTTTTAAATTTCCTTTTCCCCTCCACTATGTAGCCCTGGCTGACCTGCAACCCACTATGTGAACTAGCTACCCTCAAACTCAGAGGTATGTGTGTGTGTCTTTGTGAGTTGTGTGTATTTGGCAGGCAAATTTTGCATGTGGGGAGCAGAGGTCATTTTTCAGGAGTCCGTTCTCTCCTTCCACCATGTAGGTTCAAAGAATCAAACTCTGATCACCAGGCTTGGTGGTCAAAACCTTTAGCCACTGAGCAATCTTACCAACCCCAAAGGTAAGTTTTATAATGGTTCCATCCACATGAAGCAATAAAATCCTTTACCTAGCTGTGATTTCAAGTCTTTAAGCTCAAGCCTCTGCTGGAAGCAGAAAAGCTACTTATTTAGCAGTAAGTTTTAGAGCCAGGGTTCCAGAGTAACATTTCCAATTAAAGAGTCACATCACAAACATTTGTTACATGTACTTGTTCTGAGCACTGTGCCATGCACTTCATTTACAAATGAAGCTGAGAGAAAAAAAATAAATTTAACGTTGGGCTTAATGATTTAAGATTGTATAGTACCTAGGTCTAGAGGTAAATTGTCAGCCACCCCAAGCCATTTCCAATTTCCCCATTTCCAGGCCCTTTCACTTCCACATGACTGACAACAATTCTCACTCTAACACTAATAACTTCAGTATGTTTTTCAACTTAGTTTTCCTACCCACAGACAACTTTCAAAATCTTAACCATCTTAAAAAGTTTATTACAGCTTCAATTTTATTTTTTATCTATTTGTCCTTCCTCTGTCCTTCATATTTCCTAATGGCTTTTCTTTTGAAGAACTTGTGGCCTTTGGCTTTCCCAATTCACAGTCTACACTTTGCTGATTACATATTGAGGGTATCGTTCAACATGCTTTCAGGTTATTTTTTACAAATAGGCAGCTTGATCTGGGAAACTGAATCAGCCTTAGGAATGATTTCTGTGACACACCTGTAGGCAGTGTGTGACCGTCTTGTCACTGTCTTAGTGTCAGCTTCCTGTAAGGAGGTTGATGATTACCAACACTTTTATAAGGTTTACGTCCATGAAGTAATGGCACCATTAATTCGTGGGCATGTGGTAGAGGCAATATGTTGTCAAAATACCTGGCAAAGTAACCTGCTCATTTCATGGCAGATAAGAATTAAAAAACAAGCAAAGAAAAAGTGATGACATCCGACTATCCCCCCTTCAAGGGTAGGGTATTAATAACTTACAACATCCCACTAGAACAGATTTCTCAACAAGCCTTAAACACACAAACAACTAAGTGACACTCCAAATCCAAACTATAATGCAATTTTAATACCCAATAATGTTCAATGTCCGTCGGTCTACCATCCATCCATCCATCCATCTATCCAATAGACACTGGAAAATGGTGATACTCTGTCATTTTTCTTTGACTGACTAGTTGTAATATAATGGTAATGGCACAAATTTCCCAGTGTACCCCCAGATCTACTATTTGGTTATCTAGTAGAATAGTTCAAAAGTAAGGCAAAATACATTAATTATTTTCCTTTATTTTCTCATTGTCAAGGAAATAAACTGGTTTCGTATAATCTTCAAGCTAAGTTTTAAAGTCTTATTAGGAACCTGGACATTTTATATATTACATTATAAATGATCACAATTATGATCATTGAAATTCAAACTGATCCATCCTAGCCAGTGAAAAACAATCTAAACAAGCACCTGAATCATTTTGGCATCTTAAATCTTTGATAGCTTTCTTGCTGTTGTTGACAAGAGATTATAGGCACATCTTGAATATTTACTGTCCAAATCTGAAAGCAGCTATTTTTCTACAAAACATTGTTTTTTTTTTTCAAAATGATATATAGTATTTTAAGATTACCAAAATTCAGTGCTAGGGATATTTTTTGTTTAAAAGACTTTCATTGAAAACAGGTAAAATAGCCAAAGTTCATATTGATGCTTCCGATTCAAGTCCAAGATTATAAAAGCTTTGTATTTATTAGACTTTCATAATTAGATATAGATTATAAAACTAGATATAACATAAGTAAACTAATCTGTCTAGATAAAAGGAACTGATGTAATTAATGACAGCATTCAAAAAGTTTTTATTTTTCTCCCAATTTCCCCATTTTAAAACATAGTTGTAGGTATCTTGGCCAAATATAAGGTTCCTGCATAGTCTACTCTCAATTGCCTGCCTGGCTTTCATTTTGTTCTTATTCTATAGAACAAAATTCTACATATTCAACAGTTATACCAAGTCTTATACCAATGTTTCTAATATTTTCTTTTTATAATCTAAAGCTCCAACATCATTTTCTAGTATACTATTGCCAAATACAACTTTAAAAAATTATTTTATCACTCATGTATATAAATAAACAAATCTTGAAAAAAATTATAAAAATAAGAAAAAAATATTTTATTTATGCACATCAGTGTTTGCCTACATTTATGTTTGTGTACCACATGCATGGCTAGTGCCTCCAAAGGCCAGAAGATTATTAGATCTCCTTGGAGTTACAAACGGTTTTGAGCCATCATGAAGGTATTAGGAATCAAACCCAGGTCCTCTGGAAGAGCAGTGAGTGAGTGCCCTTAACCACTGAGCCATCTTTCTAGGTTCCCATTAAAACTTTTTGATAGTACAATTATTCTCTATGCTGTTGAGTTCAGTAGCTATTGGCCATTTGTGGCTTTGAACACATGACATGATGCTACCTACTGAAGAACTAAAGGTTTATTTAATGACAACTAACTCAAATTGTCACATGGAGCTTATCATTACACATATTTCACCACACACCTCTAGAAAATTCTTCAAGAAAGGTTCATAGGAAAAATATTTTGCTTCTAACATACTATCCTTTATGCTTGAAAATCTCTCTAGCAGGTAAGAAAATCATGGTCCTTTGAGAATTTTTTTCACACTTGTTTATTTTGGTGCGGGGGTGGGGGGCAGGATAGCATGCCATAGCATGAGATCAGGGGATGATTTTCATGAGTCTATTCTTTCCTTCCACCGTGTGGTTTCCTGGAATTAGCAGGAAGTGTTTTACGTGCTGAACCATCATGTCAGACTTCTTTGTAATTCTGTGAATTTCATTTCATTTCCTTCCTACATAAAGTATTGATGTCAAAGTTTGATGATTATAATATCCCCTTATATTCCACACATTCTTTAACATAAATTCTCAAAAGACATTATTTTTTCTTTGAAGTCCAGCAATTTTATCAGAATATCTGAATGTTGGATGTTCTGGGTTGATGTTCTCATCTCTGAACATTGATATTATATATGTTTCAAAGTTCTCATGTTAGTTTCAATAAAGTTTTATAAATTATACATATACATTTGATCTCTTTTACCTAACTGCAACATATCACTTTTGAATCAGTCTTTGATTTTTAAATTATAGATTCCTTTCCTATATCCTCATTCCTCTTGAAGCATTATGTATTGTATATACCTCCTTAGGCTCTTTATGCTTTTCAATATTGAAATAATCTGCTTCTACTTCTCTAAATTCTGTCATTTCACATGAATCTTTCTAATCCTAACTTGTCACTGAAATCTTGTGGTACTTTATTAATATCTTTGCCTCATTTTGAAATAGTTCAGTACAGTTTTTACATTTGTTCAACTTAATTTTGTTTAATAGGTACACTTTTGACATGCTTTTACTATCTGGAAGGGTGATCTGCCCTTTTTCTTTGATACCACTTAGAACATTCAACCTATACGTTTTAATTATGTTTATATGAACTTTCTCTTCATTAAGTTGAGAATGAGGTGACTTTCCCAATTCTCTAGAGTTTTTGCTCATTGTTTTTGTGCAGTGTTCAAAAATGTGACATTTCTAGAATTCACTGGTCCTAGTCTCAGTTCCTTCTTTCTGAACTCAATCCTTGTCTCCACCCTCTACTCCCAACAGTTTATTTTTTCCACAGAGAAATACTATCCCGGAAGGGAACACTAGAGGGTCCATTCTGTGGGTTGTTATAAACTACACTACTCTAATTCTTTTTACCAAGTGCCACGTGCATTTCACTTAGTAATAGATCAAACCCCATCCCATGCTTCCAAATTGGCCTTCTAAGTACATTCTCTTTTTGGAAGGTGGGAGTTGTTTTTCTCAATACAAGGTTTCTGTGTGTAGCCCTGGCTATCCTAGAATTTGCTCTGTGGATCAACAAGGCTGGCCTTCCACTCAGAGATCCAGCCGCTCCTAACTCCCAAGTGCTGCTGCTAAAGGCATGCACCGCCACTCCTGCCTCACAGTGAATTCTTGTTAGCGCTTTTTAGGACATTGTACAGATTATCGGGTCACCTAGCTCTGTTGCAGTTGCTTTCTAGGGCTCTGGATTTTATTCTTCCATTTTGATATGGGGACTCAGATGGAAAAAGCTATGCTCTTACCACCACTTTCCAAAAATTCTAAATATTTAAATTATATTACTTCATTACAATTCAGAAACTACTTTGTTTGTTTGGTTTTTGGCATTCCTAAGCTCACAATAACTTGGGACAATAACTTGTCCAAATTCAGACACCTAATAAGTGTTAAAACCAGAATTATAATATCTCCAATTTCTTAAATTCTACTTCAGCTTAGTATTATGACACTTACAGGGACAGTAGTTACTGCATGGCATGAGTGTTATAACAAACTTAAAAAGTTTATTATATAAAAATAAGAACTGTCTCTATGTCAATCCTTAAGTCAGGAAACATAATAACGGAGCCAGGGAGATAGCTTACCCAAAGTTGGTACAAGAAATTCTTGTACAAAGCTACTGACATACTTTGATCCCTCAAATTCATGTACAAGTGGAAGGAAACAATCAACTCCATAGTTCCCTCAAGCCTCAGCATGCTCATCCCTGCCCCACATATACATTATGAAAAAATTTACAAAACAACTCAAAGTTATAGAAAGAGTACAAAACTATCCACTGAATCAGAAATGGCAGGTTTAAAATCTTATCAGAGTCCTATTACAAAAACAAACAAACAACAAAATCAGAATTTAAACTGACTTTCAAATCTCGTAAAAGTCTTTGGTGATGTAACAACCTTTTAAGTACAATTAACATATTTATTTTTTTAATTACAATACTACCTAATAACTAGAATAAAAGTATATGCATATTCACGACTACAAAAAAGATTTCCAAAATAAATACACACTAATAACTCACCTGGATTGTCTTGTGCAGGTGGAGGTACAAAGACAGGTTCTGTGGCATTTTGTGAAGAAACATCAGAGGTACTAACAGGTTGATTATCTCCTGTACAGTTAGGTAAACCTAGAACTGGAACATGGCTGGCCCATGAAACTCCAATTGCTGGAGAACTTTCTAATATCTGTAAGTGGGAGAAAGATTAGAGTTCTTAAGATTGGTTTCTCAAACAGTATTTGTTTCCTCCTCTGAACCTAACTTAAGGATATTATAATTTCTATGTTGACAAAATACTGCATGCAAACCATATAAAAGTTACTTCTTTTGCAGGATCTCTGATTATGGCGAGAGCTATCTTTCTTCCTGAAAAGATAATACATTAATATCAAAACAATAAAGCCATCAAGCTACATTGCATGGAAAGTTTCCCTCCAACTCCTGTTTATCTGCCTAGTTGCTGTGTTCCTAAAATGGTAACTTCTAGGACTCTGCACATTTGTAATATATATTCATTTTCACTTATATATGTATTTAGCTACATAAACATTTAAGTAGAAGAAATACTTTGCATTTAGGTGTAACTGAATGAAACTTCTTTTCTGATTAAGGTGCAAAATTCTTCAAGAGAACATATTGTTGCTTTCCCAGGCAGATGCCAGCTTGGTCTACAATGCGAGTCCAGGACAGCCAAGGCTATACAGAGAAACCCTATCTTAAAAAAATGAAAAAAAAAGATACATACATACATACATACACATATAAAACAAATAACAGACTCTTAAACACTGTCTTCATTGACAGCCTTCATTTCTTTTCTGACCACTATAATATGGCTCTTAACCCACTCCAATCATCTCAAAATAAAAGGTCATCAAATCCTACTAGACTCTGGTTAATGTCTGACCTCTTTGGAAAAGGCCCTATTCACTGCTCCTGAAAAATGTTCTTTTTTCAGAGTATCATTACTTTTCCTCTTTCCTCAACTCAACTGTTCCTTCTCCATATTTAAAAAAAGAAAAATTGTCGTGTTCTAAATGCTGCTCTTTTTCTTTCTTTTTCGAGTTCTATGGATTCAGCTACCTTTGTAAATGTCAGCTCTCAATTTATGTTTATGTAAAGAGAATTAAAAGGTAATTTACTCTTGACTGATTCATAAAACGTTCAAAGCAGACCACATAATAGTGTCTGAAAATATAATTAACTGATTTTTAAAATAAATGTTTGAAACACTGTGCCAGGGAATAATCACTGTCTCTGGGAAGAGAAGGCACAATAAACCTTAGTAAAGACATCTGCTCAAAATTATGATGAAAGCAAATAAAAGAAAAAAATGATTTTCTTCTGTTTACCTCACTGTAAATGACTGTTTGGTAACACTATGACGATTACCTGCTGATGGTAGTTGTATGAGGTAACCGTGTCTTGAGGCACAGAAGATGGTCCACTGTCCTGAAGGGACTTTAATAAATACAGAA
This sequence comes from Pachyuromys duprasi, assembly GCA_028658305.1. Classification (NCBI taxonomy): domain Eukaryota; kingdom Metazoa; phylum Chordata; class Mammalia; order Rodentia; family Muridae; genus Pachyuromys; species Pachyuromys duprasi. Next base: position 51,037,846 of record CM053742.1, read on the forward strand.
ATATAATTGAATAATGGGAAACAAATAAAGCAAAGGAAATTTTCACTCTCCTTCCTATCCTTCATTTTACTCTCTCCAGTCTCATCCCCAGCCCTGTAGCAGCCTGCTTGGAGGTGGTTTTCATCCCACACTGCTCTCATCACTGGGGGACTACACAAGGACTTGATGTGGACCCAGCTTTCCTCCTTCCTATGGACCCCTTCACCCATCACTAGTCCATCTCCATTCCTGTCAGCCCCAATACCTAGAAACACTTTCTACCCGGTACCACCAGTGGGTACACCTGTCATGGACTGAGGTCCTTCATTACCATCTCCACATTCCATTCTCACCCTCAGCCACATTGCTACAGGTGTCCCTCCTACCACCTTAACTCCATCACTGGAGACTCCAGTAGAGAGCCAAGGTCCTCCTAACCCTTTTATCACACCACATTATTCTTTTCTTTATTTCAACCTACTTGCAAGACCCCCTTTCCCACAATACTTCCAACTTACTCCCTAGGAACCCCACCTCTTGATATGGACAGAATCCCCTATATCCTAAAGCCCTTCTCAGCCTTTATTTCTAGCCTACCCTTCATTCCTCTCAGCCACCCATCTAACTGCAGAAGCACTTAATAGCAGACAACCTACAGCTATTACATTTTCCTAATACCCAGAGAAGGCAAAAGAAACTAAGGAATAGAATTCCCACCCAACAAAGACAAGACCTGTTTATCAATATTTAGAATCACCAAACCCAGATATCTAGGCACTATCGCAAAACCACAACCACTAACAGCCAGGACAAGATGCCTCCACGAGAACCCTATAACCCTACAGAAGGACCCAAGAAATGCAATATAGCTGAAGCATATGACAAGGACTTCAAAACACCTATTGTGAACAAAGTAACGAATATGTTCAAAGACCTTAAAGAGGCTATGAATAAATCTCTTAATTAAGACTATGAAAACACAAACAGTTAAATGAAATAATGAAAGCAATTCAAAAGAAATGAGAGAAAAGAATCACTAAGGAAAATAAAAACTGAGATAAAACTGAAAAATAAAAAATTTAGGAAACTAAACAAAAATCTCAGAGGTAAGCTTCACCAGCAGAGAACAAGACACAGAAGAGGGAATCTCCATTGAAAACAACAAGGTAGAAGAAATAGATACCTCAGTCAAAGAAAATATTAAATTAAAAACTCCAGGCACAAAACATCTAGGACATCTGGGAAATTATGATATGACCAAGCCTATGAATTATAGAAATATAGAAAGGAAAAAGAGACCTAGGTAAAAGAAAAAGAAAACATTTTCAAAGAAATCTTAGACGCATATAGAACTCCAAATAAACTGGAAGAAAAAAATTTCCGAAAACACATAATAAACAAAATATTAAATATACAGAAAAAAGAATATTAAAAGCTACAAGGGAAAAAGAACAAATAACATATAAAGACAGATCTATGAGAATAATAATCAACTTCTCAATGGAGACTCAAAAAGTCAGAAGGGCATGTGGTCATCAAACTCTAAGATACCAGATGCCAGCCCAGAGTACTATGTCCAGCAAAACTTTCAATCACAATAGATGGGAAAAAAAGCAATACATTCTATGATAAAACCAAATTTAAACAGCATCTGTATACAAATCTGATCCTTCAGAGGTACCTGAAGGAAAATTCCATCTTACAGAGGTTAATTACACTCAAGAAAACTACACAGGGAATAATTCCAGAAAGAAAAGAAAAGAAAATGAAAAGAAAAGAAAAGAAAAAAGGAAGGAAGAAGAATCAACAAACATTGTTCACAGACTACTCCTGATATCATTTTCTTAACCCCTGTTCTCTCAAAAAAAGACACTGACTAACAAATTGGATTAGAAATCAGAATACTTCTTTCTGCTGCATCCAAAAAAATGAACCTTAACATAAGGGACAGATATAACCTTGGGGTAAAAAAAAAATGGAAAATGATATTTCAAGTAAATGAAACTAATAAGTTAACTTTTAAATATCTCACAAAATTGACACCATACTAAAACTATTCTGAAGATTTAGGAAAGGACATTTCATTAAAAACAAAAAAAGAGGGTATTCTTAACAGTTAAGCAACAAACACAAAGACAACCAAGTTCATAAAAGCAACACTATAGCAGCTTAAGTCAGATATTGACCCTCATATGTGGGAGATTTCAATAACCCATTCTCACCAAAAGATAGGACCACCCAGACAAAAAACTAAACAGAAATGCTGGAGTTTCTGTTTAATGTCAGAAACCAAACTTACCTAAATACAAAAGAATATGCCATTTTTTTTCTCTCTTTCTTAGCAGCTCGTGTACTTTCTCCAAAACTGACAAGATACTGGACACAAAGCAAGTCTCAACAGATACAAGAAAACTCAAATAACATCCTATCTGACCACCATTGATTGAAAATGGTTTGCAGACAGCTCAGCCTGCATCCCTGGAGGCCTGAGGGCACCAAAGATAAACAGAGGTAAACTGCACTTGCTCCTCAGGGCTCCATTTTCTGACACACAACTCGGCCTGCATTACTGGAGACCTGCCAATATCAGAGACAACCAGATGGCTAGAGGCCAGGGTAAGAACATAATCAAAAAAAGCCAGGGCAATATAGCACCACCAGAAACCAGCTAGATTACCACAACAAGCCCAGTATATCCTAAGACAGGTGAAACACAAGAAAATGATGTTAAACCCAATTTAATGAAAATGATAGAGGCCTTTAAGAGGAAATTAATAAATGTCTTAAATAAATATAGAAAAATACAATCAAACAGGTGGAAGAAATGAATAAAACTGTTCACGACATGGGAGTAGAAATAGAGGCAATAAAGAAAACACAAATTTAGGGAATCCAGGAGATGGAAAGCCTACGGTAGAGAACACAAACTATAGATACAAACATTACCAACAGAATACAAGAGAATGAAGAGAGAATTTCAGGTATAGAAGACACAATAGAAAAAAAAAAAACTGATACATCAGTCAAAGAAAATGTCAAATCTAAAAAGATTCTAACACAAAACATCCAAGAAATTTAGGACACTATGAAAAGAGGAAACCTAAGAATAGGACTAGAAGGAGAATATTCCCAGCTCAAAGGCCCAGAAAATGTTTTCAAACAAAATCATAGAAGAAAATTTCCCTAATTCACAGAAAGAGATACCTATAAATGTACAAGAAGTGTGTAGAACACCAAATAGATTGGATCAAAACCAAAAATCTTCTCCCCACATAATAATCAAAATGTTGAATGTACAGAACAAACAAAGAATATTGAGAGCCCAATGGGAATAAGGCCAAGTAATATAAAGGCAGACCCACCTGAATTATACCAGACTTCTCAGCAAAGACTTTAAAAAGAGCCTGGGCAGACTACAGATGCCAGCCTAGACTTCCATACCCAACAATACTTTTAAATTAATAGAGATGGAGGAAACAAGAAATTCCATGGCAAACCAAAATATAAACAATAATTATGTACAAATCCAACTCTACAGAAGATACTAGAAGGAAAACTAACCCAAGGACATTAACTCCACCCACAAAAACATGGGAAATAAATAATTCCATACGAGGAAAACAAAAACAAAGAAAGCGCATACACGTGCATGCACGCATGTGCACACACACATACACACACAACCACCACCATAAACATCAAAATAAGAGGAATTAACAATCGTTGATCGTTAATATCTCTCAACATCAATGGACTCAATTCTCCAATTAAAATAAACACAGACTAACAGAATGGATATGAAAACAGGATCGCATCACTCTACTGTATAGAAGAAACACACCTTAGCAACAAAGATAGACATTATCTCAAAGTAAAGGACTAGAAAAAAGATTTCCCAAGAAAATGGACTCAAGAAACAAGCTGAAATAGCCATTCTAATATCTAACAAAATAGACTTTCAACAAAATTAATCAAAAGAGATGGAGAAGGACACTTTATACGTATCAAGGAAAAAAAATCACCAAAAATGACATGACAATTCTGTGTATCTATGCTCCCAATTCAAGGGCACCCACATTCATACACACATCAGACCCCACACATTAATAGTAGGAGACTTCAACACCCATTGTCAGCAGTAGACATCCAGACAGAAATAAATAATGAAAATACCAGGTGTTATGAATCAAATGAACTTAACAGATATTGATAGAATATTTCATCCAAACACAAATGAATATACCTTCTTCATAGCACTTACGGAACCTTCTCCAAAACTGACCATATATTTGATCATAAAGCAAGCCTCAACAGATACAATAAAATTAAAATAACCATGGATTAAAGCTGGACTTTAACAACAGTAGAAATAACAGAGGTTTTTATACATACATAAATAAATACACATATATACATACTATATATATGACACAGAAATACTGATACTGGGCTTTTCATTTGATTACAGTGAGTGACACTTTTAGGTTGCCTGTTTGGAGTAAAAGCTAGTAGTTTCTCTTTGTGAAGGAGATCACGTTGAACATAGTTGTTCTTTTTCTTTTCTTTTAAAGATAAAATAGCAGTCTTATTTATTAATTAAAGGATTTGAAATTCCGGTTTTTTATTTTTTATTTGTATTAACTAAATAAAAATTACAGGAGGGATATTCACTTTGTCTCCCCCCTGTAGCTCCCTCCCTCCTCCCCTCCCAATCCCTCACAGTTCTTATTCTTAATCCTATCAAAGTATTTCCAACTTTCTGCTTTCTGGATACAGAGAAGTCAGGTTCTTTAGTAGGATCCGCTTTGGTTAGTGAAATACAAAGGAAAATGGTTAAGTGTCCTCTCCAATGCCAATACACCATTAACTACTACTTTTTAGTTTCTGCCTTGCGATCACAAGTGAAGGCCCCATCAGAGTCCCTAAAAAAGCCCTAACAGGCTTCCACTATGCCCTTACTATACAGTGTATGAGCTAGTCATGTTTGTTATTATTAAATACCTACCAGGTTTGCTGTCGATACTGTTGAGGTATATGCACTGGAAGTTTCATAGCCTTGTTCTAAAAGGCATAGCCAAAAAAAGAATATTATTTAGCTTAAAATTCCATAAATAATAAATATAATAAAAATAAATCTAGATCTACCTGACCTGAAAATAATCTCCATGATATCCTCCTAGAAAACTGAGAAATATGTGTACACAGATTGTTTTAACTTGGCAAAGCAAAATTGCTTGTAATGTTTTTTTCTGAAATTTTATGGGCCTATTTTCAAAACTAAAATGCATACATAGTTGAAAGCAATTTGAGCTTTCCTATTAGGAAACAGAACACAAGGTAAACTGTCAACAGTACAAATTTCTGCTCAAAAGTCCATTAGGTGTCAAGAATATTTTCCTCTATAAAATAGGAGAGAAAATGTTGAAATCTCTTATTAGTAAAGTCACTCAAAATGCCTCATACTTCCTTAAAGTAAACAATTCTCCAGAACTTTTTGAACAGTAATGTATTATTGACTGGTAAATGGTAAAAACAATCAGAGCCACAGTACAAAAGAAAATAACTATTAAGTGTATACAAGACAGTTTTAGAGACAAATTTCAGTTTGGGCATAAAAGAAGAATGGAGTATCTTTGGGGCAATGATGAAATTGTAGAGCTGATTGTGCGAATGCACCAAAAAAATAAACAAAAACAAAAAACACTGAAGTATATACTTTTCAGTAAGTAAACTTTGGGGTATTTAAATTGTATCTCAAGTAAAAAAATAATGTATCTGTGACATTACCAAAAGCATAGCCGCTGGGCACAGTGGCACAAACCTGTAATCACAGCAATCAGGAGGCAGAGGCAGGCAGATGTCTGAGTTAGAGGCCAACCTGGTGTACAAAGCAAGTAAAGGGCAGCCAAGGCTATACAGAGAAACCCTGTCTTCAAAAACAAAACAAAACAAAAGAGTATATACAGCTATTGCCACAGTTTTGGCTTTTGAAGCTTACTTTCCTCACGTATAATACAGGGGTGCCATGTTTCCCGTAACACAGTAAAATCTGCCATTCAATTATCAACACTTACTACAATACAGCATTTAATAAATCCTATTTTTTTTTAAATTCAATTAAGAGCTTTTGGGGTTATGTGGGCTCTGGAATTTGAACTCAGGTCCTCAGTATGCATGGAGAACACTTTTATCCACTCAACGTATCTCACCCCGCACTGAGTGAGACGCTTCAGATACCATACACACATGAAACACCCCAAAAGATTTCCAAGTACTGATATATAAATGCTACAACAATCATTTCTTCAAAAGTTACCAATCACTAACTAACTCACCGTTGTCACACTGGACTTTGCTGTCTTTTCCATTCAAAGTTGGTTTGCATGAGTTATAGCCCTGCCTTGTCATGTAACATGCTGAAGCAGCAGGATCCGTCGTAGAGGGACCACCATTTCTCTGTACCAAAGAAAGACATACACATGGGAGTCTTCCTATATTAGTCAAAACCAAAAGAGCTGGAAGGTTGTGCTAAAAGTCAATTCACAAACCTAAATTTTGAGTTACTACTGTAAGAGAAATGTGTGGCTATTTTAATACTTTGAAATTCAAAATAGGTGAAGCAAGAAAACAGAAATGTTTGTTTGCATATGCACCAGGATGTCTCCACCTGTATCTTCTTCTCAGTACCACGTTTAAAACACATCATTTCTTAACTTTAATGCTCTTGACATAGTTTCTGAGGATTTTACTAAGTTCTTCATATAAAAGTTAAAATTAGGGCTGAAGATACAGTACAGAGGTACAACACCTTACACATACAAGGTGCTAGTTTTGATCCTTGGGATGGAGTGTGGTGGGATAGAGTTGGAAATCATATTTAACATTTAACCATAAAGCTTGTTTAAAAAAAAAAAAAAAACATCTTTTCCAGTGAAGCTTTCACCCACTTACAGGTAAAGATGAATAAGCAGTCTCATTTCTTTCTTCAAGTGCATAATATGTAACAGCTTCTTCCGTTCCATTCTCTGGAGTAAAACCATACTGGGATTCCTTATTCGTTTTACGGTGGCTACGCCTAAAAGAATATAGTTTGAAAACCAAAACAGGAAAATAAGTTAAAATATGGTATTAATTTGCTTCTAATTATTCAGTGAAAGATAAACACATCAAAACAGATGTTTTTAGGTTTTCTGTGTATGTGTGCTTTGCTTGTACATATGCCTGTACACAAAGTATATAAAGAAGCCTGGTGCCGGTAGAGAGACCAGAAGAGGGTCATACACCCGGAAACTATAATTACAGATGGTTGTTAGCTACCAAGAGGGTACTGGGAATTAAGCTCAAATCATTCAGAAGAACAGTTAATGCTTTTAATCCCTAAGTCACCTTTCTGGCCCCAAACTCAGGTTTTGAAAGTTGGTACATATTATCATTGTTTAGCAATAAAACCTCACAGATTTTTTTTCATTAAATTTCAACATTTCAAATTCTTACCGAGACTTATTGGAGACATTGTCATAGCTCTGGCAGCACTTTCTACCTGAACCAGGATAGAATCCAACTTTAGGATTTGGAATGTTCTGCCTGTTTAGTAAATGAGATGAATCCCTAAGAAAAAAGAAAAAGAACAGCAAGTACTTAACTCTTACCAGTCTGAATAGTTAAGTAAAATTAACAATTTTCTGAAATCATCTAACTAGAAGGATTTTTGTACTGGTATTAAGCCTATCCAATATTAATGGATACAGAGGCATATTTCATACAGATAACTTGTTACAGACAGCCTTCTATGTTTGAGTATCTCTTCAACAGTTCACATTTCTGCAGACAATGAAAGTACAATTATGCTAATAAAGAATAAGAATAAGTAGGGAATAAGTAGGGACCATCTCTATGTTCTCTTTTGGCACAAACTATAAAAGTTGTATTTGTCAAGTCTACTATAATTCAGTTCAGGAGTGATTTCTAAAACCCCAAACAAAGACATACATTATCATTAATATCAGCTCATTCTTACCTGGGCAACCCACATCCCCAACCTGGTCTCTGAGATGAATGTTGAGGGAAGAAATGTCCAGTAGACATAATCTGGCCAGTTGTCTGTGAGTAGTATAATAGTGGGTCATGCCCATATTGCATATTATGCTGAATCCTAGTTGGCAAAAGGGGATTTCCCCTGCTATATGCCATAGTCATGTAAACCTCTTTCCCTCGAACTTTCTTCAACATCTTCTTCCGTTGCTTCATGTTCATCTCTGCCATAACTTTCAGAAAATACATAGTAAATAAGCTTTACACCCAAAGTAAAAGGTCATGTTACTCTGCTCTTATCATACCATAAAACTGTCCAATACTTTTCTAAGGAGTAAATCAAAGTATGTAAGTTTAAGGTAGAAACTTATGTAGTTTTCAAGGGTGTACTTGATCTTCAGTTGGAAGGGCCAAAGAAAGAGTTCATTTCTATGTTGCTGGGTATTTCAATATTCGGTGTTTCTGCCCTCTATAATGTGAGACTTGGTCATTAAAAAATTGGGGTCATCTACTTTTTCTCTAAAACATTATATTGAATACCTCTGGTAGCTTTTGAGATAGCTTCCTGGTGCTCTGAAAATATTTAAAATCTTTATCAGCTTAAACTTAGATGAGGTCAATTCCCTACTACAGAGTTACATCCACTAATGTCTAAAGACAATTTTATTGTTACATTAGGCAAAAGAGGCTATTAGATCCTTGGCAGAGATGCCAAGGATCACCCTAAAATATACAGAATAGCCCTCTCCTCTCCACCAAAGCATTAGCTCTCCCATCATAATAGTGTGAAAGAAATGCCACTCTATAGCAGGACATATATCATACCTTTAAAAAGTGATTTTCCTTTTTGGTTTTTAAGGCATGGTCTATCTGTTTAGCCCTGACTGGCCTGGAACTCACTCCATAGACCAGGCTGGACTTGAACTCACAGAGATCAGAATGCCTCTGCTGCTGGAATACTAGGGCTAAAGGCCTGTGTCACCACTGCCCAACTAAAAAGCACAATTGTTTTAAGTAAAATAAACTACAACAGAAAAAGACAAAAAACATTTAGGATACGAACCCATTTCAGGGAAATAGACTCCATTTAGACTCTGGTAACCTCTTACTTGATGAAGTGGTATAGCATTCCAGGGAGGAAGAAGTGCCACTTGGTTGACTGGTTTTACATTGGCCAATGGAATTGTATGCCTTGAAGTGAAAGTTACCATGAAGTCATTATAACACACTTAATTCTCATTCCCTACACAAATATTGCCCTCTTGTTTTACTTTTAAGAACATTTTTTTTCTGTTGTTCTTGGAGACAATGTCTCACTGTGTAACCTTGGATGTCCTGGAACTTACTACATAGACCAGACTGTCTTCTTCAGCCTCTTCACCCTCCTGAGGGTTAGAATTAAAAGCATGTGCCACCAACCCCTGGCTCAAGGGCCTTTTCTTTAAGTCTGTTTACACAAGCTTTCCTAGGCATTTGTTGTGTGTTTTCCCCTTTAGCTTAGACAATCTAAATAAATGTAGTTTACGTAATTTCACAGATGGTTAAGAGTACATACACACATGTGCATGTAAATAACAGTTAAGGAAAAAAGAGTTCATGAGTTTGAGTGGAGAGAGGTAGTATATAGGAGGATTTAGAGGCAGGGAGAAATGATCAATTATATTGTCATCTCAAACATGAAATAATTTTAAAAACTAATAGCAAGGGCTTAGGGATACTACCAGTTAAAAGTGCTTTTCTAGCAAGCCTAAGATCCCAGGTTTAATTCACATTACCAAAACAAACAAAACACAAAGCATCAGTGATTTGGGCCTTCTCACCTGCCATATAATGGACACACTAAATGAGGTAGAAATTAACTTTATTGTTTTAAAGCTGCTGTAATTTTGTTGTTAGGTCAGCTGACCATAGGTAATATATCTTAACCTGAACCAAAAGCATTATTATCACATGGAGACTAGCACAAATTTCAAAATCTTGGGCCCTACCTCAGAATTACTGAATGAGAAACAGGGAATGAGCTTGATTTCTGTTTGCAAAGCCCTCAGTGTAAAATGTGAAAAGGAATGAAATCACTCATCTTGATAGCAAAAAAGACTCAACAACACACCTTTCCAATTACTATGAATAATTTTACATCAGAATTTTGTTGAAACTAATTTGACATGCCAAATATACAGGGCAATGCCTAGACTTTAGAATTTTTATATATGATACCTATTTTGATATTTCACTCTTTAACATTAATTTTAGTAATCAAAAGAATTAGATCAGCAGATAATTCTGGTTTTCTCACCTAACATCCTGATAATTCTCAATTTAATGAGGAAGCACCCATCAAAATTAATTACTATATAGTCTTACCTTTCTGCCAATTCCTCAATGAAAACTACTACTGAGTTTTTATCATTTTCAATTTCTTGAATGTGAGCATTGTAATATTTTCCACCCGGTTCCAAGAAAACCTGAAAGACAGGAAAAAGTAGTTGTGTATTTCATCTGGTCTTAACCACTGAATGTTTAAACAATCATTTTTCTCCAAACATGATTCAATGTCTACCTTTTTAAAATAATGAGATCATGGCTAATCTATGACACATGTATCATCAACTTACATCTAACTATAAGAAAATCTGTAACTAAAATTTAACACAACACAAACAATGAAATCTTTCTTTTAGCATTTTGTAATGAAGTCTTGATCAAAGTCTTTGTTGTTGTGTTAAAGATCCAATCCAAAGCCTTCGACATGCCGGCCAAGTATTCTACCACTGAGCTATACCCTCAACCCTTGTTTTACTCACACAAGGTCATGATATAGCTGCAGACCTCAGCCTGGAGTTGAATGTATGAATCCTGGGTGCCAAGATGACAGACATGCATCACTAAGCTCAGGATGATCAACTCACATTAATGATTAAAGGTGCAATCTTAGAAAAACAAATCATCATCTTTGAAGAAGGAACTAACCTGACACTTGTCACCTAAACAGTAATGTCTTCCAGCATATTCCGTGCATTCTGGTTTTTGAAGTTCTATTAGAAGAAAAAGATGATTAAAGCTCAATTTAATGGCTTTTTTGTTTGGTTAGTGGCGGTTGTTGGGTTTTTTTTTTCCAGATAGAGTTTTTCTGTGTAGCCTTGGCTGTCCTGGACTTGCTTTGTAGACCAGGCTGGCCTCAAACTCACAGAGATCCACCTGCCTCTATCTCCCAAGTGCTGGGATTAAAGGTATGCACCACTACATGAGGCTTAATTGATTCCTTTCTTACTGTACATTATTTATCCCATTTACTTTAACAAAATGTATTTAACAATGTTGTCATTAGAAAAAAGAAATGTCCCAAAGGACACTCTTGGTAGATTATTACTATGGTCAATTTATTAAACAGACCTGCCAGAATAGTTCTGTACTATAAGGCAGAGTTAAATTTGTCATTCTATATCTGGTTAAACATGAAAGTTTCTAGACAAGGTTTCTCTGTGTAGTCTTGGCTGTCCTGGACTAGCTTTGTAGATCAGGCTTGCACTGGCTTCACAAAGATTCACCTGCTTCTTTCTCCCCTAGTGCTGTGATTAAAGGCATGAGGCACTGTACCTGGCTGAAAGTCATAATTTTGAAGTAATAGCAAGCAGTATCATGTACATATGTGTACTCATTTGTATGTGTTTTTTACTTACATTATTCAAGGTCTAATTAACTATATTGAATTCATCAAAGTTCAAGGAATGGAATGTGGGTGGTATAGTAAGATCAAGTTTAATGAATTCAGTTACATATCTAGAGAAATTTATTTTATATTATATTATTTAATTATATTAAGAGTTGTTTTTTTGTAAATATGTTCTGTAAAGAGCCAGACAGCAATCTTTAGATATCCTAGACCACCAAACTTTCAAAAAACTTCGTTCTCCTTGGGGGATATAGGTCTTTTCAATTTTTCTACCTGATCTTGTCTTAATTTAGGTAGATGGAATCTATCAAGAGAATCGTCCATTTCATTTAGATTTTCAAATTTTGTGGCATATAGGCTTTTGTAGTAAGATCTAATGATTGTTTGGATTTCCTCAGTGTCTGTTGTTCTAGGGCGGGTAAGGACACTTGTAACTGAATATTCAAAATTTGTCCGCTAGACTGGGTGGTGGGGCACACACTTTAATTCTAGTTCTCAGGAGACAGAGGCAGGTGGATCTCTGGGTTCAGGGCGAGCCTAGTCTACAGAGCAATTTCCAAGAGAGCCAAGATTACACAAAGAAACTCTATATCACAGAAAATACACAGAAGAGAGAGAGAGAGAGAACAAAATTTGTCCACTGACTTCCCACACAATGCCCCATATCACCTGAACATGTATACAGATAAATACACAAAAAATAAACAAATGTCATTAATAAAATCATTCCACTCTCCTATAAAACATAATGACCACTGATGTTATGTAATTTTCATGTCTTATGACTCCTTATAGTTTAATAAAAGCATGTCTTACAGGAAATAACTCACAGGTGGGCAGCAGTGGCACGCAACTTTAATCCCAGCCCTTGGAAGTCAAGGATCTTTGAAAATTCAAGGCCAGCCTGGTCTACAGAGTGAGTTTCAGGACAGCCAACGCTACAAAGAGAAACCCTATCCTCCCAAGAAAGCAAACAACCCAACAAAAGAAATAACTTGCAAGATGATCCCCTGTATCTATCAATATTCAGAACTATCCTGCTGATACTTTAGTACCTTTACTACTGTCCAACCAAGCATCAAATTCTATATTGCGATAGATTTCTGGAGCCAGAGCTTTCAGCACCTTATAAGGAAAGGGCATCTTCGGTGGATTTTCTGAAAACTGAAATACAAATCGTCATACTACAAACTCATCATCTTTTAAATCATTCATTTATGAATGAAGGTTCTTTTCTTCTTTTGAAAACTGTATATATTTCCCCCATTGTTATTAGCATAGCACAAAAATTTACTATGTATTTAGTAACAAGAGACTAAAAGAACCAGACAAGCCTAAAGCCAGGTAGATTTTACATATAAAAATATTTCTCCTGTTTCTTCAACTTTAAGAGGTAGATGATTAGAGGTAACCATGGCTTTGGCTTGGCTTGGACTGAGGCCATCAAGCTGGTTCAGTTCTGCCCATATGAGAAGAATTTGGGGTCCATGAGGACCTCTGGTTCACACTGCCTTCTCACCGCAGGACTTCTCTTCCAGGTAGTGAGCAGCGAGAGGAATCTGTGCCACCAACCTCAACTGCTCAGTAACTGCCAACGTGAGGCACAATGGCTCTGAGCCATGCAAGGACATCTTATTGAGAGCCAGGGTATTGACTGCTTCTGCAAGGTGCTAACCTCACCACTCAGAAAATGTTTGCTGCTCTGGCCTCCGACATCTGGGTCTGGAAAGCAGCAGGGGCAGCATCTGCACCCAGTGCAAACAAACCTGCCCTTGGTATGGGTGCCGGTGCTGACACTGCAGAAGAGTCTAACAACGGAATCTTAGTTTGGAACTAAACACAGTTATCTAAGAAGAGCCGGGCTTAATCACTCAAAATGCTGCACAGAGGTCACAAAACAGACTAAAGGTGTAAGAACCCTAATATTTAACAGTGCTTGTGGGGCAAGAGAAGTAAGACTGGGTAGTGAAGGGTCTGGACAGATTTGAATTTTTCGTTCTCGCTTTCCCTCACTGCTTAACCATATGTGAATTTGGCTTCAAGTATCTTTAATTAAATATTCATTGCCAAAAAAGAGATGATGATTAGCACTTAATTTCAAACTTACAGGGCATTGCCCGTAAAAATGAAGCAATACCATCACAGTATTGATTACAAACTAATTATCTATTAATTTCAAAACAAAACTTTGTGAAATACCTCAAGTGTTCAGAGTAAGTTATAAAAATTCTAGTACTTCTTAAGAATAAAAAAATCTTACAAAATACATATTTTACAATTTGTGGCAAGCAGGATTTCCATGAAGAAAAACAAACTTCTTCTTTCCCAGCTCTATATAATTAGAATGGACTAATATGGTCTTGTTTTAAATTATGGTACTCTATGTGTTTGAACATAATTTGCCTGAGAAGATATCAAACCTTTACTTCTTCTGTTCCTTGTTTACTGGCTTTTGGTGTACTTTCGACACTGGAACAGGCAGCAACCTCTTCAATTCTAATTGAAAAGATTCAGAAAAAAGAGTATTATATAAATAAAGCAGTTACTTGTCCATGGAGTGGAAGTACTGGTTTCTTTAAAAACTCAGTTATGTTATTGTTTTAATCCCAAGTGTGGGATATGGGGCTGCCTTAGTTTATCGACACCTGGTAATTGCTTCCTGCAGCTTGGAGAGGTGCATGGAGCTTTTCCAGCAGTTAGAGGAATTCAGGGGCCTCGGAGAGCATATAAACACAAGAGCCAGGAGAGAGCCAAAAATTCTGAGAAAGAAGGTGACTGCTACCCATGCTGCTGCTGGTTCATCCTTCTGCTGTGTTTGCTATTACTGTTTTGCCGGACTATCAGATTTCTTGACTATGAAGATTAGACTTGTCTCAAAGAACTAAGTCTAAAGATGTCTATGGCCCGCATCCTTTCTAACTTTTCCTTCTCTCCTAGCTAGTATTGGGGTGTTAGAAGGTATTAGAAGGGATAACGGATGGAGAAGGATGGTAGAGGCATAAGAAACCAATAAAGTAGATAAAAAGTATGCCAACAGTCAGTATCATATCTCACAACTATGCCACCATACAGTGGTGAAGAAGCTCAATTCTAAAAATATGAAGCACGTACATTTTCACCATATTTCCATTAGGTTTCTGTTGTTAAGTATGTTTTACAAAATACTGATTTCTTGTTAAGATGGTCCCGGTGACCCTGACTATTAATGTTTACATCTCACACACACACATAAAGTGCACCATCACCATAGTGCCCACCCATCTTGATGGTTCTCTTTCCCCTGCTGCCAGGAGGGTGGTAAGCAGCCAAGTTCACCAAGCCAAATGTAGGATATTCCTTTTACCAGTGAAGAAAATCAGTAATAATAACAATAGTAAAAACCACTGAAGTTATCAACAAAAAAGCATTAAATGCTACCAAGAACTATGAGTGTGTATTTCCTGAGGTTTCAGGTAAGAACTCAGTCCTGGCCAGCTCCTTCATTACGGTCATGTGCCATCCTCAACAGAAGAGTAAGCTAAGCCATGGCACGACTTCTAAACTACATCAATTATAAAACAAATGTTGTTTTAAGCTGGAATTTTTTAGTAATATTTATTGCTTTTTAACTGCTGTAGTTTCTAGCCACGCACAGTGGCACAGGCCTATAATCCCAGCCCTTGGGGAGGCAGAGACAGGCTGACCTCTGTGAGTTAGAGGCCAGCCTGGTTTACAAAGTGAATACTGGACAACCAAGGCTAAACAGAGAAACCCTGTTTCAAAAAACTGGTACTCCAAGGACTATTCATGGAGATAACGTAGAACCCCTGAACAGATGTAGCCTATGGCAGCTCAGTGTCCAAGTGGGTTCCCTAGTAATGGGGACATGGACTGTCTCTAACCTCCCTCTGAATGGGGGAGCAGCCTTGCCAGGCTACAGAGGAAGACAATGCAGCCAGTCCTCATGAGACCTGATAGACTAGGGTCAGAGGGAAAGGGAAGGAGGACACCTGTATCAGTGGACTTGGGGAGAGGCATGGGAGAAGATGAGGGAAGGGATGAAGTCGGAGGCTACAATTGGGATTAAATGTGAATAAACTGTAAATGATAAAAAAATTAAAAAAAAATAAAAACAAAACAAACAAAAACTTCCTGTGGCTTCCGTAAATCAAAAACCCTTAAGGAATCAGCAAAGAATGAAGCAATTTTCACTTTGATAACACCATTCCCACTTCTCATGGTCCCAAATGAGCTTTAAAATATGCTTCTTCAGGTAAACGAGATGGCTCAGTGGGTAAAGATCCTAGCTGCTAAACCTGATCAACCTAGTATTTCTTTCAAGGAGACTCTTCGACACAATCTGACCTCATATGTTGTGACAGGAGGCCCAGAAATCGATCTAATCAACACTGAGTAACTTGTATACAACTAAATTTTGAGGAATGGTAATTCTAGGATTCTAATTTTAACTCTGTAAGTCTGAGCATTTCACAATATAATTTGGTAAAACGTTTGTCCTCTTATTAAAAACAGTATGCCCCTAACATTCATGTATAGGCATATATGTAATCAGACTAAGTTCATTTTCAGAAGGTAACTCAGAGTAATATGAAATTCACAGAGTGGACAAGCCTTTTAGTACCTATTCTCGGTTGAGCTCTTCTCATCAGTATTGCCTTCTGCATTTCCAGTCGAAGCATGGTTTTTGTTTCTCCTGGAGCCACTTCGAAACAAATCAACTGCAGTTTTCAATAATTCCTCATCCACATCAAAAACATCTTTATAAAGCATTTCATATAATATAGCTGAAGGAAGAAAAAGAGCCAAAATCACAACTGTCAAAATAAGACACTTTGTAACAATATGCAAAACACTTCCTAACAATGTTCATAACCCACCATATATAAGCTCTAAAAGTATTAACAATGTTTTCAAAGTACTTCAGTTTAAAGACTGATAACAAATCATCTGAAATTACACCTATACATTTATGAAGCCTTTCATACATACCTTGACAAACTCCTGCAGTTGACTGAAATTCTTTTGAATACACAGAATCATAATGGTCATTATTTGAACAACAAAGAAGAATCTGGAGAAAATATACAAAATAATTATGTTAGTGTTAACATATCTTACAATCATAAAATTATATTGGTGATCAGCAGTTCGTAAGCTAAATAGAATTTTATTCTTAGAAGACATTTAAGAAAACTATATTTCAGAAAATATAATCTGTATCTCATATAGAAAATTTAACTATGACTTTTAAATATCAAGATTGAAGACATATAATATTATACTATGGGCTTCAACCATATTCCTGATATGCACTAAACAAGTCCTGACTCATCTGCATTAAAATGGCAACTTTTATAAATTTAATTACTAAACAAAACAGAAAACCCATGTCAGAAGTCCAATTTTAATTTCTCAGAGTAGTTGGAGAAACTGTGTAAAATATGTCAATATCCATATATCCAAAATTTAGACAGGAGGGGAAAAACAAATCAGAGAATTTGTTCAAAAGGCTAAAATAATCATTGCAGTACATAGAAGTGTAAGAATATACCATGTACAAAGGGCACTTCAAGAAAAATTCAACAAAATTACTGATATAGATGTAAAAACAAAGGGTTATCTTCTTAGGTGATTCTTTCAATTTCCAGTGCTTTAAAAAACAATTCCAGGACGATATTTATGAACTAAAACTTTTCAGTAAATGTTTCCTTTGATGAAATTTCTTCATTAACTCTAAACATTTTTTAAATTTTCCTCAAAAATCTGCTTTGAATCAAGCATGAGTGAAGTAGTAATCCAAAGAGAAAAAACATCTTAGTTAGGGATGCAGGTTAGCCTTATAGCACTTGTCTAGCATGTTCAAAGCCCTGGATTCAATCTCTAGCACCACATATAAGAGCCTACAGCATGAGAAAAGATTGTTGCTTTTTATACAATTGACAGGGGATGAATATAGAAAGAACTAAAAATAAATCAATAACTTCAAACAATCCAATCAATTAATGAGCAAGGATAGTAAACAGTTAAATCACAAGACTGCAACAAAAAGCCAATAAATACATGAAAAGATGGTCAGTATTATTAATCGTCAGAGATATGAAAATTAAAACTACATTACAACTCCATGTCACTCTAGTCAGAAAGGTTGCCATTACAAAAACAAACAGGACCAACAAGACAGCTCAGAAAGTAAATCCAATTGCTGCCAAACCTGAGTTCAATCTTCAGAACCCACATGGTAGAAAGGAAGTTAATGGGGGCTGGAGAGATGGCTGAGTGGTTAAGAGCACTGGTTATTCTTCCAGAGAGCCTAGGTTCATTTGCCTGTACTCATATGGCAGCTCAAAACTGTAATTCCAGTTCCAAGGGATGTAATACCCTTAGACACAAAACACCAATGCACATAAAATAGAAATAAATAATTTTACACAAAGGTAGTTTGCCAGTCTGTCTTTGGTTTTCTCCCTAACTAACTCCCTCTCTGTATATATGTGTGTGCTAGAGAGGGAGAGGGAGAGGGAGAGGGAGAGGGAGAGGGAGAGGGAGAGAGAGAGAGAGAGAGAGAGAGAATATAACATTAAAAATTTAAAAGAACAAACATGAAGACTGGGGAGGACTAATGACAGACTATGACAGAATAAGGACTCTACCCTTACCATTGTTGGGAATGTAAACTAGTGAAGATACTAATTACTATGGAGGTTCCTCAAGAAATACTGTACAATTCAGCTTAACATTACTAGAAATAGAGCTTAAAGGATCTAGGTAAGCACACCATAGATACTTGTACATCCAGAATTACTGCAACATTAGTCACACCTACACATCCATGTGGTACATATGCAGAGTGCCTTTATTTTATTTTATTTCATGTTTGGAGATTCAAGATGGGATTTCTTTCTGCAGCCCTGGTTGTCCTTTAGACCAGGCTGACCTCGAACCCAGAGATCTGTCTCTGCTTTCAAAGTGTTGGGATTAAAAGCCTGTGCCACCACCACCCGGCTGACACAATTTTCATTCAACCATATGATGACTTAGTAATCACAGAACCAAAAAATTAATTTTAGGAGGAGCCTAAAACACTTTGACTTAGGCAAAACAGTGTTTGGAATGGAGGGAGAGATAAGTCAATAGTAAGAGTGCCTGCATAGCTAGACTACATAAGACTTAAGGTCTGACTCTCAATTACACACACACACATGAAAAAAGAAAAAACGAGGTGTTGATTCACCACAATTTCTGGCCTCAAAATATAATACCACGCCATAACAAAACAAACTGTTTGGTACTGACACAAAGACAGACAAGAAATTTGATGGAACAGAAGAAACAGAAATAAATCCACAAAGCTACAGCTACCAAATTTTTGAAAGGTGTTAAAAATACACACTGGAAAAGATAGCCTCGTAAACAGTGCTGGGGGAAACTGGACAAGCACATGTATCACATAAACATGAATGAACCTGGTTTTTGTTTTGTTTTGTTTTTTAGGCAACCCAAAATAAATTGAGTCCTTAATATAAGTCACCAATCTTTGAAAGTCATAGAGAACATTTAGGAAATTTCAAGAGGCAGGCATAGGCCAAAGACTTTTTGAAAAAAAAAAAAAAAAAGTCCTCTTAAGAACACAGGAAGTAATTCTCAATAATTCAGTGGCACATTCCTTTAATCCCAGAATACTGGAAGGAAGCAGAGGTATCTGAGTTTGAGGCCAGCCTGGTTTACTGAATGAGGTGCAGGACAGCCAGAGCTACACAGAGAAACCCTGTCTCAAAAAACCAACCAACAACAAAAACTTTCTATAAAGCAGAGTGAACAATCACAAGAGTGAAGAGACATGCTATAAAATGGGAAAAATATTGCAAACTACCTATCAGAGAATTAGTATATAAACTACATGAAGATTAAAAAAAACACTGCCAAACAACTATCAGAGGATTAATATATAAACTACATGAAGATGGAAAAACAACCATCAATAAATGGGAACTGAACAGATAGCTCTCAAGAAGAAACACAAATGGCCAATAAAATATTTTAATATGTTTAATATCCATAGCTATCAGATACATAGAAATTAAAATATATCTGAGGCTCCATCTCACCTCAATCAAAATGGATATCATCAAGAAAACAAAAAAGAGATGAACAGATAACTCCATGGGTACATTGTTTGTTGGTCTTATATGTGTACCTCAGTTCAGATCTCTAATGTTTCTGGCTGAAAAGAAAAGCTTCAGGTTCAGTAAGAGATCCGAGAGAGAGGGGGGAGGGGGGGAAGGGGGAGGGGAGAGAGAGAGAGAGAGAGAGAGAGAGAGAGAGAGAGAGAGAGAGCAAGCGAGAGCGAGCAAGCGAGCACACGCTAAGGATGGGGCTCAGTGGTAATGAACATTTATCACTGTTGCAAAGGACCACAGTTCGGTTCTTGGCACCAGCCTCAAGCCACTTACAAACATGTACAAGTCTAGCTGCTCCAGGGGATCTAACACCACTGGCCTCTACAGGCACTGGTGCTCTTGTGTCCTTAAGCCACACAGCCAGACAGCAACAGACACACACATTATACAATTAAAAAGATTTTCAGCTTTTTAAAATATAGGGTGGAAACAGGAAGACTCCTAAGATCAACTTTTGGCCACCAGAAGTACCAACTGTAGCTACAAACACAAAGGAACACATACATATATCACCATACACATGATAAAATTTTAAAAACTTAAAAAGCAAACAACAAAATATGTTGTTAAAGATATACGGAAAAAAGGAACCCCCTCATAGAGTTACTACTAGTGGGAATAGAAACTAGTACAAATACTATGGAAATCAGTGTGGAGGTTCCTCAAAAACTAAAAGTAGAATGACTATATAAATCAGTTGTATCACTCCTGGGTGTACAGCCAAAGGATTCTAAGTACTTCTATTACACAGATAGTAGTACAGCCACGTTTATTGCTGCATGAGACACAAGAGTGAAGAAATTAACCCAACTGAAACATCTACCAATAGGTGAAATAAAGAAGACACACATATTCAACAGTGTTTCATCCAGCCATAATAAAATCATGGCATTTCCAGGAAATTGTATGTATATAACTGAAGACTGTTATTTTAGGTACAATAAGCAAGACTCAGAAGGAAAAAATACGTTTACTCCTATATGTAGAATCTAGATTTCAATTTATATATATGTGTGTCATGAAACTAGGTGACCATGAGCAGGAAGAACAAAATCTAAAAGGAGTGGCATGGAGAAAAGGGCTAAAATTCATCTGTTATGAAAGTACAAGTCTCTGCATGAGGAAGGATATTAGCACAGTGGGGAGGGGTAGAAGGAAGAAGGTAGCAGGGGATCATGACACACACATATGAAAATACCATAATAAAATTTTGGATAGTAACAAAAAATTTCAATGCATGGACTAATTCTTTAGAGCTCAATTGGCAAAGTTTTATTAGTTTCATTTATTTATGCTAATTTGGTAGGCTTTGGGGTAGAGGTCAGTTATTTTTGTTTCATTTATTTAACAAATGTTTATTTCCTGTATGTATTATACTGCTGTTTCCACGGACAATGATTTCTCTTATCATCAAATATTTTGATTATTTGTATACTTTGTGAGTGTAAGGAGCTAGAGAAATGGTTCAGTGGTGAAGAACACTAGAGATGCTCTTCCAGAGGACCCAGGCTCAATTCTCCACACCCACGTAACTCCAGTTCCAAGGAATCCGGTACCTTCCTTCTAGTCTCCTCAGGCACCAAGAACACATGTGGTACACAGAGACACTCAGCAAAAGATCCATATATATAAAATAAAACAGTTAAGCCAGCTCCTAATGTTGTATAATTCAAAAGTATCTGCACTGAGGAAAAATATTAAAAATAAATGTAGTAGAGCAATGGAAACTAGATACTATATCATGTTCCTAATTATATACTAGCACTATGGCTATGCCTCATAAATACTACTTTGGATTATACATAAATAGTTTATTGTTTTCTGTATTTTTATGGTTCTGTATTTTTATGACAGTTCTCATTAACTATCTCAGTATCTACAAAATAAATAAGACTTAAGAAAAGAACAGGACAACTATAGGAACTATTACATATTGTGTATACAGATATTCACATTATCTTATGAACTATTCTCTAAGAAAAACTTCAGAATCAAGTGTGGGGAGGTTTAAAAATCCCTGGGCAACAATTTAAATTTCCAAATATCATTTGAAGATTTCAACTGCTCAAATATAAATGAGAACATGCTTTTTCTTCAAATGATTTTGATTCTGTCACATTCTTGCTGAAATATTTTAAAATTAGTATTAAGAGGTAATTTCACTAATGTCCAAAATTCACTTTAAACAAGATTTTAAAGTCAAGTGCAATAGTGCACACCTTTAATCCCAGCACTCAGGGAGGCAAAGGCAGACAGGTATCTGTGAGATCTACAACCTGATCTACAAAGTAAGTCCAGCTGAAGACCCTACTCAGGGAAACAGGGACAGTTTCAGTCATGATCTTGATGGCTGACTCTTTGACCCTCCCCCATACAAGCCTGGGAGTGACAGACTGGCTAGATCCCAGGGGAGGACATTGCAGCCAGCCCTGAGGAGACAGGATGAGCTGGGGTTGGATGGAAGGGGAGGAGGTCCTCCCCTCTTGGTGGACTAGGAGGGGGCAGGGAGGAGGGAATGAGGGAGGGGGCTACGCCTGGGATTCAAAATACCTAACCTGTGATTGAGATAAAAATAAATAAATTTAATAAAAAAAAAGAAAAAAGTACTTAGGTAAATGAAAAAAAAATCAAAAAACAAAAAACAAAGTAAGTCCGGGACAGCCAGGCTATTATGCAGAGATTTTTTTAAATGGATTGGTCGGTGTATCGAGGATGTGTATATACAATAAATAACACGTTAAGTGACTCTTAAGTGGTAGCAGGCACACGGATGCTTTCTATAACATTATTTTATCTGTATGCTTGAAAATTTTCAAAGTATCAGAAAAAGCTTCAGATAAGTATTCCATACAACTGCAAGCCAAATTTTCAGCATGGCCTATTCCATGTCTCATTATACAATCCTAGTGTATTTCTGCACGACATTTCCACATTCAACTAATTAAATCCCCCAAAGGCCCCTTGCTTCCTGGGTTTTGCATATAAGGTTTTCCCTGAAGAGACTACCCTTCCTTTATACTTGATGGACATAAATTTTTGATTAGTCACTGCCACCATGCAGCATTCTAATTTGCCTAAGCAGGAAGGATCCTCCTTCTACTTCCCTTTTCCATACTATAAATCTTTAATCATAATTAACTATTTCTATGATTGTCTTCATGCTCCATAAAGCTCCTACAAGAAAAAAAGTTCATTAATCATGTACTGGTATCCTCAGAGCCCAGAAAAGAACTTTTTAATGTTAGAGAGAGACACCATTTTTGCTGAACTAGATGGTAGCCACTGATAAAATAGTGACCCCATTTATATTCATCTTCTAAGGCATCTCTTCCAATCAGTTCTCTCTAATCTTAATACTTTTTCAGTTTAGATCTTCTGCGTAACTTACTATAACAGCATTATAAAAGTTCTCCTATGTTGTCCTGGTCTTGTCATAATAAACCGCTGTGAGAACTGTGTTCCATGAGGTAAAGCAAGACTTGCAAAACGCATATATTTCATAGTCCCACACTCACTAGTTGAGTACTTGAGATAAAACTCTTTTCTTAAAAAACCTTTTGGAATAGTCCTTTTTGGGAAAAAAAATCGATTTGATTTACCTGTGGAGACTTTTCAAACACATTTAATTTGTACTATTTTCTAAGCACTTTATAAACAGTAAAACCCTCAAGAAACTTCCAGACTGAGGGAAATATATGGAAATATAAATATGAGGTGATAAAACTAAGTATCATGACTTAGAAAAAAAACAGGGTATAAAAGAGAAAAGAGCTTCAGGGAAGTTGGGAATGGTTCCAAGGAATTGAAAATTAAGGGGCAAAACAATGGACCAAAGGAAAGCTGAACTAGCAGGAAGAAGAATGAGCACCTAACTTCAGATTTCACCCTTATCCTCTGGTCAGTGAGGAGCCAATTAAAGAGTTTTATGTGGTTTTTCTTATTAAAGGGTAACGAGAAAATCTACTTAAAAAGGCACTTAATACCAATGAGGATGACAGTCTAGAGGAAAAGGTTGCACATAAAATATTACCAGTTAGACAACGCTTATTAGGTGTGTCAGCAGCATTAATAGTACTACACTTGGCTTCAAGACAAGCTTTAGTGTTTCACTAACTAAGTCAAAAGGATTATTTCTAAATACTGTGGTAAGCCAGCAGCATCATTCAAATTTTAATCAAGATTCATTTTTTTACCTTGTCTTCAAAGCCATTATCCGTGACTTGAGTTGGAGGTTTTCCAGGAGACTGATAAAGAATAAAATCTCGCCTAAACAGGTAGAAAACAAAGGTAGGTGGGAAGAGATTTAGTATAGCTATTAACTATAAGGCACATAAGTAGCCTTTCATTTCCCCATGAAATTTTAATATCAAATCAAAATGTGACCATTTGAAGGATCATTCAACTACTGAGGTATGTAAAAATTTTTGCTCCACTTTTACATTAGAAATGACATTGCCCTAATGGAAAGCATATAAAAACATGTTAAGTATTTAAGAAGTTTTAAAGGATAGTTATCCTGATTTCCTACAAGAAATATTACCAGTTCAGCAATTTCACTCTCTTAATTTCTCTAGAGAAACAATCTTGTATACCCCAAGGAGGTCTTGAACTCAAGATTGTCTTCCCCAACTTCCCTGCTAGGTTCTAGTATTACAGCCATGTCCCAACACACTTGCCTTCTTTTTAATCTTCCTTTCAAACAGACAAAAAAATCTAAGACAGAACTAGTAATAAGGTTCTTCACCAGAGAATTGTTATCAAATGGATTTTGTTAAGCCTTTTCATTCTACATCATTAACTTTTCAATGACCAAATTTACCCAGTCCTAAAAGAACTCTGACTGAAATCATTCTCAGTGGTATCAATCATATATTCCCTCTTCCATTCTACCCTTGGCCACTCTCTTTGATACAACTTACTTATATATTTGAGAAAGAGCTTTCAGTTCCAGCTGGCCAGCAATCTCCTAAATATAAACACAGAGTTTTAAAAAACATTTCAGAACTATTTAGTTTTAACAACTTCAACAGTAATATCAGAAAATTAAGATAGTTACTCAATAATAGAAACAACTCAAAATAATGAACCCAAAGTTCTTCTTACCATTATGTAATAACTACACAATTTTAAAAGTATAAAAGTATAACTACTATTTTTCAAAAAGGTAGCAGGATACTTAGTAAATGTCTAAGTAAAAATTGATTAATATTACCATCTAAAAATGTCTAAATTATTATGGATTTTACTCCCACACAACAGAAAGGTAACTACCCCTCAGGAACATTTTTAATTTTTAAAAATAATATAACTTTTAAAAATAAAATCTCAGCAACATTATCACCCTTCTTTCCCACTAAAGTAAAAAGACTAGTGTTTTCCAGCATTGTCCTTTTCCCAAGCAGTGTGTACTCTACCTAAGCAGACCACAGAAATAGTAAACATAATTTTCAATATTCAACACTAAACAGGCCATTGCCTTTTTCACAACAATTATTTCACTCAACACAGTCCAGGATCATTATAGACTTAGGGAGTACATTTAGGTTACTATTTCAAACAACTATGAAAAGAGGATATCCTCATATTTAAACTTACCTTGGGATCTCCCAACCGTTCCAGATATTTCTCAAAAGATCCCTCCACATACTTCAAAAATAAAACAAACTTGACTTAGCCAAATGCACAGCATTATTAAAATCTTGTTGTTTATAGTCTTCTATAAAGATTGTCTTAAAGTCAACCACAGTGGTAGAGATTTAGTTTTCACAAACTGTCATATTACAGCTAGCATTACCTTACAACTGATTTCTACAAGACTATTCAAATTGGCTGAGAATTAATAAGTATACATTAAAATTGGACATTTCACAATATTAGTAGAGTCAAACCTGTCAAAAAGTATAAATAATACAAAACTGTTATCAAAATATAAATTTTACAGTCTTGGGAGTTTTTGTTTTCTTTGTAGAGAAACAAGTGAGAAAGAAACTGATTGTCATTTGTTGTTGTTCTGGCAGTCTCCCTGTATTGCTCAGACTGGACTGGCTAGAGTCAGAATTCTACTTATCCACAGTACAGAGAGGAAGAGCTCAGTGCTGGATTACAAGCCAGCACTCACAGGGCAGTCTCAGTTTTTAATCAACATAAAGAAATAATTAAAGGCCAGGTATAGCGGTGCACACCTTTAATCCCAGCACTTTGGGAGGCAGAGGCAGGTGGATCTCTGGGAGTTCAAGGCCAGCCTGGTCTACAAAGCAAACCCAGGACAGCCAAGGCTACAGAGAGAAACCCTGTCTTGAAAACTCAAAACAAAATAAGAATACAAAAAAAGAGAAAAGAATTTAATGTGGGGAAGGGGTACAAAACTTGCTAGTTCTAGGAAGTCAGTGGAGAAACAGTTGCTACTGAAAAAAAAAATAAAACTAGAATGAAAATTCAGTTTTTGTACTCAGTACTAAAACTGCTTTACCCACTTACTATGTGCAGCATTACCAACAACTCTCTTCGGTGCATACATTCTACTTACAGACTCAAAAGCTTGTTGATTTTCCTTCATATATGAGACGCAAACTTTCCTGATGTGTGAATGATGGATCTGGCTGTAAAACAACTATAAAAGAAAAGACTAGCTCACTGCCTTGTCATTTGAAATAGACACTTCTAAATTAAGACTATGAATTAGACATTTAGTTTCCTAATCTGGAGCACATGTTGAAAACAGTGAAATTAAGTTCATCTGTTAACTGCACCTGATCTTAGGCAAAGTCGAAGAAGCCATGTGAGATCGGGGGTTCATGATTCTGTCCTGGACTCTCAACTCCGTAACAATACAAACTCTAAATCTTTTTCTTATGCTTAAAACAAAGATGGAGTAGGACATGCTTCTAAATGATTAAGATTCATTTCAAAGTTTTCTTTAGCTCCACATTACTTTACCCTTCACCCTTTACAAACTGGCAATGAAAAGCAGAAAAGTAGCCACAGGTGAACAGAATTTGCTCTAATCAGAAAGAGCACAGTATTTTATTCTGTACTTTTCAGGCAGGCCTGAATATTTTCACTAAGAAACAGAAAATATTTCATTTTCAGTAGTCTACAGATTGAGCTACCACACCATGCCACATCTCACTCTGAAAACTTACAAGATATTATACATTTGTCTTGCTTATATTTACCTGCTCAGAAACAGCCCGAAAGAGGCAAGAGGCATCCTTGGCAATCACCTTTCGAAAGAGCCCTAAAGTGCCTAAATATTCATCCATTGTTGCTTCACTCAAAGTCTTCTGGCCGCAGTACTTTTTCCATCCTTTATGCATTGTGCATTAGATGAGGAGAAAGGAACAGAGCGATGAAAAAGGAAAACACAGGACGAAGGGAAGACAGGCAGTTGTGACAAGTACCGGAGCTTGTGTACGCAGGTATCCGAAGCAGCTCAAGGTCTAGGGAGAAGGCAGTTGCAGCAGGGCTGCAGAATCTTCGCACTTCCCAGAAGAACAATCAAGAGGCTGACTGGCACAGGACAAGACAGGACCCTGTGGAAAAACAAAAATGAAGAGCAGATGCTCCAAAGAATAAGAATCTTACGTAGACACGGGAGGAATAAGGTAAATAGTTATAGAAAGGTGGGACTATACAACCAATTCAACGTATATAAACTGACTAAGCAGCTTAAATCTAGGAATCTTCAGGGACTCTACTTCAGGAGACTTCAAAGGAGATTACAATAAGACTCACGTGGGTAAAACAGACTAATCCACAATAACCTTTGAGCTCACTTTCTGAAATCCCAAATAGTTTCTGTCCAGAGGTTCAGGAAAGTAGTGGTGGGGGATTAGTTAACCAATTTGCTTTAGTATTAAGAACATCTTTTTTAAAAAGACAAAGAAAAAAGGGCAGCACCTCCATCTATTGGAACTAAGGATGCACGTGAAGATTGCCAAGCACCTAACTGCTTGACTAATTCAAATATGAGAATGAAGCCAACTCATTTAATTCTAGAAAAAAAAATTGTCTACTAGGACCACTGAAAATAAACCTACCATTGTAGTTCTTGAAGAATATCAAGTTATTGCCTAGTACTACTAGAATCAGGGAGACATATTTAAGTGAAAACAATGAGAGTTAGAGATGGCTCAGCAGTTAATAGCACATGCTGCAAAGGATTAGAGTTCTGTCCCCAGTACCAGTATCATGAGTCACAACCACTTGTAATTCCTCTGGTATCCATGAGCAGCTACATATAGCAACACACACACACATATATATACAAATAGATCTCAAAAACATGGAAATAACTGAAGTAGCATGAAGTATCTTACACAGAAACTTTCAAAAATGTACACTTATGGTTCAATGGCACATAACTGACATGCTAGACATGTTATGTTTTAACATGTTATTAGGGTACTTTGCCAGGAAAAAGGTGCTCTGAATCTTGTGGGAAGGCACCATTTCTAGTATTTCATTCTGGCATCAAGTATGTTATTTTTATTTAAATGCCAAAATACACCCTTTTTTTACTCAAGATGTTAAAAAAGTTTAGGGACATACAGCTCAGAGATAAAGCCTATACACTAGGTTCTTGTACACTAGATTCAATACTAACACCACAAATAAATGAATAAATAAGTCAAAAGCTTGCTTTTCCTGTGTCTGGAGATGTTAAACTTGTATTTTTCCATTTGTACGGTGATAACACACTAAATTAACTATGTAAAGTCTTATCTACAAGGGTTTGACTACAAAAAATAAAAATATACTCTAAAGAAAATATTTGACTTCAGAGATGATGCAATATAAAGCAGCTAACGTTGTTGTTTTTGTATGACTGCTGTCTAAAGGAAAAATATGTATCATCCCTTGTAACTTAAAATTCCAGTAGATAAGGAATAAAAGATTGACTTTCCTTACCATGCCAATTTCATATTACCTTGTTTCTTTTCTAAAGAAACAATACAACAGCGATAACTTTTTTTAAAGTTCTGAACCATACTGTTCGGTGGTCACGAACTGACTAAGAATGACTAATTAAGGGTTACAATTAAAAAGTTGATTCATTTTGGTATATTCTACAAATAAAGACAAAAACCAAATTCTCTACATCTAACGAACTTTAAACTAAGCATAGATATAAAACTTCATCAAATATTAATCATATACCTCCATTTAAGAAAAGAATTGGCAGGGATAGGTCCAAGAAGACAATCAGAATATAAGAGAAACCTAGAAACAAAGATGGGGAAAACAGAAGAGAAAGACAAGCATATATTTGGAAAACAAACAACAGATAGAAAGAGATCAATTTATTTTTGACAAAGGAACAAAGGTAATACAATAGATACAATAAAGTATTTATATCAAATAGTGAAAGAATTGACCATTCATAATGCAAAAATTAACCCTAGACCTGAATTTCATCTTAAATGCTGAATAAAAGCTTCTGTATTTACCTTTGTATCAACTGCCCCCCAAGGAGGGAGTGGTTAAGGCAACAAGAGAAAACCTGCAAGGGACTGTCCCTGTGCCCTCTGTATTATATGGTTTAGCTTCTGAACTACAACATTTAGAAATCAAGTTAAAAGTTCTTAGAAATGTTTCTATAATTCAAGACCTTGGGTTAGGCCAAGTTGTTAAAATGCATGCAAATTAGACTTTCACAAAATAAACTTTTGCTTTGCAAATGAAATTGTTAGCTGGGTGACAATACAAGTTACGAATTAGAGTAAAAAGACGTGTATCACAGATCTAACAAAAATCTGTACTGAAAATATATATTAAAATCAATTAAAAGTAGACTGGATGTAGCTCAGTTGATACAGTGCTTGCCTAGCTTGCTAGAGAACCTGAGTTCAGTCCTCAGCACCACGTAAATTGGCATGGTGGCATGAGCCAGGAATCTCAGCTCTTGAGTGGTAGAGGCAAAATTGCAGTTCACCACCACCTGAGGGCACACAATGAGTTTGAGGCCTGTCTCTACTAGAAAAATAAAGTCAGCAATAACACTCCAATTTTTAAAATGGGAAAAATATTTTAGGCTATTTTATTAATGGAGGGGGACCTATCAATTTTAAGTTGATAGTATTTAAGTTGGCAGAATGCTAGCCTTGTATGTAACGTCCCAGGCCTGGGAGCTAGCTTTAAGAGGATCAGGATGTTTAAGTTATTCTCAACAGAGTTTGAGGCCAGCCTCAAACTATGGCTAGAGTTTCTGCCATAAAAGGGAAGAAGGGGATAAAAATTGCTAAGTAGTTAGGTGTTCAGTATGATTAGCATTAGAAAAATGCAAATTAAAATCACAATGAGACAAATACACACCTACTGGAATGGCTATATAACAAGTGTGAACAAGAGTGTGGAGAATCTAGCCCTAAAAACGCCTGATGCAAAAAGTGACTCCAAACACAGAACTGTTTATATGAAATATGTCAAAGTGGCAAATATAGATTTCTAAATCAGATTAGTAGTTACCCAGGGCTGTGGTGGAAACACACATTGAAAACACACACACACAATATCTTTAGAATGATAAAAATCTGAAAATATAATAGTTTCACTAAAAGTTACTTAATTATACTTTGTTTTTTGAGAAAGAGTTTCTCTGCATAGCTTTCACTTTCCTGGAACTCACTTTGTGGACCAGGCTGGCCTCAAACTCAGTGATCTGCCTACCTGTGCCTCCCAACTGCTACCAAATAATACTCTCTAAAAACTAGTTGATTTCTAACATCTACTTTAAGGGAATCCAAATGATTTTTCATATATTCAGTTATGCATCCATCACAATTTGACACTTTCCACACTTGAAAATGAAATCCTGTATTTTATTTTACCTCTATTCTAGCTCACCAATCTCAGGCAACTACTAATCTTGCTGATCTATAGATTTACCTATTCTGGACGTTTCAAGTAAATGCAAACCTACATTATATAGTCCTGTGTGACTGGAAGTTTTCCAATCAATATCCAACTGCATTGTCATATACCTTGGTATTTCAATCCATTTCAAACCACAACTTATTTGTTTTGCCAGTAGAAATTTGGTTGTTTCCGCTTTACAGTATTAGGAATCCTGCTACAAACAATTATATCTAAGTTTTTGGAAGGACATATATTTTTAGTTCTGTTGGTGTTGGATCATATAGTAATGCTGTTATTGAAGAGAGAGTCAAATTATGTTTTACTTTGTATTTAAGCAATTCTAAGAGTTAGGATGTAGAATTTCACTGTGGGTTTGATTTGCCGTTCCCCAGGGTCCCATGATATTAATAATCTGTTAATATGTTCCCCAATTTTTTCTATTTTTAGTGAAAGCCGGTAAATACATTTTAGAATATGACTAAGTTTTTAAAAATGTCTACTTAAACCAGGAATACCAAGTGAAGAGAAAGATGGAAAACTGCAAGACATTACTAGCACGAACATAAAATATCACTGTCACGTAGTTAAAAGAGTTTCCTATATTGTTAAACATAAAAATTACTATATGACCTAGTAATCCCACTTCTAGGTGTCGACTTGGGAGAAATGTTCACACATAAATGTACTCATGAATATTGACAGTAGCTTTATCTATAGGCATGTTCCCTCAAAATTAGAAATAATCTCAGCATATACTCATGAACTGATACACCCAGACAGGAATGGGCAGCAATACAAAAAGTAAAATGTTGATACATATAGAACATCAATAAACCTCAGAAGCTTCATGCTAAGTAAAAGAATACATATTCAAATATTATCTACTGTATGAGCACATTTATTTGACAAATATGAGCCAGATACACACCATTTATCCCAGCACTAAGGCACATCTGAGTTCTGGGGCAGCCTGGTCTAAACAGTGAGTACCAGGACAGCCAGAGGTACATAGTAGGACCCTGTCTCTAAAACAACCACTCCTCAAAGAAATTATTTTAAAGACAAATATGGAACAGACAAATTTTAACTTAACGTAAATTGTTAACAGAGATAAAGAACTGCAGTGAGCCTGGAGGGTGATGGCTCAAACCTTTAATTCCAGCACTAAGGAGGCAGAGGCAGGTAGATCTCTGTGACATGATCAGCCTGGTCTACAGCCAAGGCCACAAAGAGAAATCCTGTCGCGAAAAACAAATAAAAAAAAATCTTTCAGGGAAACATTAACTACAAAGAGATTGCTAGAAGGGATGCATGATGGTAATTACATTGTCTCTTGGCTGAAATAGTGGAAACGGTATGCATCTGTCAGAAATTAAAATACTGTGTAAGAAAACAATGCCAAACTGTGCAAAGTAGCTCCCACCTCTAATCCAGCATTTAGGAATCCAAGATAAAAGAACACAGATAAAAAGAGTTCGAAGACAAAATGGAATACAATGGAATGTTATCTCAATTTCTGAGATAACTAATGTTAATTAAATCATTTTTAAATTTAGAAATAAAAAGCAGAAAAAATTAAAATTTAAAATTGAGCTCAATAGGGAGCCCACATCTATTAAAATATGGCCAAAAAGAGATGAAAAACGATGATGACACAATAAAAATTCTAACAAAAGATAACCAGTTACAAAAAGTAAAGCTGAAGGAGACCAAAAAGTTGGCAGAAAACTAAGATCACTAGCACTATTCATCAGAAAGTGTCTGGAGCCAGGTGGTGGTGGCACACTCCTTTAATCCCAGCACTAGGGAGGCCCAGCACTAGGGCCAGCCTGCTCTACAGAGGGAGTTCAGGACAGTCAGTGGTACCCAGAGAAATCCTGTCTCAAAATAATAAATAAAATAAATAATAAAAGATAAAGTTTCTGAAGTCAAGTCAAAAGCTAAAGAAATCCTAAAACTTTTAATATGTTAAAAAAGGCCCCATATCCCTCCCTTAAAGCCACAAATTTAAATGCCCATGTTTTTCTTCACAGAAAAAAACAATTAAAAAACAAAAACAAAAACGAAGAGCTGGGAATATACCTCAATCGGTACAGTGTTCATAGCATAAATGAACCCCTGGATTCAGTCTCTAATGGTGGCACAAGCCTTTTATGCCCAACACCTGAACAGGAGAAGTGATAAAAACAAGAAGTTCAAAGTCATCTTCAGGGACAAATCAAGTTAAAGGCCAGCCTAGGATACATGAGACCCTGTCAGACAAAGAGATAAAGATAGAGAAAGAAACTCGGGCAAAAATGACTATGCCAACAAAAAATAGATAACCAAAAATACATTTCTAGATGCCAATAATCTAATGAGACTAAATCATGGAGAGAAAAAAACACTTGAAATAAAATGTAATGTATGTAAATATGAATAAGATGTTAGTATGACGTCTCCTTTCAAACAAAATTAAAAGAACACATAAGGAAATAAGATATAATGTAAATAATATGTAAGAAATGAATGTTACTTACCTAACAAAATCTAGGACTGGATATGAAACAGGCAGTACAATGCTTACCTTGCAGGCATCATACAAACACAGATATAGAAACGCAATATAGATGACCACCGGTATATGAATAGATAAGAAAGTACAGTGTAACACAATGGAATATAATTCAGTCTTTTAAAAGTAGAAACTGTTATCAGTTCTGGTAACTTGAACAAAAATCTTCAAATCTTGCGTATTAGTAGTGTGAGTGAAAAAGAGTGGGCACAGAGTCCAATACTGTATGACATATCTGTGATCTAAAAAGTTGAAATCATAGAAGTAAAATAAGAGTTAGCAGGGGCTTGCACCCTCAATAGTTAATAGAGAATGGAAAGTTGATTAAACTGGTACAAATTTTTAGACAGGTAAGAGGCATGTTTGAGATTCAGAAAACATCAGGATGAGCATGATCAATAATATGTATTGCAAATTATCACCAAACACTTCAAATATTCACCACAAAAATAACAGGGAAAAGAAAGATTAAATTAGCTGGATTTAATCATCCCAAATTGCATGCAGGTCAATATGACACTATACTCTATAAATGTATACACTATAATATGTAATTAAAACTATTAATTTTGACAGTTTCTCCATGTAAGCCTATAGATGGTATTCAAAGTTCTTAGAACTTGACTATACGATTTATAAAACACAGAAAATACTAGAACTGAAACTTTTGATGTTTGTATAACTGATATAAAAACTGTATATAAACACGAGAGAGAAGGCTCAGAAATGGTAAAATGGAGCCTGGTGAGGTGGTGCAAGCCTTTAATCCCAGCACTCAGGGAGGCAGAGGCAGGAGGATCACTGCGAGTTCAAAGTCAGCCTGGTCTACAAATTGAGTCCAGGACAGCCAAGGCTACACAGAGAAACCTTGTCTTGGGGTGTGGGGGGGATTAATTAGTAAGTAAAATGGGATTTTTTAAAAGACCTATGGGTCAATGTTAGACTTCATTTGCATGTAATAGAAAGCAATTTTCAGATATAAATTACACTATCCTTGAACTGTATTGCATTTGAAACTCCAGCAAGCTTTTTTTTTCTACAACAAGAACGGCTAAATACCTCTAGAAAAGTGATTCTCAAATACATGGCTTTTTAAGAGTACCTCGTAACTAGGTTCTGATTTAGTAAATCTATGTTATTTATTATTTGTAAAAAGTTCTCAAGATGACACATGATGTTAAGGCTGCTAGTCCACAGAGCTCACTTTAAGAATCACCATTCTAAAACAATGTGTTCTACAAGTTATTACTAAGTTTTCTTTAAAAGGTTATTTCAAGACAAACCTCAAATTTTAATAAATGCAAAATAACCTCTGAGATTCACAATACTAGTTAGTAATATTAAAGGCTCCTGAGAAATGCTTAGTGAACTGTCAAAACATATATAGTAGTTAAGGACTTGGAAATAGTGAAAATACCAAGAAAAACATGTGAAGAAGAGTACCAGAAGATAACTTCAAAACACAAATATATGATGCAAACAAAAGTATAACTTATTTATAATCAGGTAAAGCAGCTGGGAGAATTTCATCACATAGATTCTATGATAGCAGTATACTTTAAAATAGCACTGTAAAAACCCAAACATGCCTTGTATCTATGACTAACATAAATGTGCAATTCTAGGGATAGTAACCTAATTTCAAATACTGTCTTATTACGCCAATAAAAAATGGACATACACTAAAAATTTAGTGCTCCAATTGCCACTCCCAGATTATTGCCCTTTGCCTGAAATTTTAAATAAATGACCCATTTCTTCATCTACAAAATGGGAAAAAAATAAAGCTACTTCCTAAAAATCACTGCAGAGATTAAATAAATTCATATGTAAAGTATACTGAATAAACATCAGTATATCAACACTTGGCAAGTGTTAAACAAAACTGTCGTTCTCCCTTCCCTATTCTTCCCATAAAAAGTCATTTTGTACGGCACAAAATTGGACACAATTTTCAGCATTACCCATTCCAAATTTTTTTCCAAATGCCAATTTCAAGTAATCTGCCCAAGTCTGGTAAACCTCCTTTACCATAGGACTGAGTGCTGATTCCACAGTAAGGGTCAAAGGAAAATGCCTACAATACTTTTAGTCATTCCTGACCTTAGTCTTCTTAAGCTTTTATATTGTCCTTTGTGCCATTTAACACTAAGTATCTAAAAACACTTAACCAGATCTACTTTTTTATGTCCCAGAATCTTGTAAAAGTTTACTAGACTTGCAGTACTTGACAAGCATTCCAGCTCATTCTCTCCCAATTATAAGCATCAAATCTAAAATACCTAATTCCCAAGGTCATCTCATAATATCACCTCTCATATACTCAAACACTATACATTTCTTAAAATTACTTATGTCACCGCTGAATCTCTCCAGTCAATTTTCCCAACTGTCAATGTTTTTTGAGACAGGGTTTCTTTGTGCAGCCTTTGCTGGCCTAGACTCCCTTTGTAGACCAAGCTGGCTTTGAACTCACAGCAATATGCCTGCCTTTGCCTTCCTGAATGCTGGGATTACAGGTATGTGCCACCATGCCCAGATTTTTTTTTTTGTCTCCTTACACCTGAAAATTCTAAATACCACTAATAAAAAATATTAAACACCATTTCTCTTGCCCTGTGACTTTAAACTTTATTGAGATGTAATTGGGTTTTTTGTTTGTTTCAAGGCAGGGTTTTTCTGTGTAGCATTCTCTGTCCTGGACACACTGTAGACTAGGCTGGCCTTGAACTCAGAAATATACCTGCCTCTGCTGGGATTACAGGCAAGCACACAGCAACTGGCCAGAAATATTTCTAATGATATTGGGGTTTTTTTTTTGTTTTTTTTTTTTTTCATGAGAAGCAGTTGTTATGGACTGGAGAAATAGCTCAGAGGTTAAGGGTACTCCTGGGTTCAATTCCCAGCAACCACATGGTGGCTCACAACCATCTATGACATCTGGTGCCCTCTTCTGGCATGCAGGCAGAATACTGTACAAGTAATAAATCTTTTGCAAAAAGAGGAAGACTGTGTAGCCAGTCCTGATGAGACCTGATAGGCTAGGGCCAGAAGGAAGGGGAGGAGGACATCCTATCAGCGGACTTGGAGAGGGGCATGGGAAAAGATGGAGAGAGGGTGGGATTGGCAGGGGATGAAAGAGGGGGATACTTCTGGGATACAAAGTGAATAAACTATAATTAATATAGAAAATTTAATTTCAAAAAACAAAAATTACTTAAATTTTTAGCCTGTTTACATATCCATACTCCTCTTAAAATCTCTTCCATCTCTAACAGTCTATATAATTGTCTTAAAAGTGAATTAAGTCAAGACAGTCCTCTATCTTTGATTCTGCTCAGAGCATTTTTATAGACTTCAAAACTCAAATCACAAGTTTGAGTTCTAAGCAGAATTGTCATTCACCAAGGAAACTCCAGGTGTGAAACTACTGCTGAAAAACATCAAAACTTAATGATATATATATTTAAAAAATCCCTAGGTTACTTTAAGTAAGTAGGGAAACTGTAAAAAACCACAAAACTAAAAGTTTACAACAATTATGGTATCCTAAGAAAAACTACAGGATTCAACCAAACAGTTGTTTCTAGTGATACTTCTGGCAAAAGGCTACATTCTTAAGCAAATTGTCACTTTTGGCATCTTTCCTCAGTTGAGAAAGTACAGAATTTGCCTGGCACACCCCTTTTTCCCAGCACTTGGGAGGCAGAGGCAGGTGGATTTCTGAGTTCAATGCCAGCCTGGTCTACAGCATGAGTTCCTGGACAGCTAGGGCTGTTACGCAGAGAAACTATCACAAATAAGGGCTAAGTGACCAACATAAACTTTGAAAAACAATTTTTCTCAAGTGAGAAATGTGCTTTTTAAAAAGTACCCATTAAACATTAAGATTCTGTCTCTGGATGTGAATAAAACCATTTCTAAAATATTAGTATAGAGCTGGTGAAAAGGCTGGGAATGTGACTTAGCAGTTTGCCTTGCCAGAATGAGGATGTAAGCTAGTACTCTACCAAGCACATAAACATTTTATAGATGGTAGATACAATGCAGTAATAAACTCAAAACTGATGAGATGGAGATAAGGGATCACTTGGAGTTCACTAGCCAGCCACATTAGCCTAGTTTATGAACTCCTAGCCAGTGAGAAACCATCCTAGAGGTGGATAGTATTTAAGGATAAACCCTGAGTTTATCCTCTGACCTCAGGCATACAACAGGCACATACATAAAATTGATAACTATATACAATAAAGGTACAATTGCTATTAACTCTCAACTATGAAGATGTGGATTACTCATGTTATTCTCACCAAAATTTTAGTCCAAAGTGGCTTCCTCTGAGTACAGAGTATATTTTAGGAACCTACTTTTAACACAAATAAAACTTTAACATTAAGCCCAAAAAATGACAACCAGGAAAATAAATCTAAAACAGTATGTGAATATGGCCCAAGTAAAATGTTTGGAACAAGGTACACCTGCAGTCACTACCATACCTATTGACTGACTTCATTTTTTTCTTACTAGGTAACTCGGGATAACCTGAAACTTGCTATTACAGGCCAGCTGACTTCTCCTAAATGCTGGGATTACACCTATTCACCATCATGCTCAGCTCTGAAGTCTCTATCTTTATCAATAAACTGTATCCAAACTATCAAAGAACTATGCTTAAAAATATCTTAAAAGTTCTGAGACCACACTGGCCATGGTGATGCACCCCTTTAATCCCAGCACTGGGGAGGAAGATGCCAGCAGATCTCTTCGTTTGATGGCAATCTGGTCTACAAAGCAAATTCCAAGACAGTCATGGCTACAAAGAGAAACCCTGTCTCTAAACAACCTAAAAAGGAGTTCTAAGACCACACTCATAACTTTCATAATGCACTATCACTTAAAAAAACATGTATTTAAGTAATTGTACACATCATTTTACACATTAGCAAAAGTATAATGGTCAAAACTGTTACATGTTTCATGGTTATGGAGGGTATAATTTTTATGTATAGATGAGTGTTTTTTCTGTATATCTGTGGACCATACACATGCCTGGTGTCCCCAAAGGCCAGAGGAAGTAGAATACACAAAGTTAAAAATGAAAAAAAAAACAGTCAAGTCATACTGTTGTATTTTTGGATTTACTATTTTTTAGGGCATTGATAAGATGATCACATTCTACTTACACATGTGTATGTCTTCGTGTAAATGTAAGCATAACTGCCATGATGAGCTGGTAGACATGGAGGAAAACCCCAGGCTGAATCCTTACTTTTCACCTTGTTTGATACAGGGTCTCTTTTTGCCATTCAATGTTATGACCACCACACAGCCTAGCCCAGTGTCTTCCAAAAATTCTCTCTACATCTACCATCTCATCATAAAAACAGGGATTCTAAATAAACATTACCATCCTTCATATGTTCATTCTGAAAAAAGCAAACTCACTGAGCCATCTCCACAGCCCTTCTCTGTTTTAGAGGAACAAATACTACCAGGAATGGTGGGCCTGTAATCCCAGCACTTTAAGGACCAGAAAAGTTCAAAGGTGAACATATCTACTTTATTCTTCAGGATAAAAGTGGTTACTCCATGTAGAGTAGATCAATTATTTTTTTTCAGATTAACTACTAGCTTCCACAAGTAATCACATTTTTTATGCTTAATACAAAAAAGCTGTCTACGTTTATGAACCTACAGATGATTTTCTAACCAAAAAGTTACATTGTTAGCATTTCTTCATTATTATTCAAAAGAACATCTTACTACGATTCTTAACTTTTTTGAATATTTTTGGTTTTGTGTTTTTGTTTTGGGGTTGGGAGACAGGGATTCTGTGTGTAGCCTTGGCTGTCCTAAACTATGTAAACCAGGCTTGCATCAAACTCAGAGAGCTTCACCAGCCTCTCTGCCTCCTAAGTGCTGGGATTACAGGTATGTACCACCATTGCCCGGATTATTGTTTTTATTTTTTTGCTTTTTTAACAATAAAATATCCATTTGAGATTTTAGGACAAAAATGTGAAGGGTATGTTTTCAAAGTTAAGGAAGCCTCATAATTTACTAAGTTATGCAATATTTATGCCACAAAATTCCTTATAATAATGTTTTTGTAGTAAATATAATAATTTATATTGTTCTACAAATACATATTATAAATTTATTTTTACTTAATCATATTCCATGAACTGGATTTATGGGTATTTTAAAGTGTTGAGAGTTTATTTTTGTAATCCAACAACTTTATCCAAAAATGCAGAAAATTTTTCTGGCTGGCCAGGAGGATAACATTTCAGTGTTGATAAATCCATTGACTGTAACAGCCCAGGAAGCGTGCTAAAACAAAAGAAGAAAAATATCAGGTAATATGAGAGAAATTCTGTAACTTATCTGCCTGTTGCCCATTTGATGAAAGAACTGTAAATTTTATATATTTTTGATTATGGGGACAATACATACCAATGCTATTTTTACCAATACAAAGATTAATGTAAAACATCAGATAAACTGAACAGACATATTTTTCTCAAGACAGGGTTTCTCTGTGTAGCCTTGGCTGTCCTGGACTTGCTTTGTAGAGCAGGCTGGCCTCAAACTCACAGAGATCCACCTGTCTCTGCCTCCCCAAGTGCTAGGATTATAAGCATGTGTGGCTAAACCCATCTCATAAATAGTGTGTTTTGTTTCGGTTTTTTGAGACAGGGTTTCTCTGGGTAGTATTGGCTGTCCTAGACTCAACTCTGTAGACCAGGCTGGCTGCCAACTCACAGAGATCCACCTGCCTCTGCCTCTGCCTCTCCAAGTGCTGGGACTACAGGTGTACGCCACTGTACCTGGCTTCAATAGACATTTTTATCTGAGTCAAATGAAGTGTTTCAGAAACATCATTTCAAGGAAAATGTGTCCATACTGTTTTGTAATACTTTCTGGGACCACACAAATAAAACAAAATTTATGAAAACATAATAAATTAAAAAAACAAAGGCAGTAAGCATCGCAGGAGAAAGCTAGGATAACTACACTACATCATTCATGCAGATTGTGAAAAAAAAAACTTTTTAAATTTTATTTTGTTTTTATTTATGTGCATTGGTAACTACACTACATCATTCATGCAGATTGTGAAAAAAAACTTTTTAAATTTTATTTTGTTTTTATTTATGTGTATTGGTGTTATACCTGCATGTTTGTCTGTGTGAGGGTGTTAGATACCCTAGAGTTGTAATTATAGACAGTTATGAACTGCCATGTGGGTGCTGGGAACTGAACCAAGGTCCTTTGAAAGAGCAGCGAGAGCTCTTAACAGCTGAGCCATCTCTCCAGCCCAATGAGAAAACTTTACTGAAAACTATCATGAATTCTTCACTAATCAATCAATATGTGGTCACCATGCATATTGGAAATAAGGTTCTAAACAATATGTAATTGTTACTTCAGAAACTTAATTTAAAAAGTCCATTGAATTAGAATAGACATAGCACCGTCCAACATATGTTTCAGGAAAATGATTTATCTACACTAAAATATAAGCAATGCTTGTTTTTGTTTTTTCAAAAAGGAGACATGCCGGTTATTTTATCCTGTAGAAAAAGTAAGGATATTTTAAAAAGAAAGTTTTCTTTTTCATAATATACTAAGAACAATAACAAAAAAATGTCAGAGCTAACTAGCTGGGCACAGTTGTCCATGCCTATCGCTAATCTCAAAAATTTAGAAGTTGAAGGGTAAGAATCAGGAGATCAAGGTTTGCCTCATCTAAATAGAGACCAGCTCTAAAAAATAAAGGTTGATACATTTTGAATGAAAATTCTTTTCAGTAGCTTGTAGAAATATTAATTTGCATATGTACTTAAGATGTGTTTCTGTTATGAAGTGGTGCTATCAACTTTTAACAGTATCAACTAAAGACAGATATTCCAATTATGATCCATTCCTAGCTTTTTTCTGCACCAAGACTACATTCCCTTCCTCCATCATTATAGAGATGAGCTCATCATTAATTTTACTGCTGGAATAGTCATTGGCTCAGTCTGTCTTCTCCAACTGGGAATATCAAGCTTTGCTTACTGACATGTATATATATATATATACTAAATGTCTAAAAAAGCACAGCATACAACAAGTGCTCCACCTTTAATGAATAATGCACAAGTATATACCAAATGTATGTATGAAACAGAAAAAACTCCAAAGAAACACATAATATTCTAACTTTAATATGGGAGACAGATATAGACATACAATTAATTTCTCTATGAGGTTATTTACTTTTTAAAAATACTAAATTAGTAAATTTTTAAAATCAAGCAACTGGGAATTACTGACCTGGCCCTTTGGCAAGCTTCTAGTGTCCCAAAGAAGAACTAACAGAAAAACAGCATTTTTCTTCAAGCTTGTATTGCGCTGCTGATCAGTTCCTATTGAATACTAATCCACTTCTAAGAAAACGAGAATCCTTACCAAAGATCCCTTTACTTAAAGTGCTTCAGTGGCTTCTCATTAAACATAAAATAAAATTAGCAGTCTTATATGAGCTATGCCCTCCCAGCTTCATACTCACTCTTCCCTGGTCACTATGTTCCTACCATATGAAGCTTCTCTGTTCCTCAACATTACAAACTCCAAGTTCATTAATAAGTTAAAGCTTTCATAATCTCAAACTTTGTTTCCTCTAAACTTCACATAACTGGTTCTTCCTTCTAATTCAGGGCTCATCTCAAACATTAGGTCCTTTATCAAGCCTCTCCTAGAATATACCTAATTCCTTATCCTAACAATGACGTTGGGCTGTCATTTTATCTGTATCATAGTTCACCATGTGAAATTCTAGCAATATAATATATATGCAAGCACTTAAAACAGTACCCACTTTTTACATTAGGTAGAAGAGAACATGTAAATGAATATAATTAGTTAAGGGCTTCCAGTAGATAAACATCAAACTGACATTAAAAGTCACTATATATATGAAACTGTCAAAATAACTCAATTTTTCCTTAATCA
Source organism: Pachyuromys duprasi (assembly GCA_028658305.1). NCBI lineage: Eukaryota > Metazoa > Chordata > Mammalia > Rodentia > Muridae > Pachyuromys > Pachyuromys duprasi. The sequence continues at coordinate 51,080,117 of CM053742.1, forward strand.
ATTTAAGCACACACCTTCTTTGAACACTAAAAACCTGAGTAGTAAGCTACAAAACTAAGGTACTTGGAAACCTGTACTCTTGTATGCACATTCATACATTCAAATTCATATACTAACAGCAATGAACACAGGAAAAGACAGAACACAGTCAAAGCTACAGACAAATGAAAGGTTACAAGAGGGAAAAATCAAAGTATAGTTGATAAATAGAAAAAAGGTAAAAATCAAAGTCAGGCAAGTAGTTAATAACAGCAGGGAGGAATTTAAGGGAAGAGATCAATTGATCAAAGTATACCTGCAGGTACAGTAGAAGAGATGTCCTTCTTTGTGCAACTGCTTTGCCAATTCAAACTGATGATTGTTCATTAATTTTTCATTTACAACTACCACAAGTGGCTTGCCTTTTTCAAGACTCTCCAAACAGCTTCCTGCACCTACAAAAATAAAAGCTATTGATTCAATTTTTTTAAAGTTATGATACTCTATCATTATAGTTTTAATTCTAAGCTTGAAAAATTCAGTCCATAAAACCGTGTAAAACAAATTGACAAATGTAGGTCAGGTTTAATGACACATGCCCCAAAAGCCAGGATGTGGGAGATTGAAGCAGGAGGATCATGGGTTACACAGACAGACTCTGTATCAGTAACAAAAGTGACAAAACCATACCAACTAATTTCTTTTCTCACAAACAAGATTGGAGAGAGGAGGAGATAAGGTCTCACTCTGCAGCCCAATCTTACCTAAAAGTTGCTAAATAGCCCAAAAGCTGACCTTGACCTCAACATCATCCTGTTTCAACCTCCAGAGCCCTGAGATTACCAAACCTCTAGCTGATACCAAGGAATTACACTCCTATTCAAGCACAAACAGAAAAGGCAGGTTTATGGCCTGTAAGAATTAAGACAAGGTTAATTAAACTCTGGTTTTGTTAAAAGCTGAGTTCAATCTGTAACACCAATTAGGGGAAGAAGGAGACAGGCAAATCTGTGGCCCTCATTAGCATGTCAAGTGAGCTAAAAGGCTTAATGCCAGATTCTGGGAGACTGTTTCAAAAAATAATGTGGAAGGCTTAAAAAGATGGCTCAGAATTCAAGAGCATGTACTGCTCTCTTGCAGAGTAACTGAGTTTGACTACAAGTGCCTATAACTGCAGCTCCAGAGTATTCTAATACACACAATTAACAAATAAATCATGCCGGTGTGGGAGCACACACCTTTAATTCCAGCACTCAGGAGGCAGAGGCAGGCAGATTCCTATGAGTTCGAGGCCATCCTGGTCTACAAGGCGAGTCCAAGACAGCCATGACTACAGAGAAACCCTGTCTCAAAAAAAAAAAAAAATTCTTCCTGGGCAGGGTGACCAAACTGTAATCCCAGCACTCTCTGAAAGGCAGAGGCAGGCAGATCTCTGTGAGTTCCAGGTCAGCCTGGCCTACAAATCAAGTCCAGGACAGCCAAGGTTACACAGAGAAACCCTGTCCTAAACAAACAAACAAAAAAGAGACACAAACACGTGTACGTGCACAGACGTACACACACGCGCACACACACACACACACACAAACGAGGGTAGGGGAGAGAGAGGGAAGGTAAAGGTGGCAGAGAACAAATAAACACACTATTTTTTTTTTTTGAAAATTAAAGGCTAGCCTCTAATAGGGACAGGTACTAATACAGGAAAACAGTGCTTATGTGTTTACCCCTGAAGTGCAATTCCCAAGATAGCTGTGACTGTGCAAATATACATAATTAAAATGTATATTTTAAAATCCCTGAGAAGACTAGGGAGAAGGCTCAGCAGATACTTACTTGCCACCAAGCCTGACACCTGAGTTCCCAACATGGGAACCACATGGTAAAGAGAACCAATTCCCACAAGTTGCCTTCTGCCCTTCACATACATGCCATGGTACACAGGCATCCATATGCACAGACACACAAATCTAAAAAAGTACTAACTTCATAGACCTTTTAAATGGCATTTACAACTGTTAATAGAAAAAATATTTTTGATATGAGATAGTGTAGTAGTTAAGACTAACTCCACTGCCAAATTGTTCTGTGCATATGAGTACCTATAAATTACTTAATACCCATGCATCTCAGTTTCTTTATCTACAAGATAGGGATACTAATAACTTAGCTCACAAGTTTACGAAGATTAAACAGCATAAAGAATTCAAAGCAGTGGCAATGCCATACACATAAACATACTATATGGTAACTATTATACCATATATTTTAGTAATGTTTATTCCTTTTTTGTTTTTTGTTTTCTCGAGACAAAGAGTCTTTCTGGGTACCTTTGGCTGCCCTAGAACTCTCTTTGTGGAGCAGAGATCCACCTGTCTCTGTCTCCCAAGTGCTTGGAGTAAAAACATGTGCCACCACTGCCCAGCAGTAATGTTTATTTCTAGGGCATTTTGCCTCCTTAGTCTTTGGGGGAAAAAAAAAGCATGAGCATGTCCCCAACAAATACCTATAGCAATCAGAACTACATTGATTACATTGCTCCCCCAAAATAACTTTTCTGAAGTACTAGAAATCTCAGGAACTCCATCAGGCTGATTCACTGAAAGGTACAAACTACTATAAGTGTAAGTATAATACACATACTTAAAACAGAAGTACTTCCTAAATATATAAGTTTCTGAATATACAATTTATAAACAAAAATTCTAATTTTATTACCATAGGCTACATAAAATTTTTACCATATTAATTTCACATACATTCAAAAGAAATGTTAAAAAGACAATCTTTTTTCCAACTTAATTTTTATTATTTTTAATATTATTTATTGCAATTCATTCATTCCCTCATCTCCTCCCAGCCCCACCCTCCTTACCTTTCCCCTCAACCCCTCCCCTAGTCCCCTGATAGGGAAGGTCCTCCTCCCCTTCTATCTGACCCTAGCCTATCAGGTCTCATCAGCACCTTCTGGATCCTCTTCTTCTGTGTCTGAGTAAGGCCTCCAGGCTGGAAGGGGATGGCAGTGGGGAGGGGTATCAGAGGCAGAAGGGTGTGGTCGATAGAAGGACCAGGAGGGGACAGGATCTCCACAAGGAAACCAATAGAGCCAAAACACCTGGGCCAAGGGGAGCCCGCAGAGACTGATGTACCAACCAAGGCTGGCCTTCCCTGCTAAGTGCTATAATTACAGGTGTGAGCCATGGGGCTTGGCTTCCTTTATTGTGGTCTTAAATAGTGGCCCTATGGCTTTTCACATTCCAGGCATGCACCCCAAAACTGAATTAGTTCTCTAGCCCTTGTGAATTAAGTGTCTATGGTTTCTTATCAAAGACAGAACCCAAGACCTCAGACCCTTTACCTGCGTGGCTGATGACAAGATCTGCTTGCTGAAGGTCTTCTTGCAAAGAATCCTTATACCTGTAAACATCCAGAGTGAATGACTCAGTACTGAATGGTTCAGGGACCACTGTGCCTCTACCAATTTGAAGGACAAGCCGGTTGTAACCAAGCCTCTGGAGAATCTAAAACAGGAAATAAGAAAAGGAGTTCGAGAACAGCCATTAAGCCACCTCCAAGCTGCTGCTCCCAAGCAGCAGCTCCTTGAGCTCCACCTGCCGCTGAGCAGTTAATTTACCAAACCAAACCCCTCTGCCCAAAGCACTGCCTCAGAACCTCAGGACTTGCCAGCTAGGAGAGCACAAACCACCAGCTTACCTGGAACAGGGAGTCCAAAACTAGGCGGGCACCAAGGGAAGGCACCAACTGAGCCGGGACCCCTCAAAGCAGTAGCCAATCCCCTCTTGACCTGCTAAAGGAGTCCAGGTGGGCTCGCGGACAGAGACCACCTGTTACCAGGGGTGGGGGACGTGTCTCGTGCCGGGGAGGCTGCGGGGCAACCACCGCCCGCCCTGGGGGAGGGGGCTGCTGACCTGGGCGCTGGGGGAAACACTCCTGGCCTGAATGGCTGGGGGGGGGTCGCCGGCGGGGGTAGGGTAGGACCGGTACCGGCCTGGGAGGGCGGGGCCTGGGAGGGCGGGGCCTGGGAGAGCGGGTTCGCGGATGCTGGCGGGGGTGTGGGGGGGAGGGGAAGCCCACCGTGTCTGGCTCGAGGCGGCGGGGGTCGCGGGCTATGACGTAGCAGGAACAACCATTAGGGGCCAGAGGTGGGGGGGGGTCGTGGAACGAGCCCTTGTGGGGTAAACCGTTACGGGCTGGGGGTGGGGGTGGGGGTCGTGGACCGGGTTGCTAAGAGGAAAACGGTTACGGGTCGGGGACGGGGGTCGCGGACAGTGTTGCTAAGAGGAAAACCGTTACGGGTCGGGGATAGGGATGGGGATGGGGGTCGCGGACGGGGTTGCTAAGAGGAAAACCGTTTGGGGCCTGGGGTGGGGGTCGCAGACCGAGCCGCTACAGGGGGAAATGTTACCGGACGGAGAGGAGGGTTCAGGGTTGGGACCGCCGCCCGAGCCGCAGAGGGGGATACTGTGGCTGACCTAGGGGGCGGGGCCCGCGGAGCCTGAGGCCAGGTGCGGTGGACCCCGGCGCCTCAGGGCCACCTGTTGGCGGCCGGAGGGGAGGGGATGGGCGGGCTCGAGCACTCAGGGGCCCGGCAGGGCTTCTAGGGTCGAGAAGCCAGACGTAGAAACCATAGGGACCCCACAGTAGGGGAAGGCCGGGCCGCGGCGGCGAAGGGGCGGGAGGAGTCTGGGGTCACTGGCGGTGAGGGGGACGGGGAAGACGACGGAGGAAGGGGGGTGGAGGGAGGCCGTGGCCCCGTTGGGAGGGAGGGGGGTCGAGGGACCGAGGAGGCGGGGGCGGCGGCGCCGCGGTCGTGGAGGACCAGCCGCGGCTGTGCTGCCCTCCAGCCCGTGGCGCCGGGGAGAGGCCGGCGGAGCCGCAAGGCAGCCGGGGCCGCCCTCCGCCCGCCTGGCCCCGGCTCACCTCAAGGCTGTCGCGGGCGGCCACAAGGGCGACCAGCTCGTCGAAACTGGTGGTCCCGACTGTCACAAACGCGTTCTTCATCGCGCGGGTTCCAGATTCGGAATCGCTCGAGCGGATGTGATGTCGCTGGGTCACGTGGGAGCCACAGGGGAGGAGGGAGGCGAGAGGGTGCAGGCGGGAGGAGGCGGGAGAGGGAGGAGGCGGGAGGGTGCAGGCGAGAGGAGGCGGGAGAGTGCAGGCGAGAGGAGGCGGGAGAGTGCATGGGGGAGGAGGCTGGAGGGTGCAGGTGGGAGGAGGCGGGAGAGTGCATGGGGGAGGAGGCGGGAGGGTGCAGGTGGGAGGAGGCGGGAGAGTGCATGGGGGAGGAGGCGGGAGGGTGCAGGTGAGAGGAGGTTGGACGGGTGAAGGCGGGTGGAGGCATGATGGAGGCTGAAGTCCGGGACGAGCCAGGTAGAGTGACCAAAGTCAGGACTAGAGGAAAACCCTGCTAGCCCGGGGTCTGAAACGTGACAGGCTTAGAGCCTGAGGGTAAACCAAATCCCAGCCTAGCCATGCTTTGGAGCCTGTGAGCTATGTCCCAGCATGGCCGTAAAGGCTAAACATTTACACACACCACCTGTGTTTTCTCTGCCCGAAGGAAGGGTGTGGAAACTTGCCCGAGTGTACAGTCTGTCTCCTGAGAAAAGGAGAGACCCGAACACCAAACTGAACTGTGTGCTGACGGTCTGAGTACCACAAACCTTTCGCCCATGAGTTTGAGATTTCCATTCACAAAAGCCCTTTGCATTTAGGAGCTAACAGCTTTTCTCAGGCATACCTTCCCGATCTTTGATTGGCCATAATAGCCCATGAGAAGCAAGAGGATTGATTGTTGGAAGCTCCAAGTCAGTATGGGATAGATAGTGAAACCCTATTCGCGAATGAATGACTTAAGAGAAAGCAAAAGCAAGCAAGCAGGCTAGCAAATGGACTTTCAGTTAAGACTGTAAAAAATGTCAGGTGGTAACTCGTCCTTATTATAGAAGGATCTGGATTTCCAGGTTAGCCTGGGCTACATAAGACATGTCTCCAAAAACAAGTAAATAAAACAGACCTGTCATAAATCCCTTTCACTCTAAATTTAGTAGGTGCACAGCTAAAATGATCACTAAAACTCATTGTCCACCAGTAAATTCCCTTTGGCTCAAGAGAGAAATGTATATTTTCTTTCTTATATTTTTCCCCAGACAAGGTTCCTTTATCCCTGTCTGTCCTGGAATATTGCTCTGCACACCAGGCTGGCCTCGAACTCACAGAGATCCTACGCCTGCCTCCCAAGTGCTGGTATTAAAGACGTGTGCCACCACTGCCCAGCTAGAAATATACATTTTCAAATGATCTGTATAATGCTTGAGTTTGCAGTTTCTCTTCTTCTTCTTCTTCTTCTTCTTCTTCTTCTTCTTCTTCTTCTTCTTCTTCTTCTTCTTCTTCTTCTTCTGTCTTACAAACTTTATTAGACTTCCCATTGATGGGAAGGTTCACATGGTCGGGGGAGGACAAATAAACATATATGGGTTTATATGTGTGTATATAGATACATATACATATATATATGTATATAATTTACTTACTTTTATTTCATGTGCATTGGTGTCTTTCCTGCATGGGTATGAAGGTGAGAGTTACAGTTTTGAGTTGCCATGAGGGTTTTGGGAATTGAAACTGGGTCCTGTGGAAGAGCAGCCAATACTCTTAAACTCTGTGCTATCTCTCCAGCCTGAGATATTTTCTTAATAGCTTTATCTATAAGTAAAAGTTGAAAATCAGCCTGGATTACATAGAGACCTTGTCTCAGAAGGAAAATACCAATAGGAAGAAATGTATATATTACTATTATGTATACCTGAGCTCAACAAACTTTGTTTTCAGTAACTTGTTTAAGGCTTAACCTTGAAAACACATACAGGAAGCTAAATAAATCTTTATCATGTAGGTAATTGCATCAGTTTTTAGCATGACTTCAAATATAATTGTAAATACATTAAAGAATTTGATCTTTTATGAAGTGACTATTAAATTGCATGTCTTAATTATCATTAACAGTTTATAATAATTAAGTAGTTTCCATAATCCTAGGATTTTAAGTTAGGTTTGAGCCTTCAAAAGAATAATTTTGAATTTAATCTTTTAATATCAAAATAAAGCTCCCCCCACCACCCAAGACAGGGTTTCTCTGTGTTTCAGACTTGTCCTGGAACTCAATCTGTGGATGAGGCTGGCTTTGAACTCAGAAATTAGCCTGCCTCAGCCTTCTGAGTGCTGGGATTAAAGACTTGCACAAGAATGGATTCTGGGGCCTGGAGAGATGGCTCAGAGGTTGAGAGCACTGCTTGCTCTTCCAGAGGTGGCTCACAACCATCTATAATGAGATCTGGTGCCTTCTTCTGGCTTTCAGGTGTACACGTGGCTTTCAGGTGTACACGTAGGCAGAATATTGTATACACAATAAACAAACAAAATAATGGAGTCTAGAGATTGGTGTTTTAATGGACTGTTGTGAATAATAACTAGCTGTAGCAGCACTTGGTCATGAGAGGCTGGTGAAAATGATTTTTTAATTAATACTCCTAATGAGCCAAGTATTATGGTAGGTAAACCTGCTCTCATTTTACCAGACATTGTTTTGATGGTGTTATGAAGGGTTAATGCTTAGGTGAACCTACATGTCGTAACTTTGATTTTTTTTTTTTACAAAACCTCAAGATTCCAGAATTATTTAAATTATATTATTTTTGTTTTATTCAATTTACTTCAAGTTTTTGCCATCATGCAACAAAGATTATATTTTGTGAGTCAGGGAGATGGCAGACTGGGTAAAAGCACCATCCTCCAAGCCTCATGGCCTAAGTTCAATCTTTAGGTCACACATGATGGGAGTAGAGAGAACCAACATCTACAAGTTGTGACATGCTCAACAAGGCACATGCGCCACCATCCCCATTCAGAAACAAACAAACAAATGTAATGCATACCTGATCACCTCAGCACAGTAGCACACACCTGTAATTAAGTTACCCAGATATAGTGAGAGCCTAGACCCAATAGCCAGAGCAACTCAAGCTGAGCCACCTGTATTCAATAAGTCAATCACAGAACAAAGTAGACAGGATCCAAAAGCTGCCTAGACATCGATCTACTGTCAGGGCAATATGACCGCACACCCGCAGCCGTGACCAGCTCCACCTTCTTCAGAGTTGTCTACAAGGGCAAGAGGAACAGCAAGTCCGTGCTCTACCACCAACAGCAGTAAGACCACCCAAGAGGAGAAGGTGGTGTCATTTTCAAAGCCTGCCAGGGCATGGAATGAGACCTCTGCAGACAAGGTAAGCAAGCAAAAGGGTGGGTGGAGAAGGTCCTCAATCCCAGCCTGAAAACTTCAAACCCATTGGCTTCACCCACCTGAAGCTGTGAAACATGTGCCTGAGGCCTCCTCCTTCACTCTCCCAGGACCTCTGACTGTAGGTCAGATTGTACTGGTTAATGGGAAAGGAGGAGGCTGCTCCCTGGCAGCCTTTGTCTTTTTCCTCTAAGCCAGTTGCATCTTGGGTGGTGACTTACCTTGCCTATGTGCCAAGGACCATGATCCCAAACCCCTCTGCCCTCTCCTGCCACTGCCTCCCCCTGTCCCTAGGCACTTCAGAATCAAAAGGAGAAGAGGGCTTCTGTTTCTCTGGAGGTGTGTACTGGGTGGCATTCTCCCTGAGATAACCAGAATGTGGGACATTTGCAGCCCCCACTGTATCCAGTGTAGTACTGTACTCTGCAACCCAAGGGAAAAGAGGAAGCTCTGAGCCTATGAAGTTCTGAGTACATGTGTGTTGTCGGCATGAGTTGGCCACCTCAAAGACCAAACCTCAGACTGGAGGGAAAAAGTGTCTCTGCTCTTGAGTCTCAGAGGGGGAGCAAAGTCTTCCTGTGGTCCAAGTGTGACTGTTGAGAGCAGATATTTAAATTCTGAAGACTGCTTCCCTACAGAGGTTAGCTAAACCTGCCTTCCTGTTTATCTAATAACCCAGCCTCCTTGTTCAACTGTATATAATAAGCACTGTGAGCTTCCAGGATGCTAGGGAGCCCAGATGAACATATCCAGCTTTTTGGTGTGTCCGTGTAGCTGACTGTCCCAGTCAGGTCAATCACAAGCTGTGCATTGTGGCAGCCCCCCACCTGTGACACTCTGTTCTTTTTGTTGTTGTTGAAACAGGGTTTCTCTGTGTAGCCTTGGCTGTCCAGGCTGCCCTGGAACTCACAGAGATCCACCTGCCTCTGCCTCCCTGAGTGCTGGGATTAAAGGCCTGTGCTACTGTGCCTGGCTGACACTTTCTGTTCTTATGACCTGGACACTTGTGAGGTCACTCCCTCCATCTGCGCTGACCAGCACACCCTTTTCCGTTTCACAGTGTAAGCAGCTCTGGGATTGGGTTAGTAGGGGCCATGGTAATGAAGCTTGGACCCCTGGTGCCTGAGGCCCTGGGGCTACTGCATTGCATGATCCTGAAGGGACATAGAATTCTGGAAGCCTGGAGACTGGAGTGACAATAAAATCAGGTGGCAGTGAGAGATAGTGAGGGGCAGAGAAAGCAGATTAAAGAAACAAAGATGGCCTATGACTCCCTGCTCCATAGTCTATCTTTCAGGATCCTGAGGTTTAGGTTAAAAGAGAGAGGAAGCAGCGAGCAGCCCTGGTTAAGGTGTGATCCAACCTGTCATTGACTCATCATTTTCTAGACTCCCAACTGTCCTGCGAGGGGTCTGGCAAGTTGTTAGAACTATGTGATTTTTTTTTTTTCCTGGGAGACAAGTCCCATCTCTGGCTGACACTAAGCTTTGAGATTTCCTGGAAGAAATTCCAATTCCATGGGGATCAATGTTTTAATTGTCTCAGCAGTTGGAAGATAGAGTTCATAGTGGTCCTGACCCTGAACCACAGGAGAGAAGGGGAGGGGGAGTGAGAAGGGAAAGAGGAGAACCAGGTGCATCAGCCAGTAGGCCCATGGGGGGCTGAAAACCAAAATGGTTGGATTATATAGGGAAGGGCAGCTGTGCAAAGGGCAAACCAATCCCTGGGTTGGAGAAGTTTAGGGTAGGCAGTGGAGTATGCCAGCCAGGAGGGCCCTATAGCAGATAGAGATTGAATGATGATGGGAGACTGTGTTTAGACAGATCCACTTTGGTATTTTAAATAGGCACCTCAGCCATTTGTCCCATGGTTTGAGACTTAACAGAGGCCAGACTGACAGGTGACCCTGTCTCAAAAAAAAATCCCAAAAAAACAAAAAACAAACAAACAAACATACCTATACCGTTATTTATAAATGTTGGAGACATGGCTATGCCTTGTCTCCACTTAATAAAAATGAATCCATTCAGAAATATCCATCAAGCATTTACTATGTGTATGCCCCTCATACAATATGGGTAATTTCCAAATTGTGATAAAGTACAAGATAGAGCACTGCAATGCTCAAGACAATAGCAAACAGTGTGGTGCAGAAACAGCATTAGCTTTATGAGTCCTGGAAAGCTTCTTTGTAGATGTTTCCTCTGAGGCTGCACTGATAAGGGGCCAACCAGGAAAAAGCAGCCTGACTAACCTTGAAAACAAAGGCCCTCACTGAAGGTTTTCAAACAGAATGATAAGGGACTCTATAGACATAAGAACAAAAGCCAGTGAAGCAGGATATAGTTGCACACACTTCTAATCCCAGCAGGTGGAGGCAGAGGAGGGTGGAGGCCAGCCAGGTCTACAAAGTGAGTCCAGGACAGCTGAGGTGGCACAGAGAAACCCTGTGTCAAAAGGGGGGGGGGTTTCTTTCACGGCGAGGTGATGCATGCCTGTAATCCTGGTGCTTGGGAAACCAAAGAAGGAGAATTGCTATGTGGCTGAGGACATACAACCAGGGTTACACAGCACATTTCAGAATTAAGATAGACTCTGGAAGTAATTCATCCTAAAGTTTTTTTTTTTTCTGTTGTAATCTTATACTGATAGTATAGTGAAAAACAAGTCTGAACACCACCCTCTCCTTTTCTGATTCTCACTCCTAAAGAAGGATAACTTTAAAACATTGCAACCGCTTATGTTTCTGAATAGAATAGTTGAAGTGCAATAGTAAGATTTTTCAGCTTTTTTGGCAGTATCTGTTAGTTTCCTATTTCAAAATGTGACCGTTTCATTCATTTATGTGCCTGTAAACATATGTTACCCTTTCTCCCAGAATCTTTTGAGAGTGTCTTGTTCAATGGCCTACCTCCCAAAATATGCGGATCACAGTTCTTTGTTTTGTTTTAATGTACAATGGGAAAGGGTCTTGTACACTAAGCAAATGATTGCCCTTCCCCCAAGCTAGATCCCTAGAACTTTTAATTTGTCTGCTTGTTTGTATTTCAAGACCACTTTTAGATCTGGGAAGATGGGTGCGTCGGTAAAGGTACCCAGCATAAGCTGACAGCCTGAACCCTTTCTCCTCAGGATGTATATGGTAGGGAAGAACTCACTTCCACAATTTGTCCTGTGACCACCATAGCGTGAGCACATATACATGCACCCAAAACAAAAATGTGAATATGTAAAATGAAATAAACAACTAAAAGACAGCATTTGGCTAAGTTGCTCAGCTTGGTCTTGAACTTGTAATCTTCCTGCTTTAGCCTCCAAAGGTGTAGCACGTTACAGGCTTGTACTGCTATGCCTGGTCACTGTGGTTGATGACAATCTAATTCAGTGATTGTGTTGCCATGATTTCATAGTTTCATCTTTCAGAGTTTAAGCGTGTACTGAGTGTGCTGTTCGATTTCTTTTCCTGTAAGGTTTTCTTTTACCATGTTTGAAACTTCTTTTCTAGAATTTTCTTGATGAATATACCACTTAGGCAGCCTCAAAGAACCTTTTCAAAAAAGAAAACTTTATCTCTGTATGCTATACCATGTCATGTTATTTTTAACTTTATTTGTTATCATTATTAAAAATGTTTGTGCCTTGGTGTATTGGCACTTGCCTATAATACCAGCCCTTGGGAGACTAAGACATGAAAATTGTGAACTCCAGGCCATCCTGGGCTACATAACATACTCTTAAAAAATTAAGAGTGTGATTGGAATTTTTCTTCTTTTGCACACATCTGAATTTGTTTAGCCCTTATGAATACCGGTATTTGAAGTCTTTAAGGAGAAATGAGAGACAAGAGAACTAGTGACTTTAGACAATACAAGCCTTGTTTGGGAGAAAAAAAATATGGTGGTGGCACTGGAGTCTGTAAGAATCAGAGCCTATGGCTGGCCTATGAGCTAGGGTTGTTACAGGGCAGAAAAGGGAGTGGGGAAGGAAATTACAAAGTTTCCTCTGGGTGCACACTGTTGGCCATTGCTAGAGATAACTAGTGAGGAGTCAGTTAAAGAATGTTCCGTGATTAATTCCAGCACTTCCGAGGCAGGAAAAGGTAGGTCTCTGTGGGTTCAAGGACTTCCCCTATCAGTGGACCGGGTGAGGAGCATAGAAGAGATGAGCTGGGATACAAAGTGTACAAACGATAATCAATAAAAAATAAATTTAAAAAGTTATACAGGCATGTGAATAAGAGTAGTACACTATATAACAATATAAATGAGTATTGAAGATATACTAAATTACAGAAAGCAGATACAAATAAAATATTTATATAAATATGTGTAAACTTCAAAAGGAACTACATCCTATGTATAATTTTTATTTTATTTTTAATACAATATATTTTAATATTTTCCCTGCCCCAACTCCTTGTAAATACTCTCTATCTACCCAACTTCATTCTCTCTCTCCAAAAATAACTGAACCCTTTTCTTGTATCTATCGAGAATATAAAAAAAACCTTAAGGAATTAAACAACAACAAATCAAGTAATCCAATTAAAAATGGGGTTCAGAGCTAAACCAAGAATTCACTACAGAGGAATCTTGAATGGCTGAGAAGCACTTAAAGAAATGCTCAACATCCTTACTCATCAGGGAAATATAAATCAAAACAACTCTAAGACTTCATGTTACATGCTTCATAATGAGACTAAGATCAAAAACTCAAGTATCAATACATGCTGGAGAGGATGTGGAGAAAGGGGAACCCTCCTCCATTGCTGGTTGGAATGTAAACTTGTACAACCACTTTGGAAATCAATCTGTCACTTTCTCAGACAATTAGGAATAGTGCTACCGCAGGATCCAGCTATACCACACCTAGGCATATATCCAAAATATGCTCAAGTACACAACAAAGACATTTGTTCAACCATGTTCATAGCAGCTTTATTTGTAATGGCCAGAAGCTGGAAACAACCCAGATGTCCCTCAGTTGAGGAATGAATACAGAAATTGTGGTACATTTATACAATGAAATACTACTCACCAATAAAAAACAAGGAAATCATGAAATTTGCAGGCAAATGGTGGAAACTAGAAAAGATCATCCTGAGTGTGGTTTCCCTCAAACAAAAAGATACACACAGTATATACTCTCAAGTGGCTTTTAGATAAATAATATAGGATAAATATACTAAAATCTGTACACCTAAGGAAGGTAATCAGGAAGGAGGACCCTAGGGAAGATGCTCAATCCTATGGTGCTGGTGCAGGGGTCTGTAAGAATCAGAGCCTGTGGCTGGCCTATGTGCTAGAGTTGTTACAGGGCAGAAGAGGGGGTGGGGAAGGAGATGGCAAAGTTTCCCTTTGGGCACACACAGTAGGCCATTGCTAGGGATAAAGAGTGAGGATTCAGTTAAAGAATGTTAGGTGATTAATCCCAGCACTTCTGAGGCAGAGGGAGGTGACTCTCTGTGGGTTCAAGGCCATCCTGGTCTTGAACGTGAGTCAAGGACAGCCAGGGCTTGTTACACAAAGAAACCCTGTTTTAAAACAACAACAACAAAAGGATATTAGGGGGCAGGTAAACATCTTTCCTTCCAGGACCTTATTTTTGTCCACAGAATAGGACAGTTGGGAGCATAAGGAAACAAACTACCTTGCAGAAATCAGAAATCATATTGAGGTAGTTACTTTTTAGCACAGTTCAACCAATAATGGTGGCCTTTACAAATGGTATGGCCCTGTATCTTCATTAGGATTTCTATTGCTGTGGAGGGATACCATCACAGCTCAGAGGTTTAGTACATTATCCTTAATGCAGGGAGCATGGTGGCAAGCAGATAGACAGGGTGCTGGAGAGGTAGCTGAGAGGTCTACATCTGGATTGACAGGGAGTGTTGTTCCTCATTCCCAAGATCCCCAAGGGACCACCAGGAGTCAAGTCCATTGCAAAACACATGAGGATCTTTTTTTTTTAATTTTTAATTTTAATTTTTATTAATTACAGTTTATTCACTTTTTATCCACCCTGTAGCTCCCTCTCTCCTCCCCTCCCAATCCCACCCTCCCTCATCTCCACCCATGCCTCTCTCCCAGTCCACTGATAGGGGAAGTCCTCCTCCCTTCCTTCTGATCTTAGTCTATCAGGTCTCATCAGGAGTGGCTGCATTGTAGACCTCTGTGTCCTGGTAAGGCTGCTTCCCCCCTCAGGGGGAAGTGATTAAAGAGCAGGCCAATCAGTTCCTGTCAGAGACAGCCCTTGTTCCCATTACTATGGAACCCATTTGGACACTGAACTGCCGTGGGCTACATCTGTGCAACAGTTCTAGGTTATATCCATGAATGGTCCTTGGTTGGAGTATCAGTCCCTGAAAAGACCTCTGTGCCCAGATTTTTTAGTTCTGTTGCTCTCATTGTGGAGCTCCTTTCCTCTCCATGACTTACTATCTACCTCTTCTTTTATAAGATTCCCTGCACTCTGCCCAAAGGTTGGCCATAAGTCTCAGCATCTGCTTTGATACCCTGATGGGTAGAGTCTTTCAGAGACCCTCTGTAATAGGCTCCTGTCCTGTTCCCTGTTTTCTCCTTCTTCTGATATCTATCCTCTTTGCCTTTCTGAATGTGTTTTGAGCATTTTAGCCAGAGTCGTCCTTCTTGATTAGTTTCTTTAGGTGAACAAATTTTAGTAGGTTTAACCTATATTATATGTCTGACAGAGGGATAAGATCCAGAATATGTAAAGAATTCAAGAAGTTAAACAGCAACAAACCAAGTAATCCAATTAAAAAATGAGGTACAGAGCTAAACAGAGAATTCTCAATAGAGGAATATCAAATGGCCGAAAAACACTTAAAGAAATGCTCAAAGTCCTTAGTCATCAGGGAGATGCAAATCAAAACAACCCTGAGATTTCACCTTACACCCATCAGAATGGCCAAGATCAAAAACCAAGTGGCAACACATGGTGGAGAGGATGTGGAGAAAGGGGAACCCTCTTCCATTGCTGGTTGGAATGTAAACTTGTACAACCACTATGGAAATCAATCTGGCACTTTCTCACAAAACTAGGAATAGTGCTTCCTCAAGATCCAGCTATAGCACTCCTAGGCATATATCCAAAAGAAGCTCAAGTACACAACAATGACATTTGCTCAACCATGTTTGTAGCAGCCTTATTTTTAATAGCCAGAGCTGGAAACAACCCAGATGTCCCTCAGTTGAGGAATGGATACAGAAATTGTGGTACATCTACACAATGGAATATTACTCAGGAATAAAAACAAGGAAATCATGAAATTTACTGGTAAATGGTGGGAACTGGAAAAGATCATCCTGAGTGAGCTATCCCTGAAGCAGAAAGACACACATGGTATATACTCACTTATAAGTGGGTATTGCACATGAGGATCTTTATTTGGAGCTCAAGCTGGGCTCCCATATACACCAAGGCATTGGTATTTAGCCAAGAACATGAGCTCCAGACTGTGAGTGATTTATAGGTCCCAGTCCCTCTCAGTGTGTCCAAAGTAGGAGATTCCAGGCTGGCAAGCTTTTAGTAGTTAATACAGAAAAAGGGGATACTACATTTCCAGACTGTTCGCTATGAGAAAGTGCCAGGACCATGAAAGGTTCGGGCTTTCTGTGTTCTCTTTTGCCAGGGGATGAGGGGAAACAGCCAGCTTTGGGCTTCAGTCCTGTCCTGTGCTGTCCTTGGATAGTCTGTGCTATTTCCAGGAGCAAAGGTATGAGTTGAAATGAGTTGGGGGCCATCTGGGCTGGTTTCCTGGCAATGATATCTCTAATGAGCAGCTAGGTTAGCTCTTCCCTACAGTTGGCTGGATTTGCCTAGAAGCAGCAGGGTCAACTGGCCTGATATGTTTTAAACTTTTTTAACTCAGTAACCCAAAAACCTAGTTTTTATTTTATTTTATTTTACGTTACGTTACGTTACTTTACTTTACTTTATTTTATTTTATTTTATTTTATTTTATTTTATTTTATTTTATTTTATTTGGTCTCTCAGCATCAGGAGGAGTGAGCAACACTGGGCCCTGGAAACCTCAAAACCCACCCACAATGACACTCTTCCTCCAAGGCCATAACAAAGCCACACCTGGTAATAGTTTAACTCCTTATAGGCCTATGCTGGCAATTTTCATTCAAGCCATACCATGGCTAACACTTTTGGGATTTCACCTTCCTAGTATCCTGAAAATCCTTTTTGCCTGCCTGTAATTGAATTCCATTTTACTTTTACTTTTATTTTATTAACTACACTTTATTCACCTTGTATCCCAGCTGTAACCCCCTCTCCAATCCCCTCCCAATCCCACCAACCCTCCCTCTTCTTCTCCTATTCCCCTCCCCCAGTCCAATGATACTGGAGTACTTCTCCCCTTCCATCTGACCCTAGTCTATCAGGTCTCATCAGGACTAGCTGCATTGTCTTCCTCTGTGGCCTGGTAAGGCTGCTCCTCCCTCAGGGGGAGGTGAACAAAGAACCAATCCATGAGTTCATGTCAGAGATGGTTCCTATTCCTATTATTGGGGAACCTTCTTGGAATCCGAGCTGCCATGGGCTACATCTGTGCAGGGGTTCTAAGATATCTCGATGCATGGTCTTTGTTTGGAGTATCAGTCTCAGAAAAGAGCCCTAAGCCCACATTTTCTAGTTCTGCTCTCCTTGTGGAGCTCCTGTCCTCTCCAGGTTTCCCCCTTCTTTCATATGATTCCCTGTACTCTGCCTAAAGTTTGGCTATGAATATCAGGATATGTTTTGATACACTGCAGGGTAGAGTCTTTCAGAGGCCCTCTATGGTAGGCTCCTGTCCTGTTTCCTGTTTTCTCCCTCTTTCGTGGTCCATCACATTTGCCTTTGTAATTGAAGATTGAGCATCTTACCCCGGGTCCTCCTTCTTTATTAGCTTCCTTAGGTGTACAGATTTTAGTATGTTTATCCTATATTGTATGTCTACTATCCACTTATAAGTGAGTATATACCATGCATGTCTTTCTGCTTCTGGGATACCTCACTCAGGATGATATTTTCTAGTCCCCACCATTTGCCTGCAAATTTCATGATTTGTTTTTTTACTGCCAAGTAGTATTCCATTGTGTAAATGTACCAAAATTTCTCTATCCATTCCTCAACTGAGGGACATATGGGTTGTTTCCAGATTCTGGCTATTAAAAATACGGCTGCTAAAAACATGGTTGAGCAAATGTCATTGTTGTGTACTTGAGCTTCTTTTGGATATATGCCTAGGAGTGGTATAGCTGGGTCTTGAGGAATAACTATTCTTAGTTTTCTGAGAAAGCACCAGATTGATTTTCCAAGTGGTTATAAAAGTTCCCATTCCCACCAGCAATGGAGGAGGGTTCCCCTTTCTCCATATCCTCTCCACCATGAGTTGCCACTTGAGTTTTTTATCTTAGCCATTCTGATGGGTGTGAGGTGGAATCTCAGGGATGTTTTGATTTGCATCTCCCTGATGACTGAGGGCATTGAGCATTTCTTTAACTATTTCTCTGCCATTTGATATTCCTCTATTGAGAAGTCTCTGTTTAGCCTTGTACCCCATTTTTTAATTGGATTACTTGGTTTGTTGGTGTTTAACTTCTTTAGTTCTTTATATGTTCTGGATCTTATCCCTCTGTCAGATATAGGGTTGGTGAAGATCTTTTCCCAATCTGTAGGTTGTCATTATGTTCTGATGACAATGTCCTTTGTTTTACAGAAGATTTTCAGTTTCATGAGGTCCCATTTATTGATTGTTGATCTTGGAGCCTGTGCTGTTGGTGTTTTGTTCAGGAATTTGTGTCCTGTGCCAGTGAGTTAAAGGCTCTTCTCCACTTTTTCTTCTAACTTGTTCAGTGTGTCTGGTTTTATATTGAGGTCTTTGATCCACTTGGATTTTACTTTTTTGTGCAGGGTGATAAATATGGATCTACTTCAATTTTTTCTACATGTAGACATCCAGTTTCAACAGCATCATTTATTGAAGATGCTATCTTTTTTCCATTATATGAGTTTGGCATCCTTGTCAAAATCAGGTGTCCATAAGTGTGTGGGCTTATTTCTGGGTCTTCTATTCGATTCCACTGATCAACCAGTTTGTTTCTATCCCAGTACCATGCAGTTTTTATTACTGTTGCTCTATAGTACAGCTTCAGATCAGGGATGGAGATGTCTCCACAAGATCTTTTATTATAGAGGATTGTTTTAGTGATTCTGAGTTTCTTGTTATTCCATATGAAGTTGAGAATTTTTCTTTCAAGGTCTGTAAAGAAGTGTGTTGGTAGTTTGATGGGAATTGCATTGAATCAGTAGTTGGTAGTTTGATGGGAATTGCATTGCTTCTGGTAAGATGGTCATTTTTTTCTTCTTTTTTATTTTTTTTAATATTAGTTACAGTTTATTATTAACTCTGTATTCCAGCTGTATTCAGCTCCCTCATTCCCTCCCAATCCCACCCTCCCTCCCTCATCTCCTCCCTGCCCCTTTCCAATAAGGGAGGACCTCCTCCCCTTTCATATGGTGGTCATTTTTACTCTGTTAATCCTGCCAAGCCATGAGCATGGGAGATCTTTCCATCTTAAGTTACAACACATGCTGGAGAGGATGTGGAGAAAGAAGAACCCTCCATTGCTGGTGGGAATGTAAACTTGTACAACCGCCTTGGAAATCAATCTGTTACTTTCTAAGACAATTAGTAATTCTGCTACCCCAAGATTCAGATATAGTACTCCTAGGCATATATCCAAAAGGTGCTCAAGTATAAAACAAGAACATTTGCTCAACCATGTTTTTAGCAGCCTTATTTTTAATAGCCAGAATCTGGAAACAACCCAGATGTCCTTTGTTGAGGAATGGATAGAGAAACTGTGGTACATGTACACAATGGAATACTATTCAGCAATTAAAAATAAGGAAATCATGAAATTTGCAGGCAAGTAGTGGAAACTAGAAAATATCATCCTGAGTGAGGTATCTCAGAAGCAGAAAGACATGCATGGTATATACTCACTTATAAGTGGATACTAGACTTATAGTATAGTATAAACATATGAAATTCTGCATAGCTAAAGGAGCTAAACAAGAAGGAAGACCCAGGGTAAGATGCTCAATCTTCATTCAGAAAGGCAAACAGGATGGATATCAGAAGAGGGAGAAAACAGGAAACAGGACAGGAGCCTACCACAGAGGACCTGTGAAAGACTCTACCCTGCAGGGTATCAAAGCAGAAGCTGAGACTCATAGCCAAACTTTGGGCAGAGTGCAGGGGATCTTTTGAAAGAAGGGAGAGATAGAAAGATCTGGAGGGGACAGGAGCTCCACAAGGAGAGCAAAAATAAATAAAATAAAATAAATAATTAAAAAAAAACTGGGCCCAGGGGTCTTTTCTGAGACTGATACTCCAACCAAGGACCATTCACGGAGATATCCTAGGACCCCTGCACAGATGTAGCCCATGGTAGCTCAGTGTCCAAGTGGGTTCCCTAGTAATGGGAACAGGGACTGTCTTTGACATGAACTCAGTGGCTGGGTCTTTGATCACTTCCCCTTGAGGGGGTGCCACCTTACCAGGCTACAGAGGAAAACAATGCAGCTAGTCCTGATGAGACCTGATGGACTAGGATCAGATGGAAGGAGAGAAGGATCTCCCCTGCCAGTGGACTGGGGGAGGGGCATGGGAGGAGAAGAGGGAGGGTGGGTAGGATTGGGAGGGGATCAGGGAGGGAGCTACAGCTGGGATACAAAGTGAATAAACTATAATTAATAAAACAATACATAAATTTTAACAATTTTGTGTGTTTGGGACAGTATATAGCTGTGGATGTTCTGGAATTCTCTATGTAAACTAGGGTGGCTATGAACTCTGTTTCCTGGGTGATGGGATTAAAGGCAAGTGCCTCTATGCCCAGCTCTTATTCCATTTTTGACAGAAGCTTTTACAGTTTCCAAAGGGCACTGGTGAATTTATGAACATTATTTTGTGTCTTTTGGGTATATAATGTTATTGCAATATGTATATATCTGGAGTGATAATTGCTGTGCCCCAGTACAGCATCAAAAGTGTCAATAAGTTATACCATACATATTCAATATATTGTACCAATTCCCAAATCAACTTGGCCAAATCCTGATGAATTCTCTTATTTTCATTTTACATGTTAAAGGTCTAGGTTTTTTGTTTGTTTGTTTTTCTTTTATGTTTTATTTTGGCTTTTCAAAACAGGGTTTCTGTATGTAACGCTGGCTGGCCTGGAACTCATTCTGTAGACCAGGCTGCCTTCAACCTCACGGGGATCTGGATGCCTCTGCCTTCCAAGTGCTGGGATTAAAGACTTATACCACCATCCCCAGCTTTTATTACAGATCTTAAGAATATAGAAAAAAATGAGTCAAATCCCTACTATAATACTAAAAATTTTGGTTTAGTAAAATAGCTTTAAAATGTTATCTAATTAAATTTAGTTGTGTTACTTTTTCCCACTTACTAAATGGTTTTCCTTTCATTTGCTGACTTTATTTCTGGATCATCACTAGACTCTTTTTGTTACCCAATGGTCATTCCAAGTTCCCTGTTCTCATTCCTAAAATATTTTGACATATAAAAATATTTTGCATCACCTTTTTGTCAAAAGAAGTTCATTCTTGGGATAGAGAGATAACTCAGCAGTTAAGAGTGATTGCTGCTTTTAGAAAGTAGCCTTAGTTCATTTCCTAGCATCCACTAAACTCACAAGTTTTTGTACCTTCAGGACCTGGAGATCAGAACCCCCCCCCCGGGGGGGCCTGTTTGGGCATATACGCTCATCTTCACATACCCTTACTGACACAGACACACATATTTACACATATTTTGAAACAATTACAAAATCTTAAACAGATTGTAGCTAGAGAGATGGTTATGCAGAGATGACTGAGCTGTTCGAACACTGGCAGGGGACCCAGGTTCTGTTCCTTGCACCCACTTTAGGCAGCTGACAAGGGCCTGTAACTGCAGGACCAGCAGGCTATGTCTCCTTCAGCTGTCTGTCTCTGGTAACTGCATGCACATAGCATACACACACACACATAAATAACCTAATCACAGTTCAGAAATACCCATTCACATGACATCATTATTTGCAGTTGTGATGTCTGTCTCCTAAGAATATTTACTACACTTATATAAAGTTAGTATTTTTATGTATTTGCTCATTTATTTTTTAATTGAATCTTGGTGTTATGTTATACAGATATAGTGGTATATGAAAAACCCAACAACAATAAAAGTTTTGGCATGAGGGAGTAAATGGAGCTCTAATTTTTTTAATTTATTTATTTTTATCTCAATCACAGGTTAGGAACTTTGAATCCCAGGCGTAGCCCCCTCCCCCATTCCCTCCTACCCTCCCACTCCCTCCCTCATCTCCCTCTTCCCCGCCCCCTCCAAGTCCACCAACAGGGGAGGACCTCCTTCTCTTCCATCCAACCCCAGCTTATCCTGTTTCCTCAGGGCTGGCTGCAATGTCCTCCCCTGGGATCTAGCCAGTCTGTCACTCCACAGCTTGTATGGGGGAGGGTCAAAGAGTCAGCCATCAAGATCATGACTGAAACAGTCCCTGTTTCCCTGTATAGGGTCTTCAGTCCTACACCGAGTTATCATGGGCCCCATCCGTGTGGGGGTTCCAGTCCACCTCCACACATGGTCCTTGATTGTAGAAACCGTCTCATACAAGACCCCTGTGCCCTGCTCAGTTTGGTCTTTGTGAAGAGGAGTTCCAATTTTTATAAAAGGCAAAAACTAATATGGCAATTATATAAACTCAGCAAAGTTCCTTATTTTTCCCCAAGAATTCCTCACATTTAACTTACATTAGTTATAGCCTACAACTTAATAGTTTCTGTTGTTCTCTTCTCAGCCAAGCACCAAGCCTATACTGTCATTTTCCCCACTTTTCCTTCAAGCTAAAAAAAGATCTTATGAAAATGTAAGGTGGGCATTGGTGTTGTATACATTTCATAGCAGCACTTGGGAGGCAGAAGAAGGCAGATCACCAAGTTCTAGGCTAGCCTGATTTACACAGAGTCCTAGGAACAGCCGGGGACATACAGAGAAAACCTGTCTCAAAAAAGCAACCCCCAGGCAGCAAATATAGGGTATGTAATAATAATTTTGTTTATTCAGTTATTTATGTGTTTATTTATTTAGGGTGTGCATGCCATGAACACTGAGTATTTGGAGGTCAGAGGATAACTTTTAGGGGATCGGTTCTGTCTTTCTACATTTTTTGAGGCAGGGTCTCACTTGTTTCTTAATGCTCTACTGCATACTCTAGACTAGCTGGCCTGTTTCTAGAGAGCCCTCTGTTTCCACATCCTCTCTTGCCACAGGAGTGTTGGGATTGGAACTGGGTTACTGCAGCACTCACCTTCTTGTAAGATTTTATTTCGTGTTTTGCCTGTACGTATGTCTGTACCACATGGATGCAATGAACCTCTCCGATCAAAGTTATGGATGGTAGCTGCCATGTGGGTGCTTAGATTTGAATCTGAGTGAGTCTTCTCTCCTCCAGCTAAGACTTATTCTTCCTTGTCTTCTCTTCCTCCTTCTTTTCCTCTTCCTCCTCCTCTTCCTTCTTTTAAAATATAGGTTCTGGACATTAAACTTCAGTCTTCAGTCTTGTATGGTAGGTGTATTTAGTTCCTTACTTAGCCATTCTTCCAGACCCAGAGATAAGATTTTTTACTTCAAGGTAACTCCAGCTCTTCATTTTTTAAACTTAGTTGTATTTATTTCATTATTGATTTTTTGTAACACCAGGAATCAAACCAGGCCCCCTTATAAGTCAGTCAAGTACTCTACAGCTAAGCAGTATCCTAGCCCTACTTGTTCCCTTTTATGATTAAGAAAAAATGGTAATTGTGAGGTGAGCATGGGACACAATGCAAGTTAGTGGTCAGCATGGAAACATAGAATGAGTGATTGTTTCCCCTGGACAGAGAAAAGGATGAAGACAAAATTTGTGATAATATGTGAGGAACAAGTCATCAATTATGGACTGAGTTGTTTGTAGTTCCTGCACTTATTCAATTCTGAGTCCCCATGGCAAAAATCCATCACATTTATTTACATGAAGCTTCAGTGTGTTACTTTCCTCCTACTTTCCCCATACTTCACTTCTGACAGACACTCATTCAGTACCACTACTCAGGGCCAATAATGAAATAAACACTCAATAAATGTCTTTTAAAAATGTATGTCTTTGGCAAATGAAAGCGTTTCCCTATCTCCATGAAGATTGTTGTGCTTGTTTCTAAATGTTACTTTGATTTTAGTTAAGAGAGAAGCCACCAGATGGCAACCTCATCTGCATTTGAAGCATGATGTGCTTTGCAATCCTTGGTAGCTCATTACTGGTCCCATGAGGAGAGATATTCCCTGATTAGTGGTTGATTTCTATAGCAATCCTAGTAAATGGAAACCTGGAAGTCACTTGAGAGTGATTGTTGGAAGGTGGAGGAGAGACCCAGTTAGCACATGTTACCAGAGATGAAATACTAAACATATTTCTTATTAATACTAAAAGTAAAATTACAGTTTCTATTTCACTCTTGCCCTCTAAGTACATCTCTAATTTGAAGCTAAAATAAACCAAATGTATTTCTCCTGTGTCTGAGGCTGCAGACAGTATTATTCCTTCATGGGTCACCAGTTGTTCTGGCTACTTTTTGAACTTAATGGTATTGTGAAGGTGATATGGCTCTCTGCTTAAAAAACAGTCTTCCTCACTTCTGATCTTGACAGATATGTAGAGAATACTGCTGGGTATATTTAATGTGTCCATGTTTTCTGTTTATAAACAACCTGCCCTCAGATACTAATTAGGTAGATGATATTGTATATATTTATCAAATACTGCTGTGTTTTCCCACACAAATAAACTTGTGGTCAAGGTAAATGTTGTTGCAGGGCTACTTCTATATGAGCTGCATATTACTAAATGTATGTGCAGTTGTAAATATTTCAGAAAAAATAAAAACCTAATGGGCTTGTTGACATTCACTCCTCAGTAGCTATAGTTTGAACAATATCTGATATTTCATTAATCCATTTCTAAAGCTAAGAGTGGTGGCATATACCTGTAATCCTAGCTCTTGGAAGGTGGAGCCAGGAGAATTAAAAATTCAAGGTCTTACTACTCTGCTACATAACAAGTTGGGGATTACTGTACAATGAGAGACCCCATCTCAAGTCACAAGTTGAAGTATTATAAGTAAAAGACTGTGTACGTCTTCTAAAAATTGTTGTAAATGGAAAATAGAGATTTTTTTTCAGGTACCCAAATAATTTACAATAATTTCACTGAGATATGCATTGCATGTCACAATTCATTCATTTGCTGTGTGTCAGTTTTTGGGGAGGGAGATAAGAATCGAAGGTTTGATACTGAGTCAGACTGTCCTTCAGGCAGAAGAGTTATTAGTGTGGCAGCTGAGCTGAAGTAAGAAACTTCAGTGCTGCTTAGAGTGAGGTATCTACAGTTAAAGGTTTCTTGTGGGTGGGGAAGTAATATATGGCCTGTGCTGTGTAACTTCAGGCAGGATTCCCCAACCCACCCCTGTCAGAAAGAAGGGAGAAATAGAGAGGATTTGCTTCTTCTTGATAGCTGTGAGGGAAGAAAGGCTACAAGAGTAGGATGTTGCTTGTCAGCTATTTTGTTTGGTTGGGTTTTGCTTTGTTTTGTTTTCTGAGTCAATATGAATTTTTATTACCACACGTTTGTCAAAGTCTGTACAAACCAAAACATTCGTATGTTTTAAAATGTCCATTATTACAAATATACAAAGGAATGAAAGGTGTTACAAAAAGTTATCCAAGTCCGTGGTAAAATGCTGACATAATTTTCTTTTAAAAATCAACATTTCAAGACTGAGGTTTTCTCTTTATCTTTCAGGAGCACATGGTAGTGTATATTACCAAATATTAGAAAAGGTTATATAAAACTAAGGATTTGTATGTTGTCACACTTCACATTCACAATTTCTTAGTCTTAATTTTTTGTTTAAGAAACAAATCATGACTGTCATTGTCTACTATCTTCTCCCCACAGCCAACACAAATGCATCTGAAAAAACTGTATGATACTTTATCTTTACCTAAAAGTTTCTCATTCAAAAAGTTACAAAATGATTTAGCAGGGCGGTTTTCCCTGCTTAGAAGAGAAAATCATATTCCCCCCTACAGTGAATACATAAACAACATGGTCCCTCGCATCTCCTGTCAGAAAGTGCCACTCATGTCCGTGTCTCTGTTCCACTAGGTGCATGTGTCTCTTCAGAGAATGCTGTGACAAACTCCAGCGCAACTGAGCTAGTGAACATGACTGTTCCAGTGCTGGTGGACTATGGTACAAATGTCACCTGTCTTCATGATCAGCTCTAACTCCAGCACTGCAGCTTCTCACACTGACCTTTTCCTTTCCATGTGCCTGTTGTGTCAAGGTGGAAGAAGGGCACGCTCAGCAGGCTGGGCTGCTCTCAGGAACACTTGTTTCCTAAGCATTCCCTCTGAAAGATTCTACCCAGCAGGGTATCAAAGCAGAGGCTAAGATTCATAGCCAAACTTTGGGCAGAGTGCAGGGAATCTTATCAAAGAAGAGGGAGATAGAAAGATCTGGAGGAGACAGGAACTCCACAAGGAGAGCAACAGAACCAAGAAATTGTGGCCCAGGGGTCTTTTCTGAGACTGATACTCTAACCAAGGACCATGCATGGAGATAATCTAGAATGCCTGCACAGAGGTAGCCCATGGAATTTCAGTATCCAAGTGGGGTCCCAAGTGAGTGGAACAGGGGCTCTCTCTGACATGAACTCAGTGGCTGGGTCTTTGATCACCTCCCCCTGAAGTGGGAGCAACCTTACCAGGCTACAGAGAAGACAATGCAGCCAGTCCTGATGAGACCTGATAGGCTAGGATCAGAGGGAAGGGGAGGAGGACCTCCTCTATCAGTGGACTTGGAGATGGGCTTAGGAGGAGGAGAAGGCAGGAATGGGAGGGGACAGGGGACAGGGCTATAGCTGAGATACAAAGTGAATAAACTGTAAAAAAGAAGAAGAACAGGGAGCACATGGGATGGAATGAGGGGAGGGAGAGAGGAAGGAACAGTAAGATTTCTACCCATTACACAGTCTGCACCTAAGCAACCCTTACCAACCATAGAAAACACACTTGTTCAAATCTTATCCCACTTGAATCTGCTCATGTTGAAAAACGAAATCAACGTATTCTGATAACAACATGGTATGATAGCTGACATAAGCAAGAAACAGGTACATTTTTAGAAAAGAAGTGGCAGTGTGATATTTAAAATTATGTGAAAGAAGGAGCCGTAGATAGAGTAGGGAAATATCCAGTACAACCTGGACAACTGTTCTTTCTGCCCTTACTTAAAAGACAGGCTGGTCAAATCTCTGCAACCTTAGTAAAGTATCTCCTCAATCGCTTTTCCACAGGATCCTCCAAAAGGCACTTGGCTCTACTTTTCTGACTCCAACATTTACCTTAGTACCAGCACTCTAAGGTAACAGGAAAGAAAAGGTTGGATTCTAGTAAACAGGACTAGATGCTTTTTTTTTTTCTTCAAAAAGGCATTGCTTTCACAAGAAGAACTAGCTAGGCTACCATCATTCCTTTATCAAGAAAAGGTTTCCTTTTTTAAAAAACTAAGAGGTTTATTGGCAAGAACAAGCCTCTCTCTCTGCACAAAGTCTAAGGGTGGCAGTTTTCAAGGTCCAGAGGGTGGCAATGACCCAGAGACCAGCTAGGCTGGCGACACTGGCCTAGGAGCACGGGTGGTTGGTGCTGGGAGCCCTCTTTTGGCCTTCATGAAGATATTAAGGTGCCTGACTTCTCAGACTTCTTGCTCTTGGAGCAAGCAGCTGCCTGTTTCAGAAGCTCTGGGCTTTTTGGCCTACAGTCGCTCTGCGACCTCCTTTTGGGTATTCTCCATTTGGTGCATTCTGACCCTCGTCTAAGACTCCTGGCACTGAAAAGCAGCCTTTCGATCTGTAACCTTCTCTTTCTCTAAGATTACTTGATCGTTCTGATGCAGCACCACCTTCAGGGTGATTACCTCTCCTCTCAGCTGGGCAATGATGACAAAGTGGTCAGTGCCACTGAACCCAGAGCCAGGTCCGGGGGGAAAAGCTGGTTCTGTTAGTTGTGATTGACTCAAACTTGTATTTTTTTTTCCTTTGGGACTTCATTTTGAATTGAAGATGCAGAAAGTGTCTGCTGGCTGTTATAATGTCTGCCACCACTCAGGTGGCTGTATTGCTTTTTCTCCTCGTGGCTGGCTCGAGAAGAGCTGTTCAGGTGCTTCCTCTGTTCTTTGGAATTCTGAAGGTCGCACTTGTACTGCCGTGTATACAGCCAGCACAGTAGTTTCCCAGCTACCTTCCTTCAATCGTCTATCCTGTCAGATGCACACCACTGCTTGCACTATGCACAAAAATATGGGGGTCCATACTTCTCTGAATTTGTGCATTGACGTTTGTTCCCAATAAATGCTGCAGTTTTGTTGCAATACTGACAAGGCTTGGGTGTTCCACACAACTGCACACACTCTGAGCACATGTCTTGCATGTTGTATTGGTTTTACTTTCCTGTTTGTATCCAGTCCTGCAGTAGGGATACGACATAGCAAAGTGAGCACTTCGGAATGCCTGTCCCAGCTGCTGCCCTTGAGACAGCGCTTTAAAGGGGAAGAACTGGCGGCACGTGGTACAGGTATAGAGTGCTGCCACTTTCGACAAGGGCAAGGCGCTGCCTGTTTTCTTTGTTTGCTTGTTTTGGGGACAAGGTTTCTCTTCTTAGCCCTGGCTGTCTGGAACTCACTCGATAGACCAGGCTGGCCTTGAGCTCACAGATCTGCCTGCCTCTGCCTCCCAAGTGAAGGGATTAATGTGTGCACCAGTATAGGTTCTGACAGTGTACATAATTCAGTGCATTTTAGTACATTTAAATTCACTGAAATCTATACACTTAGGGAAGATAAACAAGAAGGAGGACCCAGGTTGGTATGATCAATGCTCGTTTAGATGAACAAATGGGATGGACATTGAATGGAGGAGAAAACAAGCAACAGGACAGGAGCATGCCAAAGAGGGCCTCTTTGATATCGATATAGCGATGTATCAAAGCAGATATTAAGACTCACAACCAAGCCTTCGGCAGAGGGCTGGGAATAATAATGAAAATAGGGGAAGTTAGTAAGACTTGGGGAGAACAAGAGCTCCACAAAGACCAAATTGAGCAGGGTACAGGGGTCTTATACGAGACAGTTTCTCCAACCAAGGACCATATATGGATATGGCCTAGAACCCCTGCTCAGATGTGGCCCATGGTAGCTCAGTGTCCAACTGAAGACCCTAGTAAGGGGAACAGGGACTGTTTCTATCATGAACTCGATGGCTGGCTCTTTGACCCTCCCCCATACACACCAGGGAGCAACAGCCTGGCTAGATCCCAGGGGAGGACATTGCAGCAAGCCCTGAGGAGACAAG
>CM053742.1:51115132-51127437 GCA_028658305.1 Pachyuromys duprasi
GTCTGGTCAAGATGGTCCCAGGATCCTCTCAGCCGTGGGTTGAGACAGAACTCGGGTTCTTCCCAGACCCGCCGGCGGACTCACACACTGACTGAGTTTTTGCTGGCGGAAGCGTTTGGCTCGCGCCCCCGCAGTGTGCGGACTGGTCAAAACGTTCCCCCAGTCCACTCAGTCTGGGTGGTTCCGGCGATCGGTTCGCGCCCGCCGCACACCCGTGGGTTCAGGCAGAACTCGGGTGCAGTGTGAGCTCGTAGGGTGTAGTTCAGTGAAAAGGGCACCCGGTTCATCCTGAGACTGCCCGCGAGACTGTGCGATCCAGTCTATAATGGCGGGTGCGGGCACCCAGCGCAGCTGCTCGTTCAGATCAGAGCTGTGCGCTGCTGGTCACCGGGAAATTTCTCCAGGCAATAACTGGGTGTCTCTAGGGTTTTCCCACTTGATTTTCTCACAGTAGGAGTTCCACTCACCTGGCACTCACATTGCTGGCGTTTTAGGTCCCAGAGTTCAGTCTCCTGGTCGCTGCATTGTTTCTGCTCTCCTACTCCTCAGACACAGTGTTACTCTTGTGGCAGCCATCTTGGATCCGAGGCCCTTACTTTTATGGGACTGAGTATTGATAATGATGATGACAATATGATGATGATGATGATGATGAAAGAGTCCCATTTCCATTATCCCATCAAGTCTTACTAAACCAGATACAAAATAATTACAACAAGTACAAAGTGTAGTATAGATGGTGCAAGTTGGCAAGCATGTTATGGAAGCAAACTTTGTCTTCTTCTCATTATCAGGGTGAAAGGAATATGTTGTTATTTTTAGTTTTACAGAAATGAGGACATTTCATAGTTCTTTTATTTTAACCAGATAATGCTCAAATATACAGAAAAAAGTGAATTAATTCTCTGTTCCACACCATCAATGTTCTATAATTGATATTTTACTTCACTTGCTTTATCACATATTCTTCCACCTATCCATCTTTCAGGAAGTGAAGATTCAAGTACTTTCTTTTCATAGGATTACTAGGTCAAGTTCAAAAAATGACCTCTTGATTGTTACAACTTTGTCCCATGTTCAGCTTTGAATTTAATCTCTTTCCTGTGACAAACTGAGTTTAGTTTTCAATTGCTGATAATTCTGTAAAGAGTAATCTTTTCTATTTAGCTCTTGTCTAATTGAGGGAGATTAACTTGGTTGGAAGGCTTCTGGATGTGTATTTATTTAAACAGTTTTTGCAAATGCCCAGCAGGTGTCCAGAAGCTCAGATAATTCATGAATCTGATTCATCTTAATAAGATATGCTTATAATAATAATTCTATTAAATGTCAGTTCTTATCCTGGGGCTTTCTTGATTTAATCCAGAACAAGTCTATTGCTGCCAGCATCTTTTGTGGACTGTACATGTTAAATTAATTACAAGACTGGGAACACGATTATCTTTATTCATGTTTGTCTTGAGCTTTGTCCTTTTCACCCTTTTCAATTTTCTTTTGAAAATTGAAATTTTCTTCTTCTCAATTCTCTAAAAATTCATTCTTACTTACCTAAGTGATAATGCTGAATATGGAAGAATAGAAAGGATTAAAACCTTGCCAAAAGATTATTAAAGCCTTAGCCCTTAATATATATTTATGATGTTTAACACAAGGAACATATATTTAAAAAATTAGCCGCATTAAAATTTATATGTTAAAGTCATCAAGAAAATCATATGTGGTTTGAGTGTCTCTTACTCCCTTAAATAATTAGTATGGGTTAAAAAGAAAAAGAAATCAATGAACAAATGAATTGACCCGAAAATTTCTTCCAAGAGAATTTAGACCTTCATATATGATATATGTTCTTCTGTCCTCTACGGTAATGAAAGTTTGATGCCTTCACAGCACAGCTACCCGCTTAATTGCAACAGAAACACAATAAAAGGAAAAAGGTATGTGTATAAAAGAAAAAAGTCTCTGAGTTTCCTAAAATATTCATCAAGAACAATACCTACATCTTTTTAAGATATATTTTATTTTTATTAATTGCAGTTTATTTTTACTTTTTATTTTTTTTATTTATTACAATTTATTCACTTTGTATCCCAGCTGTAGCCCCTTCCCTTGTCTCCTCCCAATCCTGCCCTCTCTGACTCTTCTCCTCCCATGCCCCTCCCTCCCCAAGACTGCTGATAGGGGAGGTCCTCCTCCCCTTCCATCTGACCCTTGCCTTATCAGGTCTCATCAGAACTGGCTGCACTGTCTTCCTCTGTGGCCTTGCAAGGCTGCTCCCCTCTTAGGGGAAGATGATCAAAGAGCCAGCCACTGAGTTCATGTCAGAGACAGTCCCTATTACCATTACTAGGGAACCCACTTGGACAGTGAACTGCCAAAGGCTACATATGTGCAGGGGTTCTAGGTTATCTCCATGCATGGTCCTTGGTTGGAATATCAGTCCCAGAAAAGAACCCTGGGCCCAGAATTTTTGGTTCTGTTGCTCTCCTTGTGGATCTCCAGTCCTGTCAAGGTCTTTTTTTTTTTTTTAATGAGGAAGGGTTTATTTTGACCAAGAGTTTTAAGATAAAGTACAGTATAGCAAGGAAGTCATGGGAACCAAGTGTGAGGATGTTTGCTCATACCTTGATGGTCCAGATCTCAGACATGAAAGGAGGCAAGGATTTTCTATCTCCTTCTTTTTTCATAAGATTCCCTGCACTCTGCCCAAAGTTTGGCAAATCATTTTTGCTTCAATACCTTGCTGGGTAGAGTCTTTCAGAGGCCCTCTGTGGTAGGCTCCTGTTTTGTTCCCTTTTTCACCTTCTTCCAATATCTGTCCCATCTGCCTTTCTGAATGAGGATTGATCCTCTTACCCCGGGTCCTCCTTCTTGATTAGCTTCTTTAGGTGTACAGATTTTAGTATGTTTCTCCTATATCATTTGTCTAATAGCCACTTATAAGTGAGTATATGGCATGTGTATCTTTCAGCTTATGGGATACCTCACTCAGGATGATTTTTTCTGTTTCCCACCATTTGCCTACAAATTTTATGATTTTCTTGTTTTTAATTGCTGAGAAGTATTACATTTTGTGGATGTACCACAATGTCTGTATCCATTCCAAAATTGAGGTAAATCTGGATTGTTTCCAGATGCTTGCTATTATGAATAAAGCTTCTATGAACATGGTTTATCAAGTGTCCTTGTTGTGTACTTGAGCATATTTTGGATATATGTCTAGAAGTGTTATAGTTGGATCTTTAGGTAGCACTATTCCTAATTTTCTTAGAAAGTGCCAGATTGATTTCCAAAGTGGTTGTAAAAGTTTACATTCCCATAAAACAATGGAGGAGGGTTCCCCTCTCTCCACATCCTCTCCAGCATGTGTTGCCACTTGAGTTTTTTATCTTGACCATTCTAATGGGTGTAATCTCAGGGTCGTTTTGATATTCATTTTCCTGATTACTAAGGATATTGGGTATTTCTTTAAGTGTTTCTTTGCCATACAATATTCCTCTGTTAAGAGTTCTCTGTTTAACTCTGTTCACCATTTTCAAATTGGATTACTTAGTTTATTGGTGTTTAACTTCATCAATTCTTTATATATTCTGGATATTAGCCATCTGTCAGATATAGGGTTGTTGAAGATCCTTTCCGAATCTGTAGGCTGTCATTTTTTTCTGATGACAGTGTACTTTCTTTGCTTTACAGAAGCTTTTCAATTTAATGAGGTTCCATTTATTGGTTGTTGATTTTAGAATCTGCACTGTTGGTGTTCTGTTCAGGAAGTTGTTTCCTGAGCCAATGAGTTCAAGGCTCTTCCCCACTTGTTCTTCTAACATGTTTAGTGTGTCTGGTTTTATATTAGGTCTTTAATGCACTTGGACTTTAGTTTGTTCAAGGTGATAAATATGGATCTATTTGCACTTGTCTATATGTAGATACCCAGTTTGAACAGCACCATTTGTTAAAGTTGCTTTTTTTCCATTGTTAGCATCTTTGTAAAAAAAAAAAAAAAGGTGTCCATAAGTGTATGGGTTTATTTCTGTCTTTAGCTCAATTCCATTGATCCACCAGACTTGTTTATATGCCAGTACCAGTTTTTATTGCTGTTGCTCTATAGTATACCTTGAGATCATGGATGGAGATACCTCCAGAAGATCTTTTATTGTAGGGGTTTGTTTTAGTAATTCTGGGTTACTTTCTATTCCATATGAACTTGAGAATTGTTCTTTCAAGATCTGTTGTTTTGTTTGTTTATTTGTTTGTTTGTTTGTTTTTTGATGGGAATTGCATTGAATCTGTAGATTGCTTTTGGTAAGAAGGCCATTTTCATATGTTAATCCTGCCATCTTCTGATACCTTCTTCTAGTTCTTTCTTCAGAGACTAAAGTTTTTTCATACAAGTCTTTGACTTGCTTGGATAGAGTTACACCAAGGTACTTTATGGCCTTTGTGGCTATTGTGAAGGGTGTTGTTTTCCTAATTTTTTTCTCAGGACATTTGTCTTTTGTATACAGGAGGGTACTCATTTTTAAAGTTAATTTTGTATCCAGCCACTTTGCTGAAGGTGTTTATCAGCTGTAGGAGTTCACTGGTAGAATTTTTGGGGTTACTCATGTATAGTATTATATCATCTGAAAATGGTGATATTTTCACTTTTTCCCTTCCAAACTGAATCCCCTTGATCTCCTTTAATTGTCTTATTGCTCTAGGAAAGACTTCAAGAACTATGTTGAAGTCATATGGAGAGAGTGGGCAGCTTTGCCTTGTCCCTGATTTCAGTTTCTCTTTGTATATTGCCTTTGCTATGTTTAGGTAAGTGCCTTTTATCCATGATTTCTCCAGGACTTTAAACATAAAGGAATGTTGGATTTTTTCAAATGTTTTATCAGCATATAAGTAGGTTAACATGGGTTTTTTTCTTTCAGTTTGTTTATATGGTGGATCACATTGATGGATTTCTGTATATTGAACCACCCCTGCATACCTGGGATAAAGTCTACTTGGTCATAGTAGATGATATCTTTGATGTGTTCTTAGATATGGTTTGCAAGTATTTTGTTCAGTATTTTTCATCAATGTCCATAAGAAAGAGTAGCGTGAAATTCTCTTTCTTTGTTGGTTATTTGTGTGGTTTAGGTATCAAGGTGACCGTGGCTTCATAGAATGAGTTTGGTAATTTTCCTTCTGTTTCTATTTTGTGGAACAGTTTGAAGAGAGTTGGTGTTAGCTCTTGTTTGAAGGTGTCGTAGACTTCTATGCTGAAACCATCTGGCCCTGGACTTTTTTTAAAATGAAGATTTTTGATGATGGCTGTTATTTCTTTAGGGGATATAGGACTATTGAATTGATTTACCTGGTCTTGATTCAGCTTTGTAAGTGGAAATGATAAAGAAAATTATCCATTTCTTTTAGATTTTCAAATTTTTTGGCATATAGGCTCTTGAAATAAGACCTATTGATTGTTTGGATTTCCTCAGTGTCAATTTTTTTTTAATTTTTATTAATTACACTTTATTCACTTTGTATTCCCCCATAAACCCCACCCTTCTCCCCTCCCAATCCCACCTTCCCTCCCCCTTCTCCATGCATGCCCCTCCCCAAGTCTACTGATAGGGGAGTTCTTCCTCTCCTTCATTCTGATCCTAGTTTATCAGCTCTAATCAGTAGTGGTTGCATTGTCTTCCTCTGTGGCCTGGTAAGGCTGCTCCCCCATCTGGGTGAGGTGATCAAAGAGCAGGCCAATCAGTTCATGTCAGAGGCAGTCCCTCTTCCCATCACTATGGAACCCATTTGGACACTGAACTGCCATGGGCCACATCTATGCAGGGGTTCCAGGTTTTCTCCTTGCATGATACTTGATTGTAGTATCAGTCTCAGGAAAGACCCCTGTGTTCAGATTTTTTGGTTCTGTTGCTCTCCTTGTGGAGCTCCTGTCCTCTCCCTATCTTACTATTTCCCATATCTTTCATAAGATCTCATGCACTCTGCCCAACAGTTGGCCATAAGTCTCAGCATCTGCTTTGATATTCTGCAGGGCAGAGCCTTTCAGAGGCCCTCTGGGACAGGCTCCTAACTTGTTTCCTGTTGTCTTCTTCTTCTGATGTCCATCTGCTTTGCCTTTCTGGTTGGGGATTGAGCATTTTAACCAGAGTCCTCCCTCTTGATTAGTTTCTTTAGGTGTACAGATTTTAGTAGGTTCATGCTATCTTATATGTTGATATGAGTGAATATATACCGTGTGTGTCTTTCTTCTTCTGGGATAGCTCACTCAGGATGATCCTTTTTAGTCCCCACCATTTACCTGCAAATTTCATGATATCCTTGGTTTTTTTTTTTTTTTTATTGCTGAGTAATATTCCATTGTGTAGATGTACCACAATTTCTGTATCCATTCCTCAGTTCAGGGGCATCTGGATTGTTTCCAGCTTCTGGCTACTACAGATAAACCTGCTACAAAAATGGTTGAGCAAATGTCCTTATTGTGTGCTTGAGCCTCTTTTGGATATATTCCTAGGAGTGGTATAGCTGGATCTTGAGGAAGCACTATTCCTAGTTGTCTGAGAAAGAGCCAGATTGATTTCCAGAGTGGTTGTACAGGTTTGCATTCCCACCAGCAGTGGAGGAGGGTTCCCCTTTCTCCACAACCTCTCCAGAATGTGTTGTCACTTGAGTTTTTGATCTTAGCCATTCTGATGGGTGTGAGGTGAAATCTCAGGGTTGTTTTGATTTGCATTTCCCTGATGACTAAGGACGTTGAGCATTTCTTTAAGTGTTTCTCTGCCATTCGATATTCCTCTATCGAGAGTTCTCTGTTTAGCTCTGTTCCCCATTTTTTAATTGGATTACTTGATTTATTGCTTTGCAACTTCTGTAGTTCTTTATATATACTGGATATTAGCCCTCTGTTAGATACAGGGTTGGTGAAGATTCTTTCCCAATCTGTAGGTAGTGGTTTTGTTTTGATGACAGTGTGCACCTCAGTGTCAATTGTTATGTCCCCCTTTTTATTTCTGATTTTGTTGATTTGAATAGTGTCTTTCTGCCTTTTAGTTAGTTTGGCTAAGGGCTTGTCTATCATGTTGATTTTCTCAAAGAACCAGCTCTTGGTTTCATTGATTCTTTGAATTGTTTTGTTTCTAATTTATTGATTTAATCCCTGAGTTTGATTATTTCCAGATGTCTTCTCCTGTTGGATGTGTCTGCTTCTTTTTTTCCCCTAGGGCATTCAGATGTGCCAGTAAGTTGCTTGAATGAGATGTTCCACGTTTCTTATTGAAGTCACTTAGTGCCATGAACTTTCCTCTTAGTAGTGCTTTCATAGTTTCCCATAATTTTGTGTATGTTGTGCTTTCATTTTCATTGAATTCTAGGAAATCTTCGATTTTTTTCTTTATTTCTTCCCTCATCCAGCTGTCATTGAGTAGCAAGTTCAGTTTCCATGTATGTGTAGGCTTTCTGCTATTTCTTTTGTTGTTGAGGTCAGCTTTAGTCCATGGTGGTCAGATAGGATACAAGGGATTATTTCAATCTTCTTGTATCTGCTGAGGCTTGCTTTGTGGCCAACTATATGTTCTGTTTTGGAGAAGGTTCCATGAGGTGTAAGGAGAAAGTGAATTCTTTTGTGTTTGGGTGTAAGGTTCTATAGATGTCCGTGAGATCTATTTAATTCATGACCTCTGTTAGAATAATTTTTCCTTGTTTACTTTCTTTTGTTGACCTGTCCTTTGTTGAGAGTGGGGTGTTGAAGTCTCCTACTATTAATGTGTGGGGAATCTATGTGTGGTTTAAATTTTATTAATGTTTCTTTTACAAATGTGGGTGCCCTTGTATTTGGGGCATAGATGTTTAGAATTGTGATGTCTTCATGGTGGAGTTTTCTTTGATGAATATGAGGTGACTTTCCCCATCTCTTTTGATTAATTTTTGTTGAAAATCTATTTTATTGGATATTAAAATGGCTACTCCTGCTTACTTCTTGGGTCCATTTGCTTGGAAAACTGTCTTCCAGCCCTTTACTCTCAGGTTATGTCTATCTTTTTGACTTAAATGTGTTTCTTGTGTGCAACAGATTGTTGGGTCTTGTTTATGCATCCATTCTGTTAGTCTGTGTCTTTTTATTGGAGTGTTGAGTCCATTGATATTGAGAGAGATTAGTGACCAGTGCCTGTTAGATGCTTTGATTTTGCTATTGGTTGTGGTAGTGTGTTTGTGTGCTTGGCTACTTTTAGTTTTGCTGTAGTGAAGTTGTTTATTTCTTGTGTTTTCCTGAATGTAGTTAGCTTTCTTGGGTTTTATTTTTCCTTCTATTATTTTCTGTAACGCTGAATTTGTGGATAGGTATTTTTTAAATTTGTTTTTGTCATTGAATATCTTGTTTTCTCCATCATGATGACTAAGAGTTTTGCTGGGTATAGTAGCCTTGGCTGACGTCTGAGTTCTCTTAGGGTCTGCATGATATCCTTCCAGGCTCTTCTGGCTTTCCTAGTCTCTGTTGAGAAGTCAGGTGTGATTATGATGAGTTTATCATTATATGTTACTTGGCCATTTTTCCTTGCAACTTTTAGTATTTTTTCTTTGTTCTCCATACGTACTGTTTTGATTATTATGTGGCAAGAGGATTTTCTATTCTGGTCCAATTCATTAGGTGTTTTGTAGGCCTCTTGTATGCTTATAGGCCTCTCTTTTAAATTGGGGAAATTTTCTTCTATGGTTTTGTTGAAACTATTTTCTGGTCCTTAGGTTTTGTCTGTTCTTGTTGTCTTGGATTTCTTGGATGTTTTGTGTCAGGAATTTCTTAGATTTAACATTTTCTTTCAAGGATACATCGATTTTTTTCTATTGTATCTTCCAAACCTGAGATTGTTTCTTCCATTTCTTATAGTCTGTTGTTTATGCTTACATCAGTAGTTCCTGTTTTGTTCTCTAAGTTCTTCCACTACATGATTTCCTCTGTGTTTTCTTTAATTTTTCCAATTCAATCTTCAGATCTTGAACTGTTTTGTTGATTTCCTCTGTCAGTCTGACTGTATTTTCCTGTTTTTCCATCAATTATTTCTCCTGTTTGTTTGAATAGTGTTCTGTAGCTTTCATTTCTTTCAGTGATTTAATCATTTCCTCTTTGAAGGCCACAGACTGTTTGGCTGCATCCACCTGTATTTATTTACAGATGGCCATACTCTGTTTCACTTCATCTTCCTCTATTTCTTTATGGATGACCATAATCTTTTTGCCTTTATCTTCCTCTATTTCTTTACAGATCACCCTAATTGGTTTGACTTTATCTTCCTCAGTTTCTTTACTGATGAGCATAATCTGTTTGACTTTAACGTCCTCTATTTCGTTTTACATTTTGTTTCCTCCATTATCCTCTTCATAAGTGTAAATGTAAGGTTATCTTTTTGAAATTCGCTTATGTTAGGGAATCCAGGGCTACTTGCCTTTGGATAACTGTATTCTGGAGATGCCATATTGCCTTGGTTCTTGCCTGTTATGCTTTTATGCTTGCCTCTACCCATCTGGCTGTCTCAGGTGTTGGCTGTTAGCTTCTGATGCCTGCTGGAATCCTGCGGTTGGGAGAATCCCCTATATTGGAAGATGGGTTTTCCTGAAGGAGGCCCCCTCTCCTTTTTGGTATGGTCACTGAATGGCCTGTGCTTCTCAGGAATTGCCACTGCTCACCTCTTGCGTGCTAACTGGGATCGTTGGTAATCAGTAGGGCTCTCCTCTCACCAGGAGAAGTCCTGGAGAGGGCTGACCTGCCACTGGGTTTCTTGCTCTGAATTTAGTGAGCTGCTGGTACTGCTCTTATACAATGTTTTCTGGGTGCAGCCCTCTTGAAAAACCAGGCATCCCTGTGGTTTGGTCAGTTTGGCTAGGGAGACAGGTTTTGCCTTGGAGCAATGTCTGGGGTCTGATCCCATGGATTCCAGAGGCTTCTGTAGGTCTGAGATGTGTGCCCCCATGCCCAAGCAGTAATCAGTGGCATGTGAGCTCAGCACACATGTGTATGGCCGGAGGCTAGAGCCCGGAAACTGCACGAACCCAGAAACTTTTCCTGGGATGATGAGTAGAGCCAACAGGTGCAGAGTAGTGGCTCCACAATGGCGACTGGTTGCTTCCAGGAACCCGGAAACATTTCCTGAGAACTTTTAGGGGATAGGAGAGGGTGTAGTTCAGCTGAGTGCCCCGAGGTTGGACCTCACTATGGACTTTCCTCCCGACAGGGAAACCCAGTCTCTGGTTCCCTGGGACTCACAGTTCTGTCTGGGATGGTGAGTCGGGTGCTCAGGCAGGTCTCTGGGCTGACAGCTGAGCACTTGCTAGACCCTGGAACGTTCTCTAGGGATTGTCTGGATGACCTCATGTTGGTTCTGATTGTTTCCTTTACCGTGGTGTTTTCTTTCGACTGGAAATCTCAGATTCTGGTGTTGTGGAGCCCAAAGTTCAGTTTGGGAACATAGGAGTGTGGCTCTGGGCTGGTGACAGAGCACCTGCTGGGACCCAGGAACTCTTGTGGGGTTTAGCTGGGTGACTTGAGAATGGACCAGATTGCTTACCACACTGTGGGGGTTCCTCTCAGCTGAGAAACACAATCGCTGGTGTTTTAGGGTCCACAGTTCAGTTTGTTGGTCACTGTGTAGTCACTGCTGTCCTGCGTATTAGACACAGTGTCCTCTCTGTGCTGCCATCTTGGATTCCCCCATATCTATGTTATTGCATGTGGAACAAATTCAGCAAGTACTGCTCTTGAGACCTAGATGAGGGGTGGGAAAAATGTCCATGTGTCAAATCTGGCCTTTCCATACAACTATGCTCATTTGTCCACGTCTTACTTATATCTGTTTTCTTCATACAACCACACATACAGTTCAGTAACTGTGAAAGAGATGACTATATCACTCAGAAATCTTAAAGTTTATACTCACTGTCCTTTTACAGAACACGATTTCCAAAATCTGCTCTAGGGGGAAATTTTTTGGGCAAAAATAAGGGGGTATATTAATCGAAATCAATGAGATAGCAATTGACACCTTTTAAGATGGGAGAGAGAGAATTTATGCAAGAGAGAGAGAAATTATGCAAGAGAGAGAGAAAGAGAGAAAGAGAGCATTTGATAGTTTTTCAAAAAGGAAAACAAAGAATTATTGTATAAGTAGTTCCAGGTTACATATCTGAAAGCATTAAAATTAGAGACTCAAATAATTTTGTTAACATTTATTCTAGCATAAATGTTATAGTAGACAAAATGTGGGGCTAGTTAAAATATATACAGATAAATGAATAGCAAAATATGATACATACATTCAATAGAATATTAATAAGATATATTTAGGACCAAAGTGTTGAAATATGCTATAATGTAAATGAACCTTAAATTCATTATGGTTAGTCAGAGAAAGAAGCTAGACACACAGAAAAAAAACCCAAATTCTGTATGATACACTTATATGAAACATGAAGAGCAGACAAATTCAGAGACAGAAAGTAGATTGGGAAGGAGATGGAAATGCATAGTTGTTGTTTAATGGTTGTGATGGCTGATATTGATGGCAGAATCTAGAATTACCTACGTAACAAATTTCTGTGTAAGTCTGTGAAGCCATGGTTGGAGGGATCATAGGCCCCAGAATAGATCCTGCTGTTGTTATTTTGCTTAGTAGTTATGCTGTCAAGTTGCCATCTAAGCATTTATGCTTATGCCCATAGACCTATCCTGCTTTCATCTTTGTTCAGGCAAGATTCTTTTCACAATGGACAGCAGTCATTGGAGAAATACATAACTAGTCAAAGTACTAAGAAAAAGAGACTGAGTGCTCAGCCTTAAATGGGACATCTATATTAAAGCTCCACCACCAAGGCTCAGGGACCAGCATGGAACAGGAGGCAGAAAGAAGGTAAAAGCAGAATGATAGGCAGGAGTGCTCTGAAGTTCTACATTCTGGGCATGGCATTGTTCTTTAAATCATGAACTTAGAGCATCTGTGCTTAACCACACAAAACCCACACAAGATCAAGACAGCCAAAAATCGATTTCCTTGTTCTACAGAGACTGAGGGTCTGTTGGAATGGAATGTCAAGGGTTTTCTAATTTGTCTTGATTTCTTTCCTTCTCTTCTTTCTCCTTACACGTGCCCTATGAAGTGGATGCTCAATAAGTATCTGCATTAAAATAGGAACATTTTTTTAATTTTATGACAAACACAATTAATCCTACTGTTCTCAAAATTTAGAAACCACAGTCACAAAAGATAGATTTGTGACTCTGAGAACTGTTTGTGTTTATGTACTTTTCTTTTCTTCTTCCCTCCCTCCCCCCCCCC
>CM053742.1:51127537-51138242 GCA_028658305.1 Pachyuromys duprasi
TCGCATCTCAACTGGGTGTGTACTACCATTTCCCTAACCCTTTCTCTTTCTATTAATATCTGCTTAAATCCATATTATGTGTTTCTTCTTAATAAGTTACTGCTTCATAGTAATCTGTTCTGAAATTCCTTTTGGTGACACAGTAAAGAATTTCAGCATCACTAGGGTATACATCTTAAACTCAGTGTTCTAAGAGGAGACAGCATGGAGCTGTGCCTTCAGCTTCCATTCTCCCTGTTGCTGGTGGTTACAAGTCTGTGTGTACAACTGAATGATCAGAAATATGTGGTGTGTGTGTGTGTGTGTGTGTGTGTATTTAAGAGACAGGGAGAGAGAGGGAGACATAGAGAGGAAGATAGAAAAAGGGAGGGAAGGAGAAATTGAAGTGTTACCTATGATATAGTTATTAACTGCAACTTGGATTGTTGATTTGGTTTAATTTTTGCTTCTTTGACAAAATACTAGACAAAACAATGTTAAGGGGGAAAGTTATTCACTTTACAATTCCACATTACAGCACATCCTGGCATTGGAATCAAGGTAGGAACTTGAAGCAGCTAGCCATATAACATCCACAGTTAAGAGCAGAGAAGAAATAAATGCATACATAGCTCTTGTGCTTAGCCCATTCAACCAAAAAAGCAAGCCAGAAAAGATTCCATCCACTTTTGTGCTGGTTCTCCCTATATCAGTTAATATAATCAAGACAAACATTCCCATAGGCCAATCTAATCTAGGTA
Source organism: Pachyuromys duprasi (assembly GCA_028658305.1). Lineage (NCBI taxonomy): Eukaryota > Metazoa > Chordata > Mammalia > Rodentia > Muridae > Pachyuromys > Pachyuromys duprasi. Next base: position 51,128,278 of record CM053742.1, read on the forward strand.
GTCTTTCATTGAGATTCTATTCACAAGTAACTTTATATTGTGTTAAGTTGGCAGTTAAAACTGACTACAGACTTCTGTAGTACAGTTGTGGTTGAAGAATCAAGTTTGTGATAATTACCAAATGAAGCAACTCATTTAGACGCTACCTAGGAGTGTATCAAAGCAAATATTCAGACACATAACCAACCCTTTGGCAGACTGCAGGGAATCATATGAAAGAAGGGGGAGTTAGTATGACCTGGAGAGGATAGGAGCTCCGCAAGGATCAAATATATCATGGCACAGGGGTCTTTTGTGAGACTGTTTCTCCAACCAAGGACCATGTATGGTTATAACCTAGAACCCCTGCTTGAATGTAGCAAACGATAGCTCAATATCCAAGTGGGTACCCTAGTAAGGGAAACAGGGACTATTTTGGACATGAACTCAATGGCTGGCTTTTCAACCCCCCCTGCCCTTCGAGGGAGGAGCAGCCTTGCTAGGCCACAGAAGAGGACATTGCAGCCAGTCCTGAAGAGACCTGATAAGCTAGATTCAGATGGAAGGGGAGGAGGCCCTCCCCTATCAGTGGACTTGGAAAGGGGCAGGGAGGAGATGAGGGAGGGAGGGTGAGATAGGGAGGGAATGCGGGAGGGGTCTATGGCTGGAATACAAAGTACATAACCTGTGATTAATATAAAATAAAAATGTTAAAAAATTAAAAAATAAATTTTTCACTAGTGCTATTATAAATGCTTTGTAAATCAGGTGTGGTGGTGCATGCCTTTAATCCCTGAACAGGTGGATCCCTGTAGGTGGACCTCTGAGTTTGAGGCCAACCTGCTCTCTATAGCAAGTTCCAGGACAGCCTGAGTTACACTGTGAGACCCTATTTCAAAACAAAACACTAATGCTGTTGTAGTAAAGCTACTTTCCTTGGGGCTTGATAAGACCATTGACCACCATGGAGTACAGATTGCTCTGCTTACCTGAAAAATACTTTGGCACAGATTCATGGCAATGAAATAAAAAAAAACAATATAGTGTTATTTAAATGTATGGTGATTCCCCCATACATGCCAGGGAGTAACAGCCTGGTTAGATCCCAGGGGATGACATTGCAGCCAGCCCTGAGGAGACAAGATGAACTGGGGTCAGATGGAAGGGGAGGAGATCCTCCCCCGTCAGTGGACTTGGAGGGGGCAGGGAGGAGATGAGGGAGGGATGGGGAGAGTAGGAGGGAAAGAGGGAGGGGACTACGCCTGGGATGCAAAGTACCTAACCTGTGATTGATATAAAAATAAATAAATTACATTTAAATAAAATAAAATAAATGTATGGTGATTATAATGGAATTGTGACCATTTCCTCTTAGATAGAGGGGAGAGGGTTATTTGGCTTATTCCACGTGAGATTCCACATATACCTCCCTTCTTTCCCCAGCTACACATGGTCTTAGAGGGTGTTAGAGTATGTCAGAGGCAGATGAGACTTCATTTTCATGAGTTATTCCACATGTTAGAGTGTCACTTTTCTCAGAAAAAAAAAAAAAACTGTTTTTGAGCTATTCATGTTCCTGGAAGTAACTCCTTACCAGTATTCCAGTACGTAAATCTGACTAAATTATGTCATTAAACTGTTCTTGGATAAAATAATTTCTCTGGACCTTATATGAAATGAATAGATATGTCCTCATGTCTCCCCAGGAAAAGTCAAGCAACAAATTATGATTATCCAAAAAGCACTAAAAGAACTTAATAAATCAATACTGAATTTTTGTCTACCCAATGTAAGGTCAGAGAATTACTGACTCAACCAAGACTTAGGGGGAAAAGTAAAAAGTCATGGTATTTCTAAGATTTTCAACTCAGCATAAGGTAAACCTTTCAGTTGAGTAAGAGGCTTCACTACAGTCAGGTAGTGATTGTTATATGTATGGTAACTATAGTGGAGTTGTGAACAGTTACTCTTAGTGGGGAGAGGGTCCAAAATGGACATTCAGGGCTTTTCTGTTAGTTCTCTCAGAAACTTGTTTGAATATAAGTTTACGTGTAACTCAATCTTTCTGGGAGGAAGGCTGTACAATTATGCTGAGGCTTGAGAAATAGCTCAGTGGAAGAGTGCTAGCTTAACATGCCCAAGGCTTTTGGTATAATTTCCAACACCGACAAAAATTGGTTTCATGGTGGAAAGAAAAAAATTATAAATCATCATAATTAATCTATTTCAAAGGAAGCTGATAGATTTCAACTACTTTATGTTACTAAGTATATATGAAGGAAATATATGAAAGAATATATATTAAGCTGAAGGAATGCTTCAGTTCCATCAAAAAGGATGGACAGGTGTCATATTTAGAGTTCTATCAAGGTGGTAAACACCATATCCCAATGCAAAATGGGGAGGAATGGGTTTATTTCATCTTATACTTTCTATAATAGGCCATTATTGAGGCAACTCAGGCGCAGAAATGGAAGGAGGAGCCAAAACAGGTAGGATGGCGAACATTGCTTATGAGCTTGCTCAACCTGAATTTTTTTTTTTAATTTTTTTTTTCAACCTGAATTTTTATACAACTCAGAACCACTCGCTAAGGGATGGAATTGCACACAATGGTCCAGGCCCTCCCACATCAATCACTAGTCAAGAAAATGCTTTATCAATTTGCCTACAGGCAATCTGATAAAGACATTTTCTCATTTGAGTTCATCTTTGCAGATAATTCTAGCTTATAGTAAGTTAACATAGTAAAAACAAAAGCCAAAAAACAAAAACAAACAAACAAACAAAAAAAACAGGGCATTAATGAAGGCTCCTTTGAGCTGATCGATTAAGAAATGAAACTTACTATCTCTCCCTTCTTTCATAAGATTCCGTGCACTCTGTCCAAAGTTTGGCTATGAGTCTCTAATCTGTCTCGATACCATGCAGGGTAGAGCCTTCCAGAGGCCCTCTGTGGTAAGCTTCTGTCCTGTTTCCTGTTTTCACCCTCTTCTTATATCCATCCTCTTTGCCTTTCTGAATGGGGACTGATCATCTTACCCAGGGTCCTCCTTCGTGATTAGATTCTTTAGGTGTACAGATTTTAGTATGTTTATCCTATATTATATGTCTAGTACTCACTTATGAGTGAGTACATACACTGTGTGTCTTTCTGATTCTGGGATACTTCACTCAGGATGGTCTTTTCTAGTTCCCACCATTTGCCTGCGAATTTCATGATTTCCTTGTTTTTTTATCGCTCAGTAACAGGAGCTCCACAAGGACAGTGACAGATCCTAAAAGTCTGGGCACAGGAGTCTTTTCTGAAACTGATACTCCAGCCAAGGACCACTCATGAAAATGGCCTGGCACCCCTGCACAGAGGTAGCCTATGGCAGTTCAGTATCCAAATGGCCTCCATAGTATTGGGAACAGGGACTGTCTATGACATGAACTGATTGGCCTGCTCTCTGATCACCTTCCCCTGAGGGGGGAGCAGCCTTACCAGGCCACAGAAGACAATGCTGCCATTTCTGATGAGACCTGATAGACTAGGGTCAGAGGGAAGGGGAGGAGGACCTCCCATTTCAGTGGACTGGGAGAGGGACATGGGTGGGGAAGAGGGAGGGTGGAATTGGGAGGGGAGGAGGGAGGGAGGTGCAGGGGGGATACAAAGTGAATAAATTGTAATTAATAAAAATAAAAATAATTTTAAAAAGAAATGAAACTTGATAGCATGATGTAAGTAAGCTACACAAAATGCAAGTGCTTCCCAGGCATAGGAATAAAGAATGTCAATACCCAGAAGGGACAAATGATCATTTAAATATCAATGAGTAGCTAGAGATAAGAGCACATACTGCTCTTGTAGAGGATCCATATTTAATTCCCAGTACCCCATCAGGAATTGCATAATTACCTGCAATTTCAGCTCCAGTTACTTTGAGCCCCGCTTCTAGTCTCTATGAGCATCTGCAATCATAGGCACTTACCCACACATAGACACACACATACATGTATTAAAAAAATGCTTTTAGAAAGAACTAAATCAGACTTTTAAGATGGTAATCTGATATTAACTTGCTTAAAATTTATCGATAATGTACTCCTCACAATCTGAAGCTTGTAAAAGCAGGAAATGAAACAGAAGGAGCTTTGATTATTGTTCCAAAGAATGAGATATAAACTGTATCTCAGGCCCAGGGCAGAAACATGACATTTCAAACTGCCTTCATGATTACTATTAGTGAGCAGGTGAATGAGACATATTATTATTATTTCCTTCCTTAAGAGTTAATCCAAAGGGCCTATCAATAATCAAGAATGAAAAATACCCCACTCTTCCCAGGAAAGCTATCTGTTTTGAGACTTTAAGAAATGGTATAAAGACATTGTTCAGTATTCATTTTACATAGGACCCTACAAACACTGTTATTTCTATTTGGCAGAGACCCAAAGGCAAGGAAAAGAGTTTGGGAGAAAGGGACAATCCCTTCAGATTATCCTTAATTGTAGGCTAATTACTGAAAGGCAGACATCATATGTGATTGATTAAGAGCACATATTTGACTTTCTTTAGTGGATACTAAGTTGAAAATGGGGAAAAGTGAAGAAAATTGTCAATTGTTAATTATTCCTGGGTATTTGGGACTTACTGAACCAAGTAAGAATGGTTTTAAGCTCTTTCTTTTCTTGCTTCTACCTTCCTAGTGCTGAGATTATTGGTATGTGTTTGTATATGTGTGTGGGGGGTGGTGGGTGTGTTTGTCAACTTGACACGAACTCGAGTCACTTGGGAAGAAAGAACCTTAATTGAGGAACTAGATCCATCCAATTTCCTCATGTAGACCAGGCTGTCCTGGAATTTGCTGTGATCTTCTTGTCCACACCTTCCAAGGTCTGTGTTACCATGCTAGGTCTTAAAGTGGAAAATTAAAACAGTTACATTAATTAGTTTATTTACTTAATTATCTAGAGAAATGGACTTATGTAGCTAAGGCTGGCCTCAAAGTCACTACATAGCTTGGTCTTGCTTTGAACTCCCAGTGTAATCCAGACTGGTCTAACTTCCCTGCCCTAACTTGTGGGGTGCTGACACTGCAGGTATAAAGTCATAGCTTTGCATGCTTTATTATTTTTTAATGTTTAAAAAAATTTTTTTATAAATTACACTTTATTCACTTTGTATCTCCCAATAAACCCCTCCCTCCTCCCCTCCCAATCTCACCTCCCCCCCTCCTTCTCCACGAATGCCCTTTCCCAAGTCTACTGATAGGGGAGGTCTTCCTCTCCTTCTTTCTGATCCTAGTTTATCAGCTCTAATCAGGAATGGCTGAATTGTCTTCCTCTGTGGCCTGGTAAGGCTGCTCCCCCATTAGGGTGAGGTGATCAAAGAACAGGCCAATCATAGTAAGATAGGGAGAGGAAGGAGCTCCACAAGGAGAGAAACAGAACCAAAAAATCTGAGCACAGGGGTTTTTCCTGAGACTGATACTCCAACCAAGTACCATGCAAGGAGAAAACCTAGAACGCCTGCACAGATGTAGCCCATGGCAGTTCAGTGTCCAAGTGGGTTCCATAGTAATGGGAAGAGGGACTGACTCTGGCATGCTTAACTCTTAAAATTATACGTAGCCCATGGCAGTTTAGTATCCAAGTGGGTTCCATAATAATGAGAACAGGGACTGCCTCTGACATGAACTGATTGGACTGCTCTTTGATCACCTCACCCTAATGGGGGAGCAGCCTTACCAGGCCACAGAGGAAGACAATGCAACCACTCCTGATGAGAGCTGATAGACTAGGATCAAAAGGAAGGAAAGGAAGACCTCCCCTATCAGTGGACTTGGAGAAAGGCATGTGTGGAGAAGGGAGAGGGAAGGTGGGATTGGGAGGGGAGGAGGGAGGGGCTTATGGGGGGATACAAAGAGAATAAAGTGTAATTAATAAAAATTTAAAAATATACCATCTGATTAAAATTAAATGGAGTCGTTCAAACCTAAATTCCAACTACCAAACAAAAGATTTTAAAGTGGTGCTAGGCGCATAGGCTAGAAAGAATTGTCACAGTCTAAGTTTATTATGGTCATCATTTTCTACACATAAAGTGAAATCTTAAATTTTAGGCTCAACTGAACAAGAAAAAATTTTAATTCCCAGTGAGGTCATACAAAGAACAGTGCAAGAAATAGGTGTATCGGTCTCACCTACACTCCTAGAATTGGAAGGCTTAGGCAGGGGATTGGTGAGCTGGAGACCCACTTGAGGTGACTAGTTAGACCTTGTCTCAGAGGTAGAGGACATGACTAGCATGCAGAGAGCTCTGTGTTCAGTCACCAGTACATCAAAACTACAATAATAACAGCAGCAGCAACAACAACTCAGAGTTCATATCACATTTAGACTAAATAAGTGAAAAACTTGTGTAATGAAAAAATTTTCTTACTAGAAAACCAGGCTACTCTTTTCTCAGTAACAACAACTAAAATGTCTGCTATATCATTTTTTCTGTATTTTATTTTCAGTAAGGATAACCAAAATTTAATGCCATTGTGGTAGAAAAGAATAGCTGGGCCAGGGCATGAACTTGATCTTGCCCTTGATCAAAGACACTCATGACTACTAGAGGAAATATAGTATAAGATGAAAAGTATGATATTTAAAAATAATTTGAAAAGCTTTTAAATTGTTTTGTTTGTATGAGTGTTTTGCCTGCATGTCTATCTATTAATCATATGTATGCAGTGGTTTCAGAGGCCAGAAGAGGGTGCCATGCCAGATCCCTTGGAACTGTAGTTATGAATGGTTATAATCTGCCAAGTGGGTTCTGGGAACTGAACCTATAGAAGAGCAGCAAGAGCCATTTCTCTAGCCCCAGAGTTTGGTATTTTGTCATGTAGTTAAACATCATGTATTATTATCTATTTATGTGCTAGGTTTTGTGTTAGTCAATGTGGATACAGAAATAGACTTCTTCTTCAAAGGTCTCTCATGTATACAAAGGAGAGAATTGCAAAGCATGAAGTAATGCAATTATTGTAACTGGTGTCAGGAGGGGAAAACAGAAATAAGTTTCTAAAAGGAAAGATCAGGAAAAGTAGTGGACCTGGATAATGGCATGTTTTGTTTTGTTTTGTTTTTGAGGCAGCGTCTCATGCAGCCTTGGATGGACTCAAACTTCCTATGTAGCAGAAGCTGGCCTTGGCCTGTTACTTTTATCTTTTTCTTTTCTTGAAGGGAAATGGCAGTCTACATATACAATGCAGAAGGGACTTTTTAAGCAGTAGGAGGAGAAGGTAAACTAGTTGAAAGTTATTGTGAAAGAGAAAGGAGTCAGGACTTTGAATCAAGACTTCGTGGGTGTGTTGGGAAAGTTGTATATATTATACTGAGAATTTTGAATTGATTATACAAAGTTCTTACAATGACATCTATGTGTCAACAATCTACATTCATATAGATTGACTGTCCCCTTCTTTTTTAGCATCTCCTTCACAAAAGTGAATATTCAGTTAAGTATTACCAGATATCTGAGAAAAACTTTCTACTTTAGGCTTGCATGTATTTACAGTGCAGTTTGTTGTGTTTCTGTGTCCATTTTCATAAAACTTTTGTCAATGAGCTCCTTCCTCTAATCCTCCTGATCCCATTGAAAGCAGCCTCAGTTTGTTTTACTCCTGAAGGAGAAGGATTCATACCAGATACAGTTTAGAGCAAGCAAAGAATTCAGGTTAATTTTAACAGAAAAGAAAGAAAAATCAAAGTACCCCCTCTGGAGTGGAGGGTAGACTAAACTGAGTGGCAATGGCCCATGCTGTCTCTAGCATCTGGACTTACATATCTTGGTCAGACATTACTCTTCTCCTTGCCGATGCCTGGGATGGTCTGTGGTGTTTTTCCTGAAACAGGCAGAGGCTTTTTTTAAAAATACATGTTATCCTTACATACTATTTAGTCTGTTACAATTATATGCAAAAATATGTGTAATTACTTATAAGTAATGACATAAACCTCAGCCATTTTCTAAGAGCAAGGACAATGATGAATTGACTGTGTTCCTCAGGAGGACTTTGTGAGAGCTGCCTGGACCGTGAGGATATCAGCTTTGTTATTGTTGCTAGAGCCCTGTCATTTCTCTTGGCTAATCAAGTCAGCTCTCTTCTACTTAGCTGTTCTTTTTACCTTCCTTTGTGTTTCCAGCCTTATACTTTTGACCCTAAGATTCTTTTAAACCTTAATGCTTATTATAACTGTAATAAAAATAAAACTTACAATCAGGATAGTAAAGATATGTACCACCCAAAGAAGAAATTCTCTCCATGTTTTTGTTAATTTTATTACACTGTGACAAAACGTCTGTCCAAAGTTGTCGTTCTCTGTCTGGCAATACTCTGGAACACAGCTTCCAGATGAAGAACAAACTGACCCCAGGAACAGGGTTTCATTTTTCTCAGGAATGCCTGGAGCACTTTGGAGCAAGGCCTGTGAGCCAGGTGAGTCTCCTGGTCTCACTAGGAGAAACTGAAATGATTTTTCCACCTGGGTGTTACAAGTAGCTTTTTAAAAATGATATTGCCAGTATCAGAGGTAGTGGAAATTTGGGAGTTCCAGAGACCTGTGATGATACTGAAGTGTTACAGCTCTTTGGCTGAGCCCAAGCCTGGTTGGCTTGCAGCTGAAACACAGGCCTGGCCAGGACCAGAGGACCAGAAGGCAGGTCAGGTGAGGAGCCGGGCCAGGAGGCCTAACACAGACCAAAAGCACCCTGCAGGTGCTTGGCTGGAGTCAGACAGCCAATCCCCAGGAGTTCAAGGGCAAATATCCAGGGAGGAGGGGAGCTCTCTTATTCCCCAGAATAAATGATGAAATTCAGTTGGCCATGGTGGAAAGTTGATGGTATCACCCAGCATCTAGCACCTTTATTTCATGTGAAATCAGAAAAACCTTGGGCACTAGAAGGGGTTTTGAGGGTGAATGTGTTTGATTCTCTGGGGCTAGAGGTGCTAGGGATACTTGATTTATATGCAGTGGTAGAGTACCTCATTTACATGCAGTAGCATTGTCTTGTCACAAGGAGGAGAACGCAGTATTCAATTATCCTATGGGTCAGGGAAAATCTCCAGATATAATTGAAGGTCATTGGTGGAAAGCTAAGACATCAAGACATCTTTTTTTGGCATACGGTGGTATCTCCAAGAATCTCCCTCTTCTTTCACCTCCCCATCCTCCAGTGACTGACAGGGGAGGTCTTCTTCCCTTTCCATATGACCCTAGCCTATTAGGTCTCATCAGGACTGGCTGCATTGTCTTCCTCTGTGGACTGGTAAGGCTGCGCATTCCTCAACTTCTTGAATTCTTTATATATCTAGATATTAGCCCTCTGTCGGATATAGGGTTGGTGAAGATCTTTTCCCAGTCCGTAGGCTGTCATTTTGTTCTGATGACCGTGTCTTTTGCTTTACAGAAAATTTTCAGTTTCATTAGGTCCCATTTATTGATTGTTGATCTTAGAGCCTGTGCTGTTGTTATTCTATTCAGGAAGTTGTCTCCTGTGCCAATGAGCTCAAGGCTCTTCCCCACTTTTTCTTCTAACAGATTTAGTGTATCTGGTTTTATGTTGAGGTCTTTGATCCACTTGGACTTTACTTTTGTGCAAGGCGATAAATGTAGATCTGCTTGTGCATTTTTCTATATGTAGACATCCAGTTAGACCAGCACCATTTGTGGAAGATCCTATCTTTTTTCCAATGTATAGTTTTGGCTTTTTTTGTCAAAAATTAATTATCCAGAGGTGTGTGGATTTATTTCTGGGTCTTCTATTTGATTCCATTGATCCACCATTCTGTTTTTATGCCAGTATCATGCAGGTTTTTATTACTATTGTTCTATAGTACAGCTTGAGATGGAGATATATCTCCATTTATTCTGCCTTTTTTATTTTTTTATTTTTTTAATTTATTTATTTTTATTTTTATCTCAATCACAGGTTAGGTACTTTGAATCCC
>CM053742.1:51147400-51177164 GCA_028658305.1 Pachyuromys duprasi
CCTTCCATCTAACTCTAGCTTATCAGGTCTTTTCAGGAATGGATGCAATGTCCTCTTCTGTGGCCTAGCAAGGCTGCTCCTCCCTCGGGGTGGGGGCGGGGGGGATGGGGGCGTGGAGGTCTATATCCAAAAGATGTTCAATAAATCTATTTTTAAAAAGAAAATTCTATTGGAATATACTATGTATGTTAGAGTGTATTGTCACTTCAGACACCTGATCTCACTCATGTTTCATGTTCACTCTCATTGATAGTTGAACACTATTCTATTTTTCATTTTATGCTAAATCAACAAGTTTGCCCATCAATTTGCAAGTGACAAAGGAATGAAAGCTAGGAGATTAGTAAATACAGAACAATAATGACACCTACAAAAGATAAGTTCCCACAAATATACAGCAGTTATCAGAATTTATATTGCAGCGAAGCCGTTAATACAGTGCAATTTACATCTTCAGACAGCAGACATTTGTTACCAGCAAACAAAAGAGCCAGCATTTATTATCCAGGGATCACAGTGACATGCTGAATGTTAATATAAATATGATTCCATTTTAATAGAATATGAATCTACTTCAAAGATGAATGCATTAAAAACCAAAGAAACCCCAATTTTCCCACACAATTCTTTATTTTTGTAACAACAACAACAACAAAGTTATTTTGTACAAATCTAGATGGATAAAATATATTACTTAACATAACGATTTAAATGTGTTAAATGGCCCCCCTGTACCTACTTAGTAACTATGGTGGGGTCTGCACATTTAAAACTTGTTATTGATGTCCAAAATTTTTAATTTGGCATAGATAGAAGGGTTAGACTGAATAACTTCATCTTTACTTGTCTAATGCTCAGTTACAGTTCAGTATATAATTATCCCTTTGCAATATGCTTTGTTTCATATAGGCCAATGATTCTGAAATATATGCAAAGTATATATTTAGCAGTGCCCATATTAATGTTTTGTTTTATTTGGAGAATTCATGTGTCTTTGTATTTGGCTAAATTGCAGGAAGTTGTTGATATATGAGCATTTGTATATACATATGATCTAATAAAATGAAAGTTTCTTTTTTTTCTTAAAATAGAGTACTTATACATGTAAGTGACCTACCTGTTCATGTCCCAGCTCACATGCAATTTGAGGGAGAATGGGGTATAGCAGGGAATTGTTAAGTCTGTATTTTTCACAGAAAAAGAAACTTAAATTATGCCCACTGGTTACTCCAGCTGACTTCTAAAGCAGTGATATGCTAATGAATACATTTGAGAATATGATCTACTTGAATGGAAATGGATATTTTCTTTGCTTCGCTGTCATGAAAACATTCAGCTTATTCTAATAAAGATTAAATACCATGTCAGTTACCATAATGACACATCTATGTATGTTATCTCATTTGAAACTGTGGTGGATCATGTTGCTATTTTGGCGAGATCTCTGCTGTGTGCCTTGGTTAGCGTTCAGTTAAGATCTGGATCCCACAGGGGTTGTTGTGATGAAAGCAGGCGGTTGTTTTTCTGGTGAGCAATCTCATCATAAATTAGGAATCATCACCCAAGGCAGTGCTTCCAAAGCAAGTTTAATATTCTGAAATTTAGGGTGGAGTGGTTAGGTAATGAGCAGGCTGTGTCTTCATCTGTTTCAGCAACAAGGCATTGAGGAGCTGGCTGTTTACTGCCAGCTCCAATATTTATCTGGCCACTGACTTATCTACTGTAAAGTGCATTCAAATACTGTGGACACAAAAAAGAGAACCTGGAATAAGGGGGTACCCGTGTCCTTAAGTTCTTGTATATATTGCCAGCCTTGGGGAAGCCCATGTAGAGTTAAAAGTCAAACATTCTGAAAGTCAATGGAGTCAGAGTCTTGAGTATAAACACCGCTTAAGCTGCTAATATGTATTCCTCTAAGAATGACTTTGCATTTTGGAAACTGTAAAGCCTAAAGTCCTACCCAAGTCTTAGCCTACCTGCTCATTTCTTCTGGGTGATGCAGGATGCAGCTGCTATCTCTGATAGGGCACAGTTGTCACAGGTGTGGCAGTCAGCCTAGCTGCTAAGTTGAGGTCTGCATGTGGGGATTTCATGCTGTGCAGCCCCTTGGGGAGAGGAGCACTGGCAAATGACTGTGTATAAAAGAAGAACGCACTTGGGACTTCCACCACCATGCTAGATTCAGATCACAGTAAAGGGGCCAATCGAAATTAGTTACAAACTACAGAGATAGAAATATGCCTGGCACAGGTGCCGTCAATTGCACATCCATTCCATTTTTCACTACCACCTCAGTCTCTAAGGGAGATTCCATGAAATTTGATGAACATGCTTTAATTACAAGGAGCAAGTGATTTTTTTTTTATGAGCAGGTAAAATCTAAGACAGGTATACCATTTCTTTGGTGGCAAAACTATGACCAGTTTTGCAATTTCTACTTTGTAAACGTAGCTTGTGTCCTTTGGTTTCACTTTGGAGAGTCAAGTTTGTTTTTAAATTAAATTATCCATTACTGGCACACTAGAGCTACTGATGAGAATGGAAAATTTCAAAATATGTTTTTTGTATAGATAATAAGTGAAACACTTCAGTTTTTGGCAGGGACCAGGAAGAGAACATTTTCTGGGAAAGACAAATGTCACATTTGAGGGCATTTGTTTTATTAAGAATTTGCTGAAGGGTAACTGTTAGTCCTATCCCCCTTAGTATCAGTTTGTCTTATGCTCATATCTAAAAAGTGACGATGAAATAGCTCTCTGAACAGTTTTCAACAAGAAAAACATGAGACTCAGAAAGCTGGCATGCTTTGGTCAAAGTCCCAATAATTCTGTAACATAATCCCAAGATCATTTCATTCCTGCCTTGAAATACACTTAGGTCTTCTTTGCCAAGTCCACCTTCAAATCAAGTTCATATATACGTGCACCTCAATCATGGCTTGCCATATGGAGGGAGAAAAATAAACTGCATGTGTAATGTAGAAGTCCTTATCATGGGAACAGTTTGACTTAATTTTTCCTTGATTTGGAGGCAGCTCATTATCCCAGATTGTGGTAATACATCTGCCATTATCCAAGTTTTTAAAAGTCCAGTAATAGTAATAACACAGATATAATATTCACATTTTTCTCATTTACCAGAAAGTTTCAGGGAAGTTTCTCTTTAAAATGTAATTGACTCTTTAAATCTCTTCTTTCATTTGGGAGAAAGCCAATGGCCTATGATGAGCAAAGCATTGATTTTTTTTTTTTTTTGAGGCAAGATTAATGATCTCTATCATTCACCTGTGACATGATTTTAGCTCCATGTCAGAAGACGTCTGTATTATGCATGAAGCAATTCTTTAGGGCTAAAGTAATAAACGAAAGCCTGCCATTTTCTTGGAGGTCCTCACGGCCTTTGAAGGTAAATTGTTGTTTGCTCTTGCAGCTCTGGGAATCTTGTGTTTTCAGAACTGCTGCATATGAATTTCTGTGCTCTGAAGTTTTTTTTCAAGGCTCTCTTTGGTTACTAAGGAAACCTCCCAGCCCAGCCAGCTGCTCTTTTCCTGTGTTCCTTTTAAAAAATGACTCTCTAGCCTCTTAGAGGTCCCGCGAGCACAGTCAAAATGAAGAATGATGAACAGAAAACACGAGCAGCCTGTCATTACATTGGAAGTCTCCTGAGCGAAAGTAAGCCTTCCTGGACATCAGCACGCCAGGGTTTGCTCATATCTGCCAAGTCACGCCATCGTCTTGATTTTATGAAGTGGGAATTCGGCTCTGCATCTCCACGTCTGTGAACTGAGGAACGCTCTCTGTGCTCTCGGTGATGGGCGAGATGACATGTTTGAGCCGAAGCAGCATCGTGAAGAGCAGGATGAGAAGAATGGCCAGGAGGCTCAGGAATAATCCCACATACATGTACAGGTTGGAATACTTGTCTGAAGTGGTATCAACCTCTGTTGCCAGAGTGGGAAAATGAGCCCTCCCAGTGAGGTTTCCATGATACTTAAAATGTACCTCCGTCATCACTCAAGGCTTGAGTCGATCTTTGCTTCTCTTCTACTTGATTTCTATTGCCCTTGAGGCATTCCACAGTCACTTAGCCTTTCTGGGAATGTGTTGGTGGTATTTAACAATCTGATATAGAAGAAAATTAGTAGTGTATAAGGCAAGAACACAAGGTCTTTTAATTGGCCAATTGTTGCACTTCCCTGCCCTAGCAAACAGGCCCCTCCCAAATCGGTTTATCAGAAAGTTTTAGTCAGTTTAGATAAATAAATATATTAACAAATATATCAATAAATCTTCAGTTTTCACACTCTGAGTCTTATGCTGGTGAAAATAAATATAGTGAAACTGCTTTATAATACTGGCATGGAGACAAGAATCTCTTAGGGTATTATATTAGACGTCTGCTTTTTTTCTGTAAAAGGATAAAAGGCTCCTTTTTTATGCACAGCTCATCTAGATCTGCAGACTAATGGTGTAGATTTAATTGGGTGCTTTTGTGAGGTGACTTGCTAAAGGGTTTTGGATAACTCTGGCTCAGCATATCTGAGTTTTCAACTGCTTTGCCTGACTTTGTCAGTCTTCCCTAAGGTTGGAGACTGTAATGTTTCTGCCCAGATGCCCAGCTTGAAGGATATAAGAATACAGGGCAGGAATTGTCTACAGCTTTGTGGCCATCCCTTGCTGTAGGATACAGGCAAAGTGTTGTCGCATCTACTGATTCTCAAGAGGAGGAAGAGGTCTCAGAGATTCTGGCAACAGGCCAGGGCTCAGAGAATTCGACTGTTAGGATTCTTCAACAGATTAATTTTCCTGAAAATAGATAAAAGAGGGAATAATTCAATTATCAAAAAAACAGGTGACAAATTATTTTGAAATAGATAGAAACATATACAGTGCAAATTGCTTTACTGCTGGGAAAAATAGCTTTAAGATAAACAAACATAAGTTTACATAGCTTTAAATTCCTTTTTACTATGCAGCAAATGGCCATTAAAAGATGAAAGAGCAATCATATCACTAAACCGGAGCTAATTATAAGGCTACATTAGCATAGTGTTTTTCATGCTGACTGATTATGGGATTTACTTAGCTCTCTTATTACTGTACAGATCCTGATCCCCAGTCTAGATTTTTGGATACTAATCTTCCAAGTATGACTTTAGAGATTTAAACTTTATTGGTCTGGGATGGGACTCAAGCAGTGAGCTTTTAAAAGTGTTTAAAAGCTCCCCAAGTAACTGTCAATTGCAACCAGGACTGAGGAACACTGGAAAGCTGGCCAATGAAACAAAGACCTGAATTTCAAGATTTGGTTTTCAGTCTCCAGATTCCAATGACAATTGTCACTTTAATGAATCACAGAAGGTTCAGGAATTCAGGCTTCTCTAATATTGTTCTTGTTCTTTTTCATTTGGGCTTGTGGTGTGAAGATATTCATTTGATTCGGTATTTGTAGACCAAAAGAACTTGGAGACTATGCCTATTCTGAGTAAATAACTACATCCTTCGGAAAAACCTTGTCCTTATTGGTAAAAATCTTCCTCTGTCTGAAGAGAATGGTTTGCTTGCCATTTCAAAGATTAGCATAGAATTTAAGTGACTAAAATAAACAATAGAAACAACCATAATTTGTCACACTTCTGTAGGCAACAGCAAAAGATTGCTGGCAATGTAGTCTTATTCTGTCTCTTTTTAACAGATCTAATAAATGTTAATAGAATTAGGTCCAACCCAGGAGCTCCACAAGGAATAAATATATCTGGGCACAGGGGTCTTTTCTGAGACTGATTCTCCAACCAAGGACCATGCATGATTATTACCTAGAACCCCTGCTCAGACACAGCCCATGGTAGCTCAGTATCCAAGTGGGTGCCCTAGTTAAGGGGAACAGGGACATCTCTTTGATCACCTCCTCCTGAGTGGGGGGAGCAGCCTTGCCAGGCCACAGAGGAAGACAATGCAGCCAGTCCTGATGAGACCTGATAGGCTAGGGTCAGATGGAAGGGGAGGAGGATTTCCCCTATCCGTGGATTTACAGAGGGACAGGGAGGCGATGAGGGAGGGAGGGTGGGATTGTGAGGGAATGAGGGAGGGGTTTATAGGTGGGATACACAGTAAATAAACTGTAATTCATAATAAAAAAGAAATAGGTCCAACTGTCACATCACTCACCTTCACTGAGTTTTTCCCACACTTCAGTTTGAGTTTATATTCCCTAGTCTTCCTTGCTACACTTTGTATGATTCACATGCATCTTAGTTTCCTCACTTAATGCCCTTACTTCCCGCACAGAGCCACCTTGCTCATAAGAAATGAGCAAAGGACAGACAATGGCTCTATTTGTTTTATCTTTGATGCAATGATCTAGGATAGATACATGCTATACTTAAAATTGTATGGTTTTTGATTTGGGGTTATCTGGGATCAATATGTAGAATACGTATTCTATGCAAGTAGTTCTCTGAGCACTGATCTTTGAGAATGAGCTATTGCCTTCCCTCTAGACAGGTGATCTGTTTCATTGTTTGCTTCAAGGTCTTGAATTTTTTTAATTAAAACTTTGTTGCATAATATATTTAGATGGCAGTCCTTTCTCTTGTCTAATTTCTCTCAGATCCTCTTCACCCCTTACCCACCCAACTTCAGGTTTTTTTTTCTCCCTTTCTCTTTCTTTTTCTAAAAAAAATCTCAAAAATGAAAAATGGAAGCCAAAACAAAACAAAACAAAAAACTTAAATAGACAAAATAACAAATCAAACTAAAACAAAAAGTGCACTCGAACACACCTATGTTCACACACACACACACACACACACACACACACACACACACACACACAGTGGAGTACATTTTGTTCTGGCCAATTCTTCCCGGGCAAGGAGCCTACCCTATAGTGTGATAGACATACCAAGCGACATTCCATTGGAGAAAAAAATAATTCTTCCTTTTCCAGCAGGTGTCAATTGCTAATAGCTTTTTGGTTTTGGGCATGATCCTGTGTCCACTTCTCTTTCTTAATGCTGGGATGTTGTCTGATTTGAATATGTACAGGCCTTGCTCATGCTGTGTTTATTCTTACCTCCAGCACCTGGGACACTGACCTTATGTTCTTACAAGGCTGTTGCAGATGTAATCAAATTAAATGAGGTCATTGTGTTGGCTACAATCCAGTGACTGATGTCCTTATGAAGACCAAGGCAGAGAATGCAGTGATGTATCTACAAATCAAAGAATGCCAATAGTTGCCAGCAAACACTGGAGGTTAGACAAAATTAGGAAGGATTCTCCCCAACAAATTTCCAAAGGTGCATTTCTCAGCTGGTGCCTAGATTTATATTAGTGGTAGTCTAGACAGCCTCCTGGATTAAGTGAATGCATTTTATTCTTGAGACAGGGTCTCACTACTACATAGCCCTGGCTGACCTGGAATTTGCTGTGAAGGCCACTGTTCTCCAACTTGCAAAATTTATCCTGACTCTTCCTTCCAGGTGCAGGAATTTGAGGCTTGTGCCACACACATAGCATGCATTTCTGTCATATTATTAACACACCCAATTTATGCACCTATGTTGTGGAGCCTATAGAAAAGGAACAGGCAGAATAATCACCCTGCAGCCTTGGGCTTTTCCTGCTAATATTTCTTTTTAATTTTTTTATTAATTACAGTTTATTCAGTTTGTATCCCAGCTGCAGCCCCCTCCCTCATTTCCTCCCAATCCCACCCTCTCTTCTCCTCCCATGCCCCTCTCCAATCCACTGATAGAGGACGTCCTCCTCCCCTTCCATTTGACCCTAGCCTATTATGTCTCATCAAGACTGGCTGCATTGTCTTCCTCTGTGGCCTGGCAAGGCTGCTCCCCCCTCTGGGGGAAGTGATCAAAGACCCAGCCACTGAGTTCATGTCAGGGACAGTCCCTGTTCCCCTTAATAGGGAACCCACTTGGATACTGAGCTGCCATGGGCTACACCTGTGTAGGGGTTCTAGGTTATATCCATGCATGGTCCTGGGTTGGAATATCAGTATCAGAAAAGACTCCTGGGCCCAGATTTTTTGGTTCTGTTGCTCTCCTTGTGGAGCTTCTGTCCCCTGCAGGTCTTTCTATCTCTGCCCTCTTTCATAAGATCCTTTAGTGGAAGCTGAAAGAAGATTCTTCACCAGAATAATGCACCAGGAGCATGCTAGTTAAAATGCAAATTCCTAGGTCATTCCCCTTGAGCTCTGGTCAGAATCCCCAAGGACAGGACCTTGAAATTTCTGTTTGTAGCACGTTACCACTTAGTTTCTAAGCATATTCTCTAGGGAATGCTTTTGAGTCAGGGATGTGCTTCAGGATTACTTATTAAGCTTCTGGAGTGTGCTCTCACACACACAAATTCTCTCTCTCTGTCTCTCTCTCTGTCTCTCTCTGTCTCTCTCTGTCTCTCTGTCTGTCTCTGTCTCTGTCTCTCTGTCTCTCTGTCTCTGTCTCTGTCTCTCTCTCTCTCTCTCTCTCTCTCTCTCACACACACACACACACACACACACACACGCACACACACACACCTTGCAGAGATACTAAATCATTCATATTATATGGAGGGTGTACTGCTTAAAAACTTCACAGGTGATCTTAATATGCAGCCAAGACCTAGAAACACCACTCTCCAATTAGAACAGAGTGCTTCAAATTCAAGGCTCTGTTTGTTTTGTTTTCTTTGATATATATTTTTTATTTTTTTATATTAGTTTATTTATTTTGTGTCCCAGCTGTAGCTCCCTCTCTTTTTCCCTCCCGATCCCACTCTCCCTCCCTCCCTCATATCCTCCTTGCCCATCTCTAAGTCCACTTAAAGCGGAGGTCCTCCTCCCTTTCTATCTGACCCTAGCTTATCAGGTCTCACCAGGACTGGCTGAAATATCCTCCTCTGTGGCCTAGCTAGGCTGCTTCTCCTGTGGGGGGCTGGGGAGGTCAAGGAGGTAGCTATAGAGTTCATGCCAGAGACAGTGCTTGTTCCTCTTACTAGGGAAGCCACTTGGATATTGAGCTGCCGTGGGCTACGTCCGAGCAGGGGTTCTAGGTTATATCCATCTATGGTCCCTGGATGGAGAATCAGACAAGCCTCTGTGCCCAAATATGTTTGGTCCTTGTGGAGCTCCTATTTGCTCCAGGTCTTAATAAATCTCTCATCTTTCATAAAATTCAAGACTCTTGACAGTCACAGGCAACTCACACAGAAATATCTTTTGATCAAAAGTATTCCTTTGGTTATTAAAGGTCTTGTTTCTCTTAAACAGGTGTCATTCTGAACAGCTTGCTTTCCCAACCGACCACCTCTCTGTGGTTTCTTTCATCAAGAGTGCTACAGTGGTCTAGAGCCAGTCTTAGAGATACACATCTCTTAACTCAAGAGGTAGAGACAGGAAAATCGGAGTTCAAAGCCATCCTCAGCTACATAAGACAATTAGGGCCAGCCTGAGCTACATGAGAGCTGTTACAACCCTCCCACAGTGGCAGAGACCAGGGAGGACCATAGACAACAGAAGAAGAACTGATACTATCTTAGAAATAAGGGCCTCATACATTTTCCACCTTTGACTATTACAAGTTACTTTCCCACCCACTTTCCAGATGAGAAGCAGAAGAAAAACTAAGCATTTGCTATATATTAAGCCATGTGAGAAAGACCTCAATAGTATTTTAGTATCTTTTTGGTTGCCCTTGTAGTTAAAATACACAGGTCTTGATAAATGATTTGTCGTCACTTTGGCACATTGTCATCATTAATTAATTCAAGTTTTTTTTTGTTGGTTTGCTAAGGGAATGCAATGAACAATCATATACAAACACCTTTGAACAAATGTCAATTGCAAGAGAACAATCATTAAGACGTTTTCATCATCTCACCCCCATCTACCTCTTTCAAGCTTTATCCAATACCCAATATCTTGATTTTTGTTTAGCTACCTGTGCATAATCAAAGTTAGTGTGATTTTTTAGCATATTTTTAAATTTTTTATTACAGTTTATTCACTTTGTATCCCAGCTGTAACCCTCTCCCTCATCCCCTCCCAATCCCACCCTCCCTCCGTCATTTCTTCCCATGTCCCTGCCCAAGTCCACTGATAGCTGAGGATCTCCTCCCCTTCCATCTGACCCTAGCTTATCAGGTTTCATCAGGAATGGCTGCACTGTTGTCTTCTGTGGCCTGGTAAGTTTACTCCCCCCTCAGGGGGAGGTGAATGAGATTTATTTTTAAATTTGAAGAAAGTCTAACCAAGAAATGTATAAAGAAAATGAGAGAATAGTATATAGAATTTTTTCAGCCATAAAGAGGAACATAGTTATGTTGGTTCCACAAAAAATGGATTCAATTAAAAATATCCACAACAAACAAATTAAGTTAATCTCAGAAAGACAAATATCATCTTTTCTCTCACCTACATGTCTTAGAATTTTATATAGACACAAATCTCTCTCTCTCTCTCTCTCTCTCTCTCTCTCTCTCTCTCTCTCTCTCTCTCTCACACACACACACACACACACACACACACACAGAGAGAGAGAGAGAGAGAGAGAGAGATAAGAGAAGAGAAGAGAAGAGAAACTGTTTAGCAACAGTGGTGGTATAGGAGATAAATATTCAGTGTACAGTATACACTTGTGTGAAATGTTTTGATGTAACATAGTACTACACACAATGAATATATACAATGATGGGAATGTAAACTTGTACAACCAGTTTGGAAATCAGTCTGACGCTTTCTTAGAAAATTAAGAATATTGCTACTTCAAGATCCACCTATACCACTCCTAGGTATCCGAAAAATGCTCAACCATACAAGGACATTTGTTCAACTATGTTCATAGAAGTTTTATTCATAATAGCCAGACTCTAGAAACAACCTAGATATCCCTCAACTGAAGAATGGATACAGAAATTGTGGTACATTTACACAATGGAATACTAATTAGCAATTAACCATGAAAAAACAAGAAAACCATGAAATTTGCAGCCAAATGGAAGGAATTAGAAAAGATACTGAGTTAGGTATCCCAAAAGTAGAAAGACACACATGGAATATATTCACTTATAAGTGGATATGAGACATATAATATAGGATAAGCATACTAAAATGTGTACACCTAAAGAAGTTAAGCAACAAGGAGGACTCTGTGTAAGATGATCAATCTTCATTCAGAAAGACAAACAGGATAGACACCAGAAGAGGGGGAAAACAGAGAATAGGACAGAAGCCTACCTCAGAAGGCCTCTGAAAGACTCTACCCAACAGGGTATTGAAGCAGATGCTGAGACTCATAGCCAAACTTTGGGCAGTGTACAGGGAATCTTATGAAAGAAGGAGGAGACAGAAAGACCTGGAAGGGACAGGAGTTCCATAAGGAGAGCAACAGAACCAAAAACTCTGGTTCCAGGGGTCTTTTCTGAGACTGATACTCCAACCAAGGACCATTCATGGAGATAACCTAAAACCGTGGCAGCTCAGTCTCCAAGTAGGTTTCCTAGTAAGAGGAACAGGGACTGTCTCTGACATGAACTTAGTGGCTGGCTCTTTGATCACCTCCCCCTGTGTGTGTGTGTGGGGGGGGGGATGCAGCCTTACCAGGCCACAGAGGAAGTCAATGCAGCCAGTCTTTATGAGTCCTGATAGGCTAGGGTCAGATGGAAGGGGAGGAGGACCTCCCCTATCAGTGGACTAGGGGAGGGGCATAGGAGGAGAAGAGGGAGGGAGGTGGGATTAGGAAGGGACAAGGGAGGGAGCTATAACTGGGATACAAAATGAATTAATTGTAATAAACAATAAATTAAAAAAATTAAAAACTGCTAACAAGAAAATACAATTCAACATTAAAAAATAAAAAAAATATGACTTACTGTGTTTGCAAAAAAAAAGTGGATATTAGCCATATAATATGGGATAAACATACTAAAATCTATAGTCCTAAAGAAGGTAAACAACAAGGAGGACCCTAGGAAAGAGGCTTAATCCTCATTCAGAAGGGCAAACAGGGTAGACATCAGAAGTAGGAAAAGACAGGGAACAGGACAGGGGCCTTCCACAGGGGGCCTTTGAAGAACTCTATCCATCAGGGTATCAAAGCAGATGCTGAGAATCAAAGGCAAACTTTGGGCAGAGTGCAGGGAATCTTATGACAAAAGGGGGAAAAAAGAAAGACCTGGAGGGGACAGGAGCTCCACAAGGAGGCCAACATAGCCAAGTATTCTTTCCTGTAGAGACTCATGAATCAACCATCAACCAAGGACCATGCATGGAGAGGACCTTGATGCCCTGCTGAGATGTAGCCTATGAACTGCTCAGTCTCTATGTGGGTTCCCTATTAAGAAGATCAGGGCCTCTCTCTGAAATGAACTCAGTGGCTAGCTCTTTGATCACCTCTCCTTGGTGAGATGGCTTAACTAGGCCATGGAGAAAACATTTGCTCAACCATGTTCATAGCAGCTTTATTCATAATAGCCAAAATCTAGTAACAACCCAGATGTCCCTCAACTGAGGAATCGATTCAGAAATATTGGTACATTTACACAATGGAATACTACTCAGCAATAAAAAACAAGGAAATCATGAAATTTGCAGGCAAATGGACTGAATTAGAAAAGATCATCCCGAGTGAGGTATCCCAGAAGCAGAAAGACACATATGGTATATACTCACTTATTAGACATGTAATATAGGATAAACATACTAAAATCTGTACACCTAAAGAAACTAAGCAAGAAGGAGGACTCTGTGTAAGATGATCAAACCTTATTCAGAAAGACAAAGGGAATAGACATTGGACATAGGAAGAGGGAGAAAACCGGAGCCCACCACAGAGAGCCAGTGAAAGACTCTACCTAGCAAGGTATGAAAGCAGATGCTGAGACTCATAGCCAAACTTTGGGCAGAGTGCAGGGAATCTTATGAAAGAAGTGGGAGATAGAAAGAACTGGAGGGGACAGGAGCTCCACAAGGAGAGCAACAGAACCAAAAAATCTGGGCCCAGGGGTGTTTTCTGAGACTGATACTCCAACCAAGGACCATGCATTGAGATAACCTAGAACCTCTGCACAGATGTAACCCATGGCAATTCAGTATCAAGTGGGTGCCCAATAAAGGGAACAGGGACTGTCTCTGACATGAACTCAGTGACTGGCTCTTTGATCACCTTCCCCTGATGGGGGAGCAGCCTTACCAGGCCACAGAGGAAGACAATGCAGCCAGTCTTGTGGACACCTGATAGGCTAGGGTCAAATGGAAGAGGAGGAGGACCTCCCCTATCAGTGAACTTGGAGAGAGGTATGGGAGGAGATGAGGAAGAAAGGATGGAATTGGAAGGGGAAGAGGGAGAGTGCTACAGCTTTGATACAAACTGAATAAAGTGTAAGTAATAAAAGAAATTTTAAAAGAAAGTGGATCCAGACAGTCCTGATGAGACCTGGTAGCCTAGGATTCTATAGTAGGGGAGGAGGACCTTCCTTATCAGTGGACTAAGGGGAAGGATATAGGTGGGGGAAAGGGAGGGAGAGTGGGACTGGAGCTAGATGAGTGAGGGGACTACAGCTGGGAATAAATAATAATAATAATAATAATGAAGAAATAAAAATATATAAGCAACGAAAAAATAAAATGTTTTTGGCTCATGTGTAATGATTAACTTGTTATTTTTACCCTATGTTCTATTAGTATATGATTTAGCTCTGACTACCTTATAATAATAGGATGATAAAGGCTTTGAGGCTTCTTATTGTCTTTAGACTTTCCTTCCTTCTCTTTAGCTTGATATGTAAGATTATCAATATCCAGGATTCCTTTAATTCCTTCTAATAGCCTCCTTTTCAGTAATGCTTACTCAACCTAATTCTTGGCTTTCATGTTCTTATTGCAGAAATTTCTTCTACATTTATATAATTCTGCATAGGGAAATACTATCAGTCTTGAAGTTTCAGTTTATGAAACTTACCTTGGTTTCTCACCCCATTATCAATTCCCACAACATTCCTCTTCTAGAGGAATTACCCTTGGCTAATATTGCAGATTATCTATTTGGTATGTTTTATACACTCCTTGATGTTCTTATACAATATCCTATCTATTACAACTCTTTTTACATTAGGCGATTAATAGTAATTGAACAAATGCATGGATATGACCGTATAAACTTCTGAAAACTTGCAGAAAAATACAGCCCTTTCTTTTTACTGATTTAGTTGTAAATATAATTGTCTTGTAGGATTTATTACAGAACTCCATAGCCAGCAAACATGAAAACATCATCAATATCTCATGTAGAGTGTTTTAGCTACTTATAATTCTTATATACATCTTTCTATATACTTTATTCCATCCAGAGATTACATGTACTACCTAAAACAATGCACACAGTACTTAAATAATTATACTTATTTTGAGGGAACTAATGAGACAAAACAAAAAGGTGTTTTATTAGGGACACTTTTTTTTAAAGTGTTTTGCATCTGTAGTTGGTTGAACCTGCCATTGGTTGGATTCACAAACTCAGTACCCTAAAATACTGAGTACTCACAGCACAACCTGGAGAAAATGCTTCCTAGTGGCTTATGACGTAGAGGTTAAATTGCAGATTATTATATAGAATTAAAGGAATAATAATTATTATAAACTCTATTTCAGATGTACATTTTTTAAAAACCTACATGGATGAATTAAATTTCTTCTCTTTCCTTTTCTCCCTCCCTGTCTTTTGGTTGCTATGGGGATTGAAACTAGAATCTCATGCATGCTGGTCAATTGTTGTACCACCAACTCACATTCTCCAGCAGTTAATTTTTAAAGTTTAGAAAGTACAACTGTGACTATGTGAGTTTTGGTAATGAATGAGAATACATTTCTTGCCTCCTTTATCATTGATCATAAAGTTTCCTTAGGTTTGAATATTTATTAAATTCTTATCAGGATTCTATGAAGCTTGATGAAGGTTAGATAACAATGATATCTTTCACAATTGTCAGTTTTGTTAAATGTTTGCTTTGATGGTTAGAAAATGTGTTATATAATTTTTTCAAACCTCTGTAGTTTGTAGGACAACAAATGCCCATGTCAGTTGAGACAGGAGCATCAGTTTCATTTCTAAAATTCATAAAGGACTTTGAATTTAACAAATGAAAAGTTAGGGTTCCTGGTATTGCCACTGTGGTCCTGTATCTGTGACAAATTCTCATAAAATCTTTCCAAATGTCAATACTGTGGTTCTTTGCTAATTAATTAATTAATGAATAATTGATGTATTGCACAGATAACAAGATTTCTCCATGAAAAGCTCTGTACTATTTGAAAGGAAAAAGAAAACAAAAAACAAACCCCCATAATATTTCTATTTATTCTGGAGGTCTGATTATTGTGGAAACATTTTTATACATTATTTTCTTGTTCTGAATTTTTTCTGGAAATCATATAAATATGATTTATATGATTAATTAATTTTTAGTCTTTGTAAAATGTGAATGAAAGGTGTTGCTGACTAAAGATAAGAATCAACAGTGGGCATAAAAGACAGAGGAGAGGAAATGAGGAAAGAGAGAGAGAGAGCAGAGTTGCCAAGGTGGGTTTAGAAATGAGGGATGGGGCTGGAGAGATGGCTCAGAGGTTAAGAACACTGGTTGTTCTTCGAAAGGTCCTGAGTTCAATTCCCAGCAACCACATGGTGGCTCACAGCCATCTGCAGAGAGATATGGCCCTTCTTCTTGTGTGCGGACAGAACATTGTATAAATAATAAATAAACCTTAAAAAAAGGAAATGAGGGATGTGGGGGAGAAGATGTGGTAAGAAATGGGTTCTTGAGATGAAGAGAAGGTAGAGAAAGGAAAATATTGGGAAAGGAGAGAGGAAGAAGGGAAAGGGGAAAGAGAAGTTTGTAGGAATGGGAGAAGAAAAAGATTAATATAGTTAATTGGCAATGTCAGCGCTGCTCAGGTAAATAAAAATACTCAAGAGTGATGTGAATGCAACTTTAGTTTTCTATTACATATTTAGTCATTAGTTTGGTAAACAACATTCTTGGTAATAAAACTCTTGCATTTTGCTATGATGTTTGGATTGCTAAGTTTAGTGTATAAAGTCTCATAGGAGTAAATGACATACACTCTTAGATTATGAAATTTTCTCCTTAAAATAAGGAGAGAATGTGGCAATTTCTTTCTCTACCCACCCCAAGAGGGATCACAAACGTGAGACTTATTTCTAATGAAAGTAACAAAGTTCTATATAGGTCTACAAAATCAGAATGACATTTATTCAGACAAACTTTATTCAGTGCCAATCAAATTCCAGGCATTAAGGTCAGCGCTGGAAATACAGAAATCAGTGTAAAATTATCCCTGTTTTGGTCGTTGGGGGTGGTCCAGTAGTAAACGGTTTTTGTTTGTTTGTTTGTTTTTGTTTTCTGGGTTTTTTGTTTGTTTGTTTTACTGATAAAGTTTTGAAAATTTTATAGTTCCTTGCATGCTACCTGCTATATAATTTCAGAGCTGAAATCCCAACACAGAAACAGGGAAGAAAAATAATCAGTGGAACAGTTTCAAAAAGCAAGTTCCAGCTGTTAATTGGCATCACATTTAAGAGTTAACGCATTCTGTTTGCATGTATCTGCCTAATGAGGGACGGGAAACTAAGGAAGATTAGTACTGTTAGAGTATCGAGTTTCTTAACGCCTACGAAAAACGAATATCAGCAGCGAGTGCTCCTTCAATGGTTGGAGACATAAAGTAATAAGCTTGCACAAGTGGAAGTCGCTGTATCTTCTGCCGCAGATTGTAAAGCCTGTGTGTTTCACCTGCTGGTAAATAAAATTCATGCTCACTCCAGCATGAATAGCATCATTGTACTTTCACATATTTCTTACCTTTTCGGAGTCACAGAATGAGTGGGGCTGGCCATTTAGATAACCCCTCTGGAGCTGGTGCCGATAGACAACTCGTTCAGGAGCATCTCTTTATTATCTGGAAAATAGTAGGAAGGAAGGAAGCCTTGAAGCCCTCCCTCTATCCACCCCCCCCCCCAAAAAAATACAGGACTCTTTCGGTGCAATGTGTGCTTTCTCTTTTATCTTCCTGAAACACTGTCAGTTAGTTACTCAAGATCCCTGTTAGCACTTACGGCTTCAGAGTGCAGTTTCCGATGCCAGTCTCTTCTAAGCTGCAAAATGCACTAGAAGTCTCTGGACGTATAGAAATGCTCTCTTTGAGCGTTAGAATAGAAACAGCCTGAACTGGTTACGTCCCAGGTTCCGCCTTTGGAGGCAACAGTTAAGCGAATGCAGGAAAAGGTGGCGATTCAACTCTGCTCAGCTCTGCCCAAGAGGTATGGAGCCCCAGAGGGAGGGAGGAGATAAGAGAGCAAAGTTTGTGCAAGCCTTCCCCTTTAACCCCTTCAGGCCTCCTTCACTGACTCTGTGGGATTATCACTGTCCTCGTCTCTTTATAAAAGCTGTTCCATTTGCCATTTAAGAGGATCAGATCTCTTGTTAAATTGAAGAGATTTTTTTTTCCTCCTAACTCTCACGGCGATATGGGTTAGAATGGAAACGTGCCAGACTGTGGTGGTATTTAAATAATTCCCTCTTTACAAACAGAGTGAATGCATATATATGTTTCTGACCTTGGGAAGCTTCTTCTAGGTATCATGTTAATAAATTTAATTTGAATATAATGTGGAAATTAAATAGCAACCTGTTAACAGTTAAGGCTAGAAAATCTTTGAAGAAAAGGTACTAGTTCCATTAGAAATGAATCATCTACATGTAGTTTACATGATCTGTCTTGTATATAATAAAAAGTTTTGCAATTATTAAAGGCCAAATTTGCATAAGGTGTTGAACATTAAAACAAAACAAAACTTCATTTCCTGAGCCAGGTGTGATGGCAGCACTTAACAGGTGGAGATAGGAAGATCAGGAATTCAGTGCCAGGATATCTTTATACTGAGTTCTAGTCTATCCTGGGCTACATGAGATTGTGTCTCCACAAAGAAAACAAAGCCAAAGAAGTGAATTTATTTCCCATAAAAACACTGTGGTTTGGGCAATATGATCTTCCCTTTAATAACCAAGAACCTAAGATTCACAGAGAAAGGCTGAAGGAGAATGGAACCAGCATTTGAAAACCAGGCTGGGTGATTCCAAGGCCTTGCCTCCCTTTTTCTGTATCAATGGTTCTTCATCTCTGGTAGTGATGGATTTCTTTGAGAATTAATGAAAATCTGGTTTGGAATAGTCGGTGTCCTTTCTCCGGTGTTTTATCACCACCAGTGCATTATTTCCCCAATAACACCTGTTCATCAAGAATTTCTATGATGGTAACTATCATAACTGTATTAAGAGCAATGTCTTGCCAATTTAAAGAAATAACTAGACTGGGCATGTGGCTCAGCAACAGAATACTTAAGCAGTATGCATTGGGGCCTAGGTTTGAATACTGGCACTGTAAAAAGAAGTAAATAAATGACTGCTCTGACTTTATTAATTAATTATTAATTAATTAATTAATTAAACTTTCATAGAATGCATTCTGACCAATCCTCTCATTCTCCACTCCACCCAGTTCTCTTCCACCTCTCCCCCCACCCCCCAAGATCCACGCCTCATCAGTTTCCCTTCATAAAAGAGCAGGTCTCCAGTGATAGCAACTGAACACATCATGTAAAATTACAATAAGACTAAGCCCAAACACTCATATCACAGCTGGACAAGGCAACCTGGTAGGAGAAAAAGGATCCCAAAGGAAGGTGAAAAAGTCAGAGACATCCCCACTCCCACTGTTAGGAGTCCCACAAAAACACCAAGCAACACAACCATAACATATATGCAAAAGGCCTAGGTCAGATCTGTATAGGCTCTCTGACTGTCGCTTCAGTCTCCATGAGCCACTATGAATTCTGTTTAGTTGCTTCTGTGGGCCATGTTCTTATGGTATCCTGTACCTCTTTGGCTCCTATAATCCTCCCCCCTTTCTTCTTCAGGGTTTCCCAAGCTCCACTTACTGTTTGGCTGTGGGCCTCTGCATCTACTTCCCTGAGTTTTATTCCCACATTCTTCTTAATAACTCACAATTTTATGTCTTCATTTCCCATCATTCAGTGGTTACAGTTGTTTGATTTCTCCTTGAAATACTAAATGACTTAGTATCTCCATCCTTAAACAGGGAGAGCATGCTGAGATTTTTCTAACTGGAACAATATACTTATGAGTAAAGAGACTACAGGGAAACCTAGTACATTTTTCTAGAGAAGTGATTTTGCATAAATATTTGGGAAAATTATAGTAAAATAATGTGATTAAAATTCAAGTTTCCAGGAAGATAAGATATGTTCTACAGTAGATGAGAAAGTCTGAAGCTAGATCATCATACACAAAATTTACAAGGAAAATGGCCTAATAAATAAGAAGCCTTATTGTAGAGGAAGCAGCAAAGGACTTTGACAGTGCAACATGAATTGGTATCTGCAAAATTGCTATCACATTCAAGAACTGGACAACGAAACTTTAAAAAAAAATGTAAAAACCACAACCAAAATCTTATAATGTTTTAAGCAAGTATATGTTTTTATATCGGGTTGTATTCATAGATATTCCTAACTGCCTTCAGCCCACATGCTGTGGGCTAGAAGCATCTGAATGAATCTTTGCCTAGGGAAGAAGTAAACTCAGGCCCTAGGTTCCACCACTGCCTCTGTTCTGTGTTGCTGAGATGAGTAGGTTTTTCTTAAGACATGGCCAAATGAAAAAATTGAGATTTGCATT
This sequence comes from Pachyuromys duprasi, assembly GCA_028658305.1. Lineage (NCBI taxonomy): Eukaryota > Metazoa > Chordata > Mammalia > Rodentia > Muridae > Pachyuromys > Pachyuromys duprasi. Next base: position 51,167,170 of record CM053742.1, read on the forward strand.
CCATCTTAAGTATCTTTATTTTGTTTATTTTAAATTGTTTTTTGAGACAGAGTTTCTCTTTGTAGTCTTTGCTGCCCTGGACTCACTTTGTACGCCAGGCTGCCCTTGAACTCAGAGATCCACTTGCCTCTCTCTCTTCCTAAGTGCTCGGATTAAAGGCATGCACCACCACAACTGGTTGCTTCATAAAATGTAATATCACCCCCTCCCAGCAATATCTCCTTCAAAGACACTTGTAGTCTATGGGCCTTAGTATGGACAAGGGGAGAAGATCTTATTTGAAAGACTGAAGAGATTTCCTTTCTCTCTCTCTCTCTCCTCTCTCTCTCTGTCAGCCTTGTTTCATGTAGCTAATAGTTGCCTCAGAATTACTATCTTCCAGAGCCTAAGCCTTCTTTAGCCTCTGATCTCCCAAGTGCTAGGATTACAGGCCTGTGCTCACAGACCCAGGAAAACTGAGGAATTTGTTCAATCTCTTAGATTGACTACATACTGATTGCTGAATCAAGATTATGTTTTGTCATTTAGTGTGAGTGCACAATTGCCATCTCTCTAGAGTCAGGGACAGAATATCCCAATAGTGTGTGTTTTATAAGGGCATTGAAAAACAATGATAAATTGCACTTTCAAAAATACCATTTGTAGGCTGGAGAGATAGTTCAGAGGTTAAGAGCACCGACTGCTCTTCCAAAGGTCCTGAGTTCAAGTCCCAGCAACCGCATGGTGGCTCACAACCATCTATAGTAAAATCTGGCGCCCTCTTCTGGCATGAAGATGTACACATAGGCAGAACAATATATACATAATAAAACTTAAAAAAAAAAGCATTTGTAGGCTGCGGAGATGGCTTAGTCCGCAAAATGTCTGCTGTTTGTATGCACACATGGACACATACTAACAATTTATTCCTTTATTCAACAAGGCAGCAGAGTGTACTATGTTCCATGCACTGTGCTGGGGTAGGTCAGACAGTCAGAAGGGAAAAAAATCCTTGACCTCAAATTGTTTATTGTCTATGGCAAAGGTAAACATTTTTTTTCCTACAAAAGGCCAGCTAGATGTCAGGCTTTAAGGGACATACATGATTTTACCTTCCCCTTTCTCTATTTATCTCCTTTAATTCTCATTATTTTGGTCTTTGTTATGTTAGGATCTTATTATGTAGTTCTGGGTAGCCTATAACTCACAATTTAGACAAGGCTGGACTTAAATTTGTGAAAATCCTTTTGCCTCTGTTTCCTGAAGATTGAAGATTGAATTTTGAGATTATAATTCAGTAGTACCACACTCATCTAGTGTGTATTATTCTTTTAAAACTAACCCTTTAAATCAGGCATGGCTCACACCTAACCCTTTAAACCAGGCATAGCTTATACCTGCAATCCCAGCACCCGAGGACCTGAGACAGGAGGATAGCTGTAAGTTCAAGGGCAGCTGTGCTACACGGTGAGTTCCAGACCACTTTAGGCCACAATCTCAAAAAAATCAAATAAATAGATAAATCAATAATTTAAAACTAAAAATGACTTCTCTTGAGAGCTAATTGAAATGAGGCCATGTGTTAGTGCTGCCTTCTGGACTGTTGTATGCTTTGTCCTAAACTACAGGCAAAACAAAATACTTAAGTACACCAATTACTACATATTATTATGATTTTTGGGAACATACTTCTTCAGCATCACAGTCATTTTACTACATTTGGCAATTGACTGCATGGGTGGCTGGGGTGGGGGTAGGGTGGAGTCCACATAAGAGCCTTTGTTGGAATGCTTTGCACGTTCCTCAAGAACGGAAACTGAAATGACCTGTTAAACAATTAGTCCTAAATAGAGTCCTTTATTTATTTATTTATTTACTTACTTACTTACTTACTTTTGCCTACACATAATCTCAAGACACTGCTACTTCTGTGATTAGCTGAATGCACGAATCTGTTATAATCTTCAGCTTCCCAGTCACTTCTCTGACTCTCCTTTCCTGCAAAGCCTTGTCCCTCAGCAACAATTAAAACCCTCTGCACTGTCATAGCCACCACTGCTACTGTAATTGCTCAATCCAGTATGGTTTCGCGGTTTCACAAATTGTTGGCTTCAACCATGATAAGGATCACAGCTTCTGCACCCAAAGTTTCTTCCCTTCATAGATCCAAAATTTGACTGTGGGCCTTTCCAAAACCATTGTGACTTCTTCCACCTCCCAAATTTCTCTGTCGTCATCAAAGCTGTCTCTCCCATCTCAGTTTACAGATTTCATAGATGTCACTCCTAGCATAGCCACTGCCCTGGTTCCCATAACCCCGCCCACGACTCCTATAGCCTCTGTTCCCTCTACTGTACACAGGGCCATCTCCCCCACAGTCACCATTATCAAATCCATTAGGAGCCAAGAAAGTCTACAGAACTCACCAGCACGTCAGCTAAAACTAATCTGTCACGAAAACTAATTTCCTGACTCCTGCTAGATTTTCCAGAACCACTTGGACCTGTTAGGCTAGATGAGACACTAGAGATTTTTTTCTTTTTTGCTTCCACCATGCTTCTCTTACTTCACAGCAGTGGCAGTTCACATGACAGTCTTTCTGAATGTCAGTGTTACTCACAGTGTCATGGTCATCAAAGGTGTAAAAAGCAGAGACCCCCTTCCCTCCAGTGCCTTTGTTAGTCATGTTTTCAAACACTTCCACTTTCTTATACTGTTCAAAGCAGTCCTGTGGGTGGTGTTACTAAATGTTTTCTTTAAGCCATCAATAAAAATGTTTTTCACAGTTACGTGGGTGCCTAATCTTTAAGAATCACCTTTTCACATGGCTTTGGTTCTTCAGCTTGTATTACCTTTCATTCATGGCTGTACCCACCTCTTCCACAATGGTGTGGAGTGACAAACCCAAACACCTAGAATGACTGGTGTTTAGATTTCTTAACCACATAATCATTGAATGTTTCTGATTGTTCAAAATGTCTCCTCAAAGACTTTTATCAGTTGTTTTAAAGCTCATTCCTCCAATGAAGAGCTTCTCAAGCTGTTCAGATTTCTTAAGAGACAAAGAAAGTTCAGTGATGTTTCATCCACTATATCCACAGGGAGAAAAGAGTAAGCTAAGGAATATATGCCAGCATATGGTGTTTAGGGAATGAGAAGACAAAGAAAACCATTCTTTAACAGTGTTTGGGAAATCAACGATTCTAGAAAGATGCAATGTTGACCCCGGATCAGAATGAACGGGAGGTAAAGACAGTTCAAGGTCAAGGGAGCTATCAAAGAGGAAAACAGTTCAGTTCACTTCAATATTTCATTTAGGGTGTGTGCACCTATGGGAGTTAGTTTCCTCCTTACATTAAGTGGATTTTCAGGATTGACAGTGTCTTTATTTTCTAATTGATCTCCCTGGCCCTTGGTGCACTCTAAAACATATAGAAAGGATAAACTGAACATTAGAGAGGTTAAGTTATTCAGTGACAGCATCTAGATCCAACTCAATTGTGCCAGACTCCAAACATGCGCTCTTAGTTACTGAATCATATTGCAACCCTACTAATAAAGCTATGTCTACTATCTATTTCGAGAATTTACAAGTCAGCAGCTTGGCTTAGCTCACTTATGATTTCATAAGGTTGAAAATGTCAACGTTCTAAAGATATTGAAGATCTTTAAGGTGAGAGAATGAATCAGTATTGTTGGGTTGGCTTCATTAGGCCTCTAGTTCTTCCTTTTCAAAACAATCCAACTTTCCCAGTGAGACTTTAGAATATGCTGTGCGATTTCATGGAATTTTTATGTTCCATTTGTACAGGTGTGGTTTTTTTTGTTTTGTTTTGTTTTTGTTTGTTTGTTTTTGTCCTGGTAGCTAAGTTTGAGCAGCACTGTTATACTGCATTTTTAATATAACATTTTAATATTTTAATATAACATTTTTATATATTTTATATATATTTATATATTTTTAATATATCATTTTTTATATATTTAGACATTTAGAAAGCATGGGAATCTCTTGCTTGCAGTACTATTCCCATCTTCATTAATCATATTTATGACTGTAGACAAGTGAGTTTACTCAGTATGGATTAAATCCATCAGTTTCTATTTGATTGGTTGGTAGGTTTTTACTGAAGTTAGCATTGTCTGGAATGTTAGATGGGACATACAGTTACTATCCTTTGAAATAACTCACATTAATGCCTGCCTTGTGCCCTTAGAGTCAACAAAAATAGAGGGAGAAATGAAGAGGAGAAAATAGGAATGGCCCAACCTTTGCTGTTGCTGGCTTTCCAGTGATCTGTGGTTCTTACTCAGAACTGTGCTTTGCACATACGGAAAAGAAAGAAGTTAGGATAATTTCCAAACATTCTGTAAATCTGAGGCTAATGAGTTTTGAGATAGGGCCTTAGTATGCATCCCTATGTGGCTTGGAACTTGCTACGTTGATCACGCTGGCCTCCAACTCACAGAGATCTGTCTATCTCTGCTTCCTGAGTGCTGAGATCAAAGGTATGTGTTACCATGCATACCATGCACACCATATGTGTTTCATGCATATGAATAACCATGTCCAAGGCATGCAAATGCCTACTGAATTTACTGTATTAAAAATATACCCGATACTTTTGGTCTACAATTAGAAATTAATTCTTGAGAAGGAATTATAAAAACTGTGTTATCCTTGTGTTTCAGTGCTTTGTGCAAACAAAATGGTCTTTTACTACTAAATAAATTGGATGTTATCACAGCAATGAATGTAATTCTCTATTCTTAGAAGAAACATTAAACTGTATTTGAAATGATTTTATGTATTTCAGGAAGTTAAAGATCAAAAACAGATCACTTGCATGTGTGGACTCAACATCAAAGGAATACAAAAGATACACATTTTAAATTACGAAGAGAATGGAAATGGGTCATTGGAGAATAAAGTTGTATGAAAGGTAAAAGGTTTAGGAGTGGTAATTGGTGAGGCAGTGCGGTGAAAGCCACAGTTTATAGTAATTTCAGAGGGGTGATCTAGTGAAAGGGAAAGCCTTGTGCTGTGGTTTGGAAGATTGCTCCACAATCTGAAAGTAGTGCAAGTGGAATATGGTTAAATCTGTAGGAGGTTGCTCATACCAGAGGGACATGATTCTCAGGATGTTGAAGCATGTGTCTTTGCAAAGGATTATGAGAACAATACTGGTCTCACCATCCCCAAGCCTATGTTTTGTTAAACATGCACTCACATGCCGTTGCCATCTGTGCCATGAGATGATGTCGTTAAATGGCATTCCTTATGGAGTTTGCGCTACTTTAAAACTGCTGGTTAAATAAATTTAGTTTTCTTTTTAAGTTACTTGCCTCAGGTCCTTTATTATAGAAATACAAAGGTAATTAAAACACCAACCTTCTTTATACAAATGTCTTGAAAAAGACACTAATAAAGAGAGTGGTGAGTGAAGTCATTTTTCACACAGGTGAATCATTATCCTCTTTAACCTGATGCACAGAATGCCCTATATCAACTATATTATTTATGAGCTCCAAATGTTGGACTGATATTCGTTACAGGAAATATTCATCCAACGTTCTTGCATTTTAAAACACCCTGCGCAGCAAGGTGACACATTTATTTCATGGACATAGTCTCTGACTGCTTTTTTATCTTTTATTTTCCCATTCTTTGATGGGAATAAAATTCCAATGATTAACAGATATTTAATTAAAACGTTCATGGTGAAGAGAGTAATGAATAAATGAAACAAATAAAAGAAGAAAGAAAACATTAGAATTAGGGTGTTGTCGTAGTTATTTTTCTATTGCTGTGACAAGTCACCATGGCCAAAGAAACATGAAATAAGCATTTAATTTGGGGCTCATGGTTCCAAGGGATAGTAAAGCACTTGTCCATCATGGTGAGGAGCATGTGAGCACAGAGGCATGATACTCAGAGCAGTAGCTGAGAGTTTACATGTTACAAAAAACAAAGAGGGAGAGAGAAGGGAAGAGGGGGAAAGAGGGAGCACTTAATTGGAAATAACATAGGGTTTTGAAAGGCCCATACAGGAGTGTAGCCACAATGCAAAATGCACTTAGTCCAACTTCGAAAGTCTGCACAGTGTTTCAGTCTCAAGACTCTTTAAAAATCCAAAATCTAATTTATTAGGTATTTGTAGGCCTCTTGTATTCTTATAGGCTTCTCCTTTAAGTTGGGGAAATCTACTATGATTATGTTGAAGATATTTTCTGGGCCTTGGAGGAGGGAATCTCCTTTTTCCTCTATTCCTATTATTCTTAGATTTTGTCTTTTCATGTTGTCTTGGATTTCTTGGATGGTCTGTGTCAGGAATTTTTTAGATTTACATTTTCATCGATTTCTTCTATTGTACCTTCTATACCTGAGATTCTTTCTTCCATCTCTTGTAGTCTATTGGTTACGCTTAACTCTAGTTCCTGTTTTCTTCCCTAAATTCTTCCTTTCCATGATTTCCTCTGTTTGTGTTTTCTTTAATTTTTCCAGTTCTATCTTCAGATCTTGAGTTGTTTTGCTGATTTCCTTCACCTGTCTGATTGTATTTTCCTGTTTTTCTTTTAATTCTTTCAGCTGTTTGTTTGAACATTCCTCTGTTTCTTTTATTATTTCTTTCAGTAATTTAATTATTTCCTCTCTGAAGGCCACAAACTGTTTGGCTGCATCTTCCCGTATTTCTTCATGGATAGCCATAATCTCTGTCTTTAACTTCCTCTATTTCTTTACAGATAGCCATAATCTGTTTCATTTTATCTTTAATTCTTTACATATTTTATTTGTTTCCTCTATTATCCTCTTCATCAGCAGAGATGTAAGACCACTTTTTTGAATTTCATTTATGCTGGGGTGTCCAGGGCTTCTTGCCCTGGATGACTGGGTTCTGGAGATGTCATATTGCTTTCTCTTTTGTTGGTTTACCTTTTACACTGGCCTCTAACCATTGGGCTATTTTAGGTGTTGGGTGTTAGTTTCTTGTGCTTCCTGGAATCCTGGGATGGGGAGAATCCCCGTGGCAGGAAGATGATTTTTCCTGAAGGAGGCCTCCTCAGCTTTTTGGGTATGGTCACTGAATGGCCGGTGTTTCTCAGGAATTTCTATTGCTCACCTCAGGCATATAGACTTGTAGTCTTTGTTGAGGGCGGGAGCCTCTCCTCTCACAGTAGAAATCCTGGAGACAGCTGCCCTGCTGCTGGGTTTCTTGTTCTGAATTTAGTGAGCTGCTGCTGTTGTTCTTACACTGTTTTCTAGGCACAGTCCTCTTGAAGAACCCAGGAGCCCGGCGGTTTGGTCAGTTTAGTTAGGGATAGCTGGTTGCCCCTTGAAGCAGTAAAAAACAAGGAAATCATGAAATTTTCAGGTAAATGGTGGGAACAGTAAAAGATCATTCTGAGTGCGCTCTCCCAGGAGCAGAAAGACACAAAGGGTGTATACTCATTCATAAGTGGATATTAGACATATAATATGCAATAATCCTACTAAAATCTGTACACCTAAAGAAACTAATCAAGATGGAAGACTCTGGCTAAAATGTTCAATCCCCATTCAGAAAGGCAAAGAAGATGGACATCAGAAGAAGGAGAAAACAGGGAACAAGTCAGGAGCCTGTCACAGAGGGCCTCTGCCTGGCAGGGTATCAAAGGAGATGATGAGACTTATGGCCAACTTTTGGGCAGCGTGCAGGGAATCTTATGAAAGAAGGGAGAGATAGAAAGAACTGGAGGGGACAGGAGCTCTACAAGGAGAGCAACAGAACCAAAAAATCTGGGCCCAGTGGTCTTTTCTGAGACTGATATTCCAACTAAGGACCATGCATGGAGATAACCTAGAACCCCTGTACATATGTAGCCCATGGCAGTCAGTGTCCAAGTGTGTTCCATAGTAATGAGAACTGTCTCTGATATGAACTGATTGGCCTGCTCTTTGATCACCTCACCCTGAGGAGGGAGCAGCCTTACCAGGCCACAGAGGAAGACAATGCAGCCACTCCTGATGAGACCTAATAGACTAGAATCAGAAGGAAGAAAAGGAAGACCTCCCCTATCAGTTGACTTGGGGAGGGGCATGTGTAAAGAAGCAGAAGGGAGGGTGGGATTGGGAGGGGAGGAGGGAGGGAGCTACAGTAGGGATATAAAGTGAACAAAGTGCAATTAATAAAAATTATAAAAAATCCAAAATATCTTTTGAAACTTAAGACAATCTCTTAATTGCAACTTCCTATAGAATAAAAAAAAAAAACGAAGTAAATACACACAAAGACATGGAATACACATTACCATTTCAAAAGAGAAGAATGAGAACATAGTGAGGGACTATTGGACCAAAGCAAGATGAAAACCCAGCAGGGCAAACTCCAAATCTTGCTATTCCATATCTAAAGTCAAAAGGTTTAGATGGCTCCACTCTTTCAGCTTTAGTGACTGCAATATACTTTTCTTTCTTGGGATGGTTTCACTCCCTGTCTGCCGTTCCCCTTGGCAGACATCCATGGCTGTAGCATCTCTAACATCTTGGGGTCTCCAAGTCAATCTAGGCTTTACCTTCACAGCTTTACATAATAGCCTTCCTTGTCCTCTATATAGGGACACCCCTGATATATGCTCAGCCTCAGTCACTTTCCTTAACCTCAGAGGAAGATTCCACTACTCCTTTACTCCTGTATCGTTCATGACTCAAAAACCAAAACCAAAAGGCCAATACTGTCAAGTTCTGCTGGCTGCTTGGGAGGCACCTGGCTCCCTTCTTGCAATATATTTGCATAACTTTTTTTTTGGTTGATTCTTTCTTTATGGAGTAAAGTTTTCTTTACATTAGGAGGAGAAGATGCCTTAGGCATTTCTTCAAGTTGCAGGGTTGGATAGGACCTTGCCCCCAAGGGCACCATTCCCTTTATTCTATTTCCTTCCAAACAAGCCTAGGCTCCAACATTAAATTTCCTGGTGTACTTTTTCTCTTCAAATTGTACATTTTTCATTTTTTTCTTGTTCTACTTGCTTTTTTTTTTCCAAATCATAGATCTTCATAACAGTGATCACTAACAACCACACAACAGAGTCAATATTAGGCTATCTAGAAATCCAATGAAATTAGTCCAAAATTCCTCAAATTAGTTTTGGTCATAATCTTAGGACAAGGGTAGAAGAGGGATTATGGGGAAGGATAACTAACCCTAATGGCCTTTGAAAAAGCTAAATGGAAACTTATTACTATACAATTTTTCTAAAAAATATGTACTATAGATATCAAAAAAAGAGTTCCCCTGCAACAAGAAGAATAATACCTTAATTACACACTTCATGCTAGTAAATCAAAGCCCCAGTACCAGAAATGAGTCACCTGTTTTTAAGTTGTTGGCCAATAGTGGTCACATAGACCACTCCCCCCTCCCCCGCTACAATTCCTGGTTACAGCCAATACTCTTGGCTAGCCTCTACAAATATTGTTGACGACAACACATACTTGAATTATATGACATGGAAAATCAAGGTAGTACTCACTTGGAAGTCTCATCTCTATTGGCTAACGGGTGTTGAAAGGTACCATGCATGTTGCCAGAACAAAAGTAATTATCACTTTAACTTGTCTGTGAACTCTGCAAGCTACAACAATGATTGACCTACAAGGTATGTTCACTGTTGCAATTGTAGCATGAACATCAGGAAATAACTAACCACCTTCTGATTTTTAAGCTAAGTCTCAGTTAATGAGATGAAACTTATACTTGACACTGTTAATAGAGCTAAGAACCAGTGACTAGGCCCTAGGGGAGATGCCAGTATTTTTTTTTCTAAAGGAACATAATATTAAAACTACTCCTAATGATATTGCTATATCCATAGATCAGAGAATCTCTCAAACTTCATTATAGAAACTTCTTATTAGTAGAGAGCACTTGACACAGAGACTTCCAGCTGGTCAACAGGCAGAGAATAAGATTATGGAGTATTCATCTCTACTTGGGGCATACATATTATACCCTTACCACCAAGGCTTGGGAATCGTT
>CM053742.1:51177664-51214331 GCA_028658305.1 Pachyuromys duprasi
CAGATATTAAGACTCACAATCAAGCCCTTGGCAGAGGGCGAGAAGTAATAATAAAAATAAGGGAAGTTTGTAAGACTGGGGGAGAACAGAGCTCCACAAAGATCAAACTGAGCAGGGCACCAGGGGTCTTATATGAGACAGTTTCTCCAACCAAGAACCATATATGGATATGGCCTAGAACCCTTGCTCAGATGTGGCCCATGATAGCTCGTTGTCGGACTGAAGACCCTAGTGAGGGAAACAGGGACTGTTTAGTCATGAACTTGATGGCTGACTCTTTGACCCTCCTCCATACATGCCAGGGAGTAACAGCCTGGCTAGATCCCAGGGGAGGACATTGCAGCCAGCCCTGAGGAGACAGGATGAGCTGGGGTCAGATGGAAGGGGAGGAGATCCTCCCCAGTTGGTGGACTTGGAGGGGGAGGGGAGGAGTTGAGGGAAAGTTGGGGAGGGTGGGAGGGAATGAGGGAGGGGGCTACGCATGGGATGCAAAAAACCTAACCTGTGATTGATATAAAAATAAATAAATTTATTTAAAAAAACTCAATACAATGAATAAATCTCATTTTTTTTCTTCAGCTAACACCTTTAGTAGCTCTTACTATTTCACAGCTCCAACTGTCAGGATTCTGCAAATGGTGATTCTTGGAACTAGAGCTCTAGGAGACTGGCTCAGGCCCAGAGACCCATTTAGCTGCTGCTATGTTTTGAAATCACCCTGCAATGCTTCTAAGTGCCAAATCTCATGCTAACTCAGTGGCTTGACTCTGCAAACTTAACAGGATCCCAGGAAGCTCATTGCAACACTGTGAGTTGTTGCTGTTGCTCAGCTAGGGAATTGTTACTGTGAGTTACAGATCTCTATACCCTAGACAAAAATACTGAGCCCAAAGGGAGCACTGCTGATCTTTGAGTAGGGGGAAAGGCCTGGGACCTCAAAAACATTTAATGCTAATTCTCTCTCCTAAGGGCAACATGAGAGGCAATGAGAAAGTCCTCCTTGCTTTTGAAGGATGTCTAGGTCAAATAAATGGATGCTTTTGGTTGGAAAAGTACAGTCTTTGTTTCTGTAATAGAAACTAAAACTTGCTATGCAGCATTTGTGTGTTTGTGTGTGTGCGCGCGTGCGTGTGAGCAAGCGAGCGAGAGAGAGAGAGAGAGAGAGAGAGAGAGAGAGAGAGAGAGAGAGAGAGAGAGAGGGAGAGAGAGAGAGACTTAAAGTAATGCCCGCTTAATATTTTAAGACAGGATTGAGTCTGGAAACAAAACTGATTAAGGGATGGGAGGCTAGATTTGGATTCCTACTTAGGTTTAACCATCTTTAAGTGAGGTAACAGACCACACTGGGTTGGATCTCTGAAGTGATACCTGTAGGATTCATTACTATTTAAACCCCCCTTCAACAGCTTCTACTTTTATCCATTTCAAGGCAAGTTCTCTTAGCTTTCTGTTTACTAACCCGACTGTCCTGAGAACATCTTTTGTGACCTTACATCACATAGCCTCTCAGAGCCTCACTGAACCTCTGACTGGCTTTTCTCCAAGTGAGTCATATTCAGCCCATAACTTCATTATCCAAGAATCTTGGTATCTCTTCCTGGTATCTCTTCTTATTTCTTCACCTGGATAACTCACTTTTCACTAGAGTAATTGATGAAGGTGCCAGGTAGATAGTTCTACCTCAACTAAAGAACACAGCATGTCTTCAGGGAGCGAAGTTCAATACAGAATCAGGGAAAGACAATAGAATCTTATGTGAATTTACCCTTCCCAGCTCAGCTCCAGAGAATCCATATAAACATGTTATTTGGCATGGGTGTTCCCTAGGGGAAGGTGATAGAATATAGGGATTAGTTTAAAGCTAATAATATTAAAGTTTAAGTACAAGTATAAACAAGTACCTTTAAAATGTATTAATCCATCTCCATGCTCTCCCAAGACACTTGATTATCTGTGAATATGAATGTGAAATATATGTATCATGAAACTGTAAAATCGCTTTCAGAATGATGCAGGGAAACATTGAAACTGTGAAAGTAGGAACTGAGCTCTCCAGAGGGAATCACAAATGCCAATCTGCCTCCTCATGCTCACAGAACTCTGTGACTCACTGAGAGTTCTTGGTAGCCTGAATTGTTAAAATCATGAATTTGTTTCCCTTCAACACAGATGTGGTTGTTTAGCCAAAAAACTCTAAAACTTTTCCCTTAAAACAAACTACTTTTAAGGGTAGGCCACATGCCCAGCAATAGAACTCAACAGAAAACAAATTCAACGGCATCTTTGGAGGCTCCTTGCCTCATCAGGCAGGGCTTCTTTTGTTTCTTATTTTTTTATATTTTATTATTATTTAGTATGTATTATTAATTTGTTCTCTCTCTCATTTTCTTTTATGCTACAGGTCTTCTGAATATATGTTGTAGCTCCAGTTTTGTATTTTTATGTGATTCATCAGTTAGAGAATGGATCAGTCTCTGTGTCTATATCTGTTTCTTGTGTCTTTTTTTTGGGCCATGTTCATTCTGTTTCTTTGGTCCTATTCCAGTTTATTAGTTTTTGTTTCATCTTATTACATTATGTATTATTATTGTCCTTTAGGAGTTTTCTAATGAGAGACAGTAAGGAGGTGGTTCTAGATAGATGAGGTGGGAAGAACTGGGAGGAGTAGAGAAAGGAAACTATAATCAGGATGTATTATAAGAGAAAAAATCCATTTTTGATAAAAGGGAATAAAAAGGACCACAAAACAAAACAAAACATTCCCCTCTCCCATGCAGAACCATCTTCCTTGGATTCTGTTTAGAGCTACTATGGGACCTAATGGGTTTTGCCATATTTATTGAAGTATCCTTTCTCTCAAATAAACTGGGAGCTCCTCCATGGTATAATCCTTTGCATCTTCATTATGCCTCACACCCCACAACATCTAAGTCAGTTCCTAGCAAAATGAAGGCAGAAAAATCTCAAAACTATTGTAAGCTCTTGGGAAATTGTCCTCACATTTAGCTCTTCTGTGTGACAAAGAAAATACGTGTTCTTGACTGTCGCTGATAACTCTCTCATCACCATAAGGAGAACCTAGCTTTAGATAATAGCTGATGCTTTCAATAATAAAAGAAGGAATCTGAGTCCATAATGATATTTTTATTACGGTAAGAATATATGTGTGTATATATACATGTGTACACACACATATATATAAATACATACATGTAATATATAACTTACCATCTTAACAATTTAAAGGATATTGTACAGTGCAATTAAACAATAACATTGTTGTACAATTGTCAACACTATCAATGTCCAGCACTCTTTTATCTTCCTTAACTGATATAAAAAATAATGTAAAATCCACTGTAAATGACAATTCTGCTTTCCTACTCTCTTGTCACTAGTAATAATCATTTCCGCTTTCTGTATGAATTTGTACTAGATATTTCACGAAAAGAAATCACATAATGGTTTACCTTTTGTGACTGGTTTATTTCACTTACCATAATGTCTCCTAGGTTCACCCATGTTGCAGCACATGTCAGAACCTTCTTTTATAAAAGGTGGTATTCTACTTTCTAGACATACATTTTGTTTATTCCCACATATTTTGGCAGGCACTTGGATTGCTTTCATGTTTTAATTGGCATGGATGATGCTATGTGAATGAGCATACAAATATCTGTTTATGTTCCGGTTTGCAATTCTTTGGGGCATATGCTTAGAAGTGAGACTGCTGGAACATATGGTCATTTTATCTCTGATTTTTTAAATTTTATATTAATCACAGGTCATGTACTTTGTATCCCAGCCGTAGCCCCCTCCCACATTCCCTCCCTCATCTCCTCCCTGCCCCTTTCCAAGTCCACTGATAGGGGAGGACCTCCTCCCCTTCCATCTAACTCTAGCTTATCAGGTCTCTTCAGGAATGGCTGCAATGTCCTCTTCTGTGGCCTAGCAAGGCTGCTCCTCCCTCGGAGGGCAGGGGGGTCGAAGAGCCAGCCATTGATTTCATGTCCAAAATAGTCCCTGTTCGCCTTACTAGGGTACCCACTTGGATACTGAGCTACCATGGGTTATATTCAAGCAGGGGTTCTAGATTATATCCATACATTGTCCTTGGTTGGAGAAACAGTCTCATAAAAGATCCTTGTGCCCTGAAATATTTGGTCCTTGAGGAGCTCCTGTCCTCTCCAGGTCATACTAACTCCCCCTTCTTTCATATGATTCCCTGCACTCTGCCAAAGGGTTGGTTATGTTTCTTAATATTTGCTTTGATACCCTGCTAGGTAGATTCTTTCCGAGGTCCTCTGTGGTAGGCTTTTGTCCTGCTACTTGTTTTCTCCTACATCCAATGTCCATCCCATTTGTATTTCTATGTGAGGATTGATCATCTTACCCCAGGTCTTCTTTCTTGTTCATCTTCTTTAGGTGAATAGATTTCAGTATGTTTATCCTATCTTATGGTCTATATAAGTGATTATATACCATGTGTGTCTTTCTGCTTTTGGGATACCTCAGTCAGGATGATCATTTCCAGGTCCCACCATTTGCCTGCGAGTTTCATGATTTCTTCATTTTTAATTGCTGAGTAGTATTCCATTGTGTAAAAGTACCACAATTTCTGTATCCATTCCTCAACTGAGAGACATCTGGGTTGTTTCCAGGTTCTGGCTATTACGAATAAAGCAGCTATGAACATAGTTGAGCAAATGTCCTTACTGTGTACTTGAGCATCTTTTGGATATATGCCTAGGAGTGGTATAGCTGGATCTTGAGGAATCACTATTCCTAATTGTCTAAGAAAGCACCAAATTGCTTTCCAGAGTGGTACTACAAGTTTCCATTCCCACCAGCAATGGAGGAGGGTTCCTCTATATCTAGATCCTCTCTAGCATGTGTTGTCACTTGAGTTTTTGATCTTGACCATTCTGATGTTTGTAAGGTGAAATCTCAGGGTCATTTTGATTTGCATCTCCCTGATGGCTAAGGATGTTGAGCATTTCTGTGTTTTTCTGCCATTCTACAGTCCTCTACAGAGAGTTCTATATTTAGCTTCATACCCCATTTTTTAATTGAATTACTTGATTTGTTGCTTTTTAACTTCTTGAGTTCTTTATATATACTTGTTATTAATCCTCTGTCAGCTATAGGGTTGGTGAAGATCCTTTCCCAGTCTGTAGGCTGTTGTTTTGTTTTGATGACAGTGTCTTTTGCTTTACAGAAGCTTTTCAGTTTCATGAGGTCCCATTAATTGATTGTTGCTCTTAGGGCCTGTGCTGTTGGTGTTCTATTCAGGAAGTCGTCTCCTGTGCCAATGAGTTCTAGGGTCTTTCCCACTTTTTCTTCTAACCGATTTAATGTGTCTGGTGTTATGTTGAGGTCTTTGATCCACTTGGACTTCAGTTTTGGCAGTTGTGATTTAGATCATGAGATACAAAGGTGATCTAGGGATACCCATTCTCACCATTGCAAGGAGCCTCATAGCAAAAAACAACAGGATAAGAGAAAAGGAAAGCTCAGGCCTATGAGAAAAAGCTTCTAGAACCTGTAAAGGGCAAGGAGTGGTATTTCTTTTAGTATTTCTAGAAAGAATGCAGTTCTGCCATCACCTCGATTGTAGTCCTACCAGACTTATTTCAAACATGCAGCCTAGAACTGTTAAAGTTTTTTTGATCAAATATTTGTTTATAACAACATAGTAATTGTAATAACAAATATCCTATCTTCTTGTGTAAACTGCTTAGAGCTGAATTTTGTGTTATTTATAGTTAAGTGTAACTTAAATGACCACATCAAGTAAGCCAAAAATAAAATAGCCAATTTCACTTTTTCAGTGAACACCAATGATGTAGTAATCAATCATATTTAAGGAGGTAGGTGTTAGTAACTCAGCATATGCCAAAGGTCTGGCTCCATAAAGAAATGGTGATGTGTGTTTCGGTTAGAGAACAATCAGAATGGCACTCAGTAAATGTTTGCTTGATTAATACATGAATGACTTTGTTGGTGAATTTGATTATTATAGCACCCTTCTCTGCTGAATGAGTCTACGGTACTGAGCAGAAAGGGTTGTGGATTCCTCACAAGACTCTGGCTTGGCAGGCATCTTTAAAGGTAAACTGTGCATAGGAGTTGATTGTTGCCCCGAGAGGCTCATCTTATAAACTCTGGCTCTTGTGAAAATCCCAGCTCACTTCCCACGGGGATCTTTTCCTTCTCTGTTATTTGTTGTTCCATCACCCAAACAAGAAATCTTGTCATTACGTCCCCAGGGACAGAGAGCTAGGCCAAGTATCTTGGGCCATTCTGCTATAAGTCCAGTGAAGCCAGAAATGTCTCAGCCCCTCCATACTCACATCCTGATTCCACATTAGGTAGCCAGGCATTGTTGCCTTGAAATAGACCCAAAAAACAACAGCAAAAACTCACCATGAACAAAAAGACAGGCTTATTTCCTTCCCCTTCCTGATGTTTGTATTTGATTCCAGAACTGGCTTTCCCCTCTTTTTTCTTTAATGAGAGTTGGGGAATTACAGAACAGCACTGAAAAGACAGAAAAAGGTCCTGTGCTTATATGTAAAGCTGTTTCCTGGGATAATGTTTTCCATTCTGTCAGGCATCTGTTTTCCAAAGAAGAGATACAAACAACTGGAGATGTAATTATCTTTCTGTCTAGGATCATTCGTCATGTCAGTTGAGGATTACTTAGAAATTTAGCTTCCCTAAATCTTCTCAAGCTGCTTCAGTTTGGGCTTTTCACAGTGGGTCAGTGATCTAATTAAAGCTTACGTACTGTCCCAGACAACTGGCACCCAGACCTCAAGAATCATAGGAAACTATTTCTGTGAAAACAGGTCTTCAGCTAACTACATAACCATTGGGATTCCAGGCTTGAATCCTGACCCAGCCTGTCCAGGTGAGTGTGCCTTATCTTATGTCCCTCATAAATTCACATCTGATGTAGTACTTCTTTTTGGAGGAAGACAGGCCTGGCTTAAAATCTTTGCTGTCTCACAATACTGTTTGAAGGTAATTTTTGAGGTCATTTAACCAGTTCAACTCTAAATTCTGGCTTCTGCAAGATAAAGATAATAACTACCTCACAGTATTGGTGCTGACATTAAAAGAATAATGTGCACCCAAATGTTTAGTAAATGAAAAAAAAAGGAAACATTTGCAGTGGCTACTTGGGGGTTAAGTTTTTGTCCTAAGACAATCTAGACTTGGTTAATATTAATAGAGCTATTTTCTGCAGGATCATTAAAATGAACTCTTGATAGACCCTTCCAGAGCCACAGCTTCAGTCTTGCACGAAGAGAGTACAAATCAGATATGGCATTTAATAGTCCAGTATGCCTCAGTTCCGCCACACGCCCTTTATTATGCCATATGCTAAGGAAGAAGCAGCATCCCTCCACAGCCAGAAAGCATTTAGTCTAACAGGTTTAAGGTTATTTCTTGAGGTACACAATCAGCAAGCCTATTGTCTAATTGGATAAAAGGATATTCCACTCCACTTCCTTCAGTGACTCCAAGGCCCCAATCATGCAAATCTGCCTGGCTGAACAGGTTGTCCTTCCTTCTCCCACTGTTAAATTTTCTCAGTTCACTTCTTTTTCATGTGAAATTAAGATTCAAGGGGTGTATAAATCTCCCTTGTTTGAACTACTGACTACAGAAAGTATTGTTAGAGTCTAATTCACTCCACTTTAAGAGGAGTACATTAATCACTTTCCTATTCAAAAAGAGGTACATTAGGTCATTAAGTGATCAGTACAAGTGTACACCACGAGAATGGTACTGAGTGCAAAGAGAATTTGTCTCCTTATCCCTTAGTGGACTGTCTTACATCAATGTAAGAACCCAGTAATTCTTTCTTTCTAGCATAATTTCTTCTAAACTTTGTCATTAGAAAAAGAAATAAATGCATATATTTGTGGCTCAGATGACTACGAAGAGTAACAAATACTTTAAGAGAGAAGCCAAAATATTCTATGCTAGGATATAGTTTTGGTTGTTGTAACAGAACCTAATTAACAAGACCTGAAATGAAAGTTAAGGTCTGAAGGGAGACAGATTGCTGATACATTAGATTGTCTAGGAACCTAGACTCCTTGTCCCATAATACTTTTTGGATAGTTTTCTTGTTCATATGGATCAAAAGGCTTTCCACAATGTTGAGGAGCCATGCAGTGTGAAGAGAACAGGAGGGACTGTTTTCTCTTAAGTATTTGACCACAGAGATCTTCGTGTCTCTTTCATGCACATCTCACTGATTTTTATCCATGGCCACAAGATAATGCAAGGAAGTAGAGGAATGAACTCTTTACCTAGACTTTCATATGCCCAGCTAATAATCATTTTACTGGACATAAAAGAGAGGATAATGGACATGATGTAGCAATAAACAACCCTGAGCAAAGGGCCATGTCACTAATGTCATCATGACAGGTAAAGTAAAAATAACATTTTTAACTGTACAGGATTGTTTTAGCTATTCTTAGTTTTTTCGTTTTTCCATATGAAATTGAGAATTACTCTTTCAAGGGTCTGTAAAGAATTGTGTTGGTATTTTGATGGAAATTGCATTGAATCTGTAGATTACTTTTAGTAGGATGGCCATTTTCACTATGTTCATTCTACCTGTCCATGAGCATGGGAGATTGTTCCATCTTCTGGTTTCTTCTTCAATTTCTTTCTTCAGAAATTTGATTTTTTTTTCATACAGGTCTTCAATTGCTTGGTTAGAGTCACACCAAGGTACTTTGTGTTATCCATCCCTGATCTCAAGCTGTATTATAGAGCAAAAGTAATAAAAATAGAATGGTACTGGCATAGAAACAGAATGGTGGATGAATGGGATCAAATAAAAAATTCAGAAATAAACCTACACACTTATGGATACTTGATTTTTGACAAAGAAGCCAAAATCATAAAATGGAAAAACAAATGGTCTGGTCTAACTGCATGCCTACATGTAGAAAAATACAAGTAGATCCACATTTATCACCTTGCACAAAACTAAAGTCCAAGTGAATTAAAGACGTCAATATAAAACCAGACACACTAAACCTGTTGGGAGAAAAAGTGGGGAAGAGCCTTGAACTCATTGGCACAGGAGACAACTTCCTGAACAGAACACGAACAGCACAAGCTCTAAATCAACAATCTATAACTGGTACCTCATGAACCTGAAAAGCTTCTGTAAAGCAAAGAACACTGTCAACAGAACAAAAGGCAGCCTACAGACTGGGAAAGGATCTTTGCCAACCCTACATCTGACAGAGGGCTAATATCCAGAATATATAAAGAACTTAAGAAGTTAAATACCAACAAATCAAGTAATCCAATTAAAAATGGGTACAGAGCTAAACAGAGAATTCACAATGGCGGAATATTGAATGGCAAAGAAACACTTAAAGAAATGCTCAACATCCTTACTCATCAGGGAAATGAAAATCAAAATGACCCTGAGATTTCATTTTACACCCATCAGAGTGGCTATGGTAAAACAACAACAAACTCAAGTAACAACACATTCTGGAGAGGATGTGGAGAAAGAGGAACCCTCCTCCATTGCTGGTGGGAATGTAAATTTGTACAACCATTTTGGAAATCAATCAGGCTCTTTCTCAGAAAATTAGGAATATTGCTACCCCACAATCAGTTATACCACTCCTAGGCATATATCTCAAGTATGCTCAACTATTCAACAAGGACATTTGCTCACCTATATTAGTAGCAGCTTTATTCATAATAACCAGAATCTGGAAAAAAACCCAGATGTGCCTCAGTGGAGGAATGGATACAGGAATTGTGATACATTTACACAATGGAATACTACTCAGCAATTAAAAACAAGGAAATCATGAAATTTGCAGGCAAATGGTGGGAACTAGAAAAGATCATACTGAGTGAAATATCCCAGAAGCAGAAAGACACTCATGGTATATACTCACTTATAAGTGGATATTAGCCATATAATATACAATAAACATACTAAAATGTATATACCTAAAGAAGCTAAGGAACAAGGAACACCCTAGGAAAGAGGCTTAATCCTCATTCAGAAGGGCAATAGGATAGACATCGGAAGTAGGAAAAGACAGGGAACAGAACAGGAGTCTTTCTGAGGGGGCCTCTGAAAGGCTACCTATCAGAGTATCAAAGCACATGCCTAGACTCACAGGCAAACTTTAGGCAGAGTGCAAGGAATCTTGTAGAAGAAGGAGGAGATCGAAAGATGTGAAGGGGAAAGAAGCTCCATGAAGGATCAACAGAACCAAAATTTCTGTGCTCAGAGGGTCCTGTAGAGACTGATGAATCAACCAAGGACCATGCATGGAGAGGATCTAGACCCCTTAGTCACATGTAGCCCATAGGCCACTCAGCTTCCATGTGGCTTCCCTAGTAATGGGATCAGGGGCTATCTCTGACATGGACTCAGTGGCCGGTTCTTTGATCACCTCCCCCTGATGAGGTGGCCTAACTAGGCCACAGAGAAAGTGGATCCAGACAGTCCTGATGAGACTTGATAGGCTAGGGTCAGATAGAAGGGGAGGAGGACCTCCACTATCATTGGACTGTGGGAGGAATATAGAGGGGGAAGAGAGAAGGTGAGTAGGACCAGGAGGAAATGAGGGAGGGGGCTACAGCGGTATACAAAGTGCATAAATTATAATATAATAATAATAATAATAATAATAATAAATAAACAATAAATAACTTTTATAAGATTTTTGTGTTTTTTTTAAATCTCTAGAAGAAAAACATTAATAACTTGTATTCTGATCATAAACATCCTTGGGTTTCATTTATGACTGTAAATACACCTAGGCAGCCACAAAGACAGGATTGACACATAGTTAATCTGTCCTACTGTGGCTGCTCCAGTGTTGAATTCCTGATTTCTTTTCTTTCATATTGCTTGTAAATGGCTACTGCTCTTTGGATGACCACCCTCCCTATGATCTGTACTTCCCATGATTTAGAAATTGAAGAATTGAAGCCTGGTTAAGCTAAGACATTGTCAATTCTGATTATTTCCCACCAGTAAATAGAGATAACATTCTATTTTGGCCCTTACTGGTGTGCTAGAGATACCCCAGGAGGAGTTAACTGAGGACTTTCCTACTGCTTGATTACACACATACTTGACAGCTAGTATTAGTAAACTTTCTACACAAGTGATCATGGCTGACAGTGTGTCACAATTTCTGCATCGCAAACATGTGAAATTCCTTTTGTAATAAAGGAATTTCATCCTAAACTAGTCAAAGAAAAATTTTCTTCTTTATCTTTTCTTTTTAAGCATTTATTTATTTATTTATTATCCATTACAATTTATTCACTTTGTATCCCGGCTGTAACCCCCTTCCTCTTCTCCTCCCAGTCCCATCCTCCCTCCCTCTTCTCCCCCTATTCCCCTTCCCTTGTCTACTGATAGGGAGGTCCTCCTTCCCTTCCATCTGACCCTATCCTATCAGGTTTCATCAGGACTGGCTGCATTGTCTTCCTTTGTGGCCTGGTAAGGCTGCACCCCCAAAGGGAAGGTGATCAAAGAGCAAGCCACTGAATTCATGTCGGAGATAGTCCCTCAAAGAAGAATTTTCAAGAGAGGTCTCAGTAAAAAAACATGAGAAGGCCTTAAATTAAGGTCTTCCCACTGCCCCACTTGGCTCCCACAGTTGCTCTATCTTATCTAGTGTCCATGATGTGACCCGCTTTTAACTAACTTTATGGGCCTAGAGTAAGAGCTAGCATCTCCTAACTTGCTTTTCCAACCACAAATGCAGTGATCCAGCTCACTTTCATATCACACAATTATAATAACAAATAATGTCTCAAAATACACACATATAAATCAATTTTGCCAATTAAAAACAGCATAGAAACAAAAAAATCATTGCAAAGGTTCATTATATTATGAAAATGGCCTTCCTTCCCACTGCTCCAAATCTACCTTTTATATAACGATGCCCTCTGCTGTTTTCTGATATAATATACTTTATACCTAACAGTACTTGGTCTGTGTCATTTTGTCTAAGTTCATTGTTGGAGTGACATTTGGAGATCGTCTATTCTTATTTTAAAGATGAATCAGAAAGGTAAATGCAGCGTAAGAAAGTACCTAAAATAAGTCACACCACAGGCAGACCTCAGACTTCTTGAATACAAGATCGAACATCTTTAATCAGAATGCCACTACAGTATCAAAATACTCTTGAGGGGGTGCATGCCTATAATCCCTGCACTAAGGAGGATGGAGTATGAGAACTGTGAGTCACTGAGCAGTCTAAACTATGTAGCCAATGTCAGGCTAGCCTTATTTATAATGAGGCCTTGTCTCAACAAAGCAATTAAACCAAACAAAACCTACTTTTGAGTTTGGCCTAAGTGTATCAACAGACTTGACTATCTTGACTGACACTTTTTCTCCATACTAAATTCACCTACCTAGTCACCCAATATAGAAATACAAAGTCACTATTTTAGTCACAAATGCCTATTTACTTTATCAAAAAATAAATTTTGCTGTGTGCTATAGGCTTAGATTTTCCAACAAAATTACTTTATTTAGGGTTCTTAAACTTTTCTACTTGTCTTCCAACCCATTGACCAGAAGTAGGGGAGAAAGAATGTTATTAGGAAAAAAAAAGTTGTAAACCATTTTAGAAGTAGTTCCTTGGGGTGAGTCCACTCTTCCTCGTCTGGTAGTCCAGGCCAAATGCCAACACTAAACAACAACACAAATCAGCACGATTCAGCAGATCAGGACAAGTCAGGGAAAGCTGCAAGACTGAGTTGAATTGCCCCAAGAGGTTCTCTGGAACGTTTCTCTCTGCAAAGTAAAAGTGTCTAATAAAAACAAGAGCAGCAATGTCCATCCAAAAAGCTTTGTCTCACTCTCCATGAGCTTCTATATATTTCTTCTCCTCAAAGTCCACCCACAGATGTTTTTGCCAGGCCAAAGTTACACACTTACCATGAGACAGATCTCAGCAAAACATCACATGGCACAACTGAAATCTTCAAAAAACTTCCACTTCAGTGTGCACTCAATCAATCTCAATTTTTAAGTGTTTTGCCCATTTTCCCATTGTAAATGTCTTCACTTGAGCCTTCCTCATTTTTAACCTGTAAAACTTCAGGAGCTTTCTAAATGTTTCAGCATTTGCTAGGCTCATTCAATCAACAAATTTTAGCTTTGATCAAAAAATTATAAAACCCCAAAACTTCACCATGTCAAACCAAATAAGTCGAGTATTGCATGTTTTCCCTGAAACATGAAACCTATAACAATCCTAAAAACAGAAGAGGGGCATTTAGAAAATAAGAAAGGAGGAGGATCATTCTCCTTTGGAAGAATGAAATGTGGGTGTCCAAAACTAAGATTTTATAAACATGTGTGAAAATATCCTAGTGAAATATCATAACTGTATTCTGTAATTAAGACGCATAAATAAAAAATCACTTCAAAACACCTTCAATATTTCAACATTTAAAATATGTGTCCTAAAGGAGTGAATGTCCAGTGGAAAGAAAAAAAATATGAAAATATAGGTCAGGTTGGTAGCAAATGCCTATAATCTCAAACCCCAGAAGCAAAGGCAGAAAGATAGTGCATTTAAGGACAGCTATAAAATAAGACCCTATCTGAAATAAATAGAAGAACAGAAAACAAGAGCAAATGAATGAAACAAACAACAAATGAATGAATGAAAAATTCTGGTTCTTTCAAATATGAAAACAACTGCCTCTTCCTATTACCCAGTCAACCTTCTTCTGTTCTCATGTTTTATTCTATTTCCCCTTTTGGTTTTAGATTACACATATCAGAGAATGCTTGTCTTTCTGAGTCAACAAAGACTTAGTAGTATCTCCAAACCAGTAAGGCTTAGTTGGGACTATTTTGAAGTATACCTTAAAACACATCTTACAATGTGAAGAAGGCTTGGTTACAACGACCAAAAGGACTCAGCAGTAAGAATAGCAAAAAGTGATTTGAGTATAACTTATTGGGTAATAATAAGTTTATTTATTCTTTAAGTTCCTGGAATGAACAATAGAGTTTATTTGCACTTGAACCTTTCCAGACAGAAGTTTTCTTTAAAATAGAATGATGGTAATGAGGAGCATGGAACAGTAACCTGTTGAAGCACACTACTTTAACTTGTCATGTTGGATAGTTTTGTATCCATGCTAGCAGGAGGGAAGATATTTTAAAGAGAGACACTTTTACTCTTCCTTTGGCTAAGAGACCATTAAAACAATGGTAACCAGGGAATTGGAATTTCCCAGGAATCTTATTCTAGGAGGAAAAAAGCAAAAGCCTATTGCCAATTAAAGGAGAAATTTGCCTCTCATGAAGAGATTTTACACAGTATTCAGACAACTTATTAGATCACATTGAAGAATAGATTAGAGTCCAGGCAATGGTGGGTTAATCACGAAGGTGAATGACCTCATCTTGACCAGTATGATTTAGTTATCCACAGGTCTTGTGCTCCATTTAAAAACCTAAAGCTCAAGTTGTGGATCTTGCAAATGAGGGACAGGATTTCTATCACAGGATTTTTTATTAGCTACTCTTTCCGATGTGGCCACATTTGAACACAATTCTCCCTTCTTTTCACTGGTCCTTGTGCCAAAGCCTAGCTGCTTAGGTCTGTAAGGCACCAGGCTTTGACCATAACAAGTTTGATGACAGTTTCACTCTCTTAGGTAACTACAACAAGATATGAACCACATGTGTGAAGGAGGGTGTGGTCAACAATCTCTACAACAGAGTGGAAAGAATAGGAAAAGATTTTGGAGCAGAGGCTGCCTCTGACTCTGTTGCCTGCCTTAGGACCCCTTTCCCCTAACTGAGCTGTCTTGTATGGCCTCAACAGAAGATGTGCCCAGTACTACTTGATATGCCAAGGTGATATCTATGGGAGGTCTGCCCTTCTCTGAGAGGAAAGGGAGGGGGCATAGGAGGAGGAGGAGGAGGAAATGAGAAGTGAGTGGGAGGGACTGGGAGGAGAGGAAGGAGGGGAAGTTCTGATTAGGATGTGAAGAAAATGAATGAATGAAATGGAAAAAAGAGAAAAGATTTTAGACTTGAACTGTGTCTTTTTTTAAATTTTAATTGAGATTTATGACATTTAGTACTCAAAGCCATTGTATGTTACATTTTATTTTACAATTCGGCATTCTTAGAGTAATTCATTTTATTCTATGGTAGCATTCTTTTTCATATTAATCTTTATATTTTATATTAATCACAGGTTATTTACTTTGTATCCCAACCATAACCCCCTTCCTTATTTCCTTCCAACCCTACCCTCCCTCCTTCATCTCCTCCCTGCCCCCTTCCAAGTCCACCGCTAGGGGAGGTCTTCCTGATCCTAGCTAATCAGGTATCTTCCAGAATGGCTGCCATGTCCTCCTAGGTGACCTAGCAAGGCTGCTCCTCCCTCGGGAGGTGGGGTAGGTAAAGGAGCCAGTCACTGAGTTCATGTCAGAGACAGTCCCTGTTCACTTTATGAGGGAAACCACTTGGATACTGAGCTACCATGGGCTACATCTGAACAGGGGTTCTAGGTTATATCCATACATGGTCCTTGGTTGGAGAAACAGTCTCATAGATGATCCCCGTGATATATTTTGTCCTTCTGGAGTTCCTGTCCTCTCCTAGTCATATTACCTCCCCTTTTTATCTTACGATTCCCTGCACTCTGCCGAAGGTTTGACTATGAGTCTCAGCATCTGCTTTGATACACTGCTAAGTAGAGTCTTTCAGAGGCCCTCTGCTGTAGGCTCCTGTCCTGTTACTTGTTTCCTCCTACTTCCCATGTCCATCCTATTTGTTTTTCTAAGTGAGGATTGATCATTTTACCACAGGTCCTCTTTCTTGTTTATCTTCTTTAGGTGCACGTATTTTAGTATGTTTATCCTATCTTATAGGTCTATATAAGCAAGTATATACCATGTGTGTTTTTCTGCTCCTGGGATACTTTACTCAGAAAGATCTTTTCTAGATCCCACCATTTGACTGCAAATTTCATGATATCCTTGTTTTTAATTGTTGAGTAGTGTTCCATTGTGTAAAAGTACCACAATTTCTGTATCCATTCCTCCATTGATGGACATCTGGGTTGTTTCCAGTTTCTGGCTATTACGAATAAAGCTGCTACAAACATGGTTGAGCAAATGTCCTTGTTGTGTACTTGAGCTTCTTTTGGAAATATGCCTAGGAGTGTATAGCTGTATCTTGAGGAAACACTATTCCTTATTGTCTGATAAAGCACCAGATTGATTTCCAAAGTGGTTGTACAAGTTTACATTCCCACCAGCAATGGAGAAGGGTTCCCCTTTCTCCACAACCTCTGCAGCATGTGTTGTCACTTGAGTTTTTAACTGTTGCCATTCTGATAGGTGTAAGGTGAAATCTCAGGGTCGTTTTGGTTGGCATCTCCCTGATGGCTAAGGACGTTGAGCATCTCTTTAGGTGTTTCTCTGCCATTCTATATTCCTCTGCAGAGAATTCTCTGTTCAGCTCCATACCTCATTTTTTAATTGGATTGCTTGATTTGTTGCTTTTTAATTTCCTTAGTTCTTTATATATTTTGGATATCAGCCCTCTGTCAATTATAGGGTTGCTGAAGATCCTTTCATTTGTCATTTTGTTCTGATGACAGTGTCTTTTGCTTTACAAAATATTTTCAGGGTCATGAGGTCCCATTTATCGATTGTTGCTCCTAGAGCCTGTGCTGTTGGTGTTCTGTTCAGAAAGTTGTTTCCTGTGCCAATGAGTTCCAGGCTCTTCCCTCCTTTTTTTTCTAACCGAGTTAGCATATCTAGTTTTTTGTTGAGATCTTTGATCCACTTGGACTTTAGTTTTGTGCAGGGTGATAAATAGGATCTATTTTCATTTTCCTGCATGTAGACATCCAGTTGGACCAGCACCATTTGTTGAAGATGCTGTCTTTTTTTCCATTGTCTGATTTTGGCTTCTTTGTCAAAAATCAAGTATTCATAGGTGTTTGGGTTTATTTCTGGTTAACTATGTCTTAAAATGTGAATAATGGTCCACATTTGGAAACATTGCATTTGCTTAAGCATTTTTTTTTTCATTTGACTGACATTCATGTTGTTTCCAATTTGGGACTATTATGAATAATGCTGTTGTGGGCATTTATATACTCAGCTTTTGAGCACCCATGTTTTCATTTCTCTTAGGGACATAAGAGGGAGTTTGCTGGATCACATGAAGACTCCACATATTATTTCCGAGGAACGGCCAAACTGTTTTCGAAAAAGACTGAATCTTTTTACAATTCTGCCAGCAATGTGTAAAGGTTCAGGTTTTTCCATGCTATTGTGAAGGTTTATTATTTTCCACTTTTAAATCTATTTGTTGGATTAGCGATATCCTAAGGAACGGAAATGATTTCTTACTGTGATTTTAATTTGCATCTTTCTGACAATTAGTGTTTTGAACAGATTTCATAAGATTTTCACTGTGTATCTTTAGAGAAGTGCTTTTAGTTTTAAATGATCATAGTCTTTTAAATTTAATTATTTAAATTATTTTTGTCTTCTAAATTAATTAATTGATTTTTGAAAATTTTGTATATGTATATAAAGTGTTTTGACAATGGTTACCCTCATTACCTTTTCTTGCTACCTTTCTCTGATTGAACTTTCTTTATAACTAGTTTTCCTTCTACTTTTGTGTTATTTTTGATACACTGAGTTTAATTAGGGTTACTTCCATTGCATGGGGAGCAAGTAATTTACAAGAGCAGAAAGAGTAATTGTTGAGTTTTTAAGGCTCATGACTTTCAATACACATCCAATTACTTTTTTATTGTGAGTCAGGTTCTCACTGGGTAGTCTAGATTTAACTAGGACTTACTGTGTAGTCCATGCTGGTACCAACTCATGATCCTCCTGTCCCCATCTGCTACCATGCCAAACTCTGTTAAAAAGCCACTTACCAAATATATGGTTTAAAAAAATCTCAATTTTGTGGCATGTATTTTCACCATCTTGATGATTTCATTGAAACATATATATTAAAAGTTATTTAAATTGAGATTGAAAATGACACAACATATACCCAAGAGGAGTAGATAATTGGAAATAATCAAACTTAGAGCTGAAATTAATGAATTAGAAAAAAGAAAACAATTCAAAGAATCACAGAAACCAAAAGCTGGTTCTTTGAAAAAATCAACAAAATAGACAAACCCGTAGACAAACAAACGAAAAGGTAGAGAGAAACTATCCAAATCAGAAAAATCAGAAATGAAAAGGGGAACATAACAACAGACACTGAGGAAATCCATACAATTATTAGGTCTTATTACAAAAGCCTATATGCTACAAAATATGAAAATCTAAATGAAATGGACAATTTTCTTGATAGATTCCATTTACTAAAACGAAATCAAGATGAGGTAAATAGATTAAATAATCCTATATCCCCCAAGGAAATAGAAGCAGTCATTAAAAGTCTCTCTTCCAAAAACAAGCAAAGAAAGAAACCATCAGGGCCAGATGGTTTCAGTGCAGAATTCTACCAGACCTTTAAAGAAGAGCTAACCCAAATAGTCTTCAAACTATTCCATAAAATAGAAACAGAAGGAACATTACCAAACTCATTCTATGAGGCCACAGTCACCTTGATACCCAAATCAT
The DNA here is from genome assembly GCA_028658305.1 of Pachyuromys duprasi. Taxonomy (NCBI): domain Eukaryota; kingdom Metazoa; phylum Chordata; class Mammalia; order Rodentia; family Muridae; genus Pachyuromys; species Pachyuromys duprasi. Next base: position 51,196,352 of record CM053742.1, read on the forward strand.
AAAGAGACCCAACCAAAAAAGAGAACTTCAGACCTATGCCTCTTGTAAATATTCATTAATAAAATAACACTCAATAAAACACTTGCAAACTAAATCCAAAAACACATGAAAGGTATCATCTACCATGACAAGTAAACTTCATCTCAAGCATGCAGGGGTGGTTCAATATATGGAAATTCATCAATGTAATCCACCATATAAATAAACTGAAGGAGAAAACCCTCTCAATCATCTTCTTAGATGCCGATAAAGTGTTTGACAAAATCCAATAACCATTCATGTTTAAAACCTTAGAGAGATCAGCTATATAAGACACTTACCTAAACATAGTAAAGACAATATACAGCAAGCCTACAGCCAACATCAAACTAAACAGAGAGAAAATTAAATCAATCTACTGAAATCAGGTACAAGGCAAGGTTGCCCACTCTCTCAGTATCTCTTCAATCTAGTACTTAAAGCCCTAGCTAATGCAATAAGACATCTAAAGGAGATCAAGAGAATACAAATGAGAAAAGAAGAAGTCAAAGTATCACTATTTGCAGAAGATAAGTTATTATACAGGAGTGACCCCAAAAATTCTACTAGAGAACACTTTCAGCTGATAAACACCTACAGCAAAGTGGCTGGATACAAAATGAACTACAAAAAAATCAGTAGATGTCCTGTATGCAAAAGACAAAAGAGCTGAGAAAGAAATTAGGGAAACAACACCCTTCACAATAGCCACAAATAACATAAGGTGCCTTTGTGTGACTCTAACAAGCAAGTGAAAGACCTGTTTGAAAAAAAATTCAAGTCTCTTAATAAAGAAAGTGAAAAAGATGTCAGTAGATGGAAAAATCTCCCATGGATTGGTAGGATTAAGATAGTGAAAATGGCCATCCATCCAAAAGCAATCTACAGATTCAATCCAATTCCCATCAAAATACCAACACAATTCTTTATAGAACTTGAAAGAACAATTCTCAATGTCATATGGGAAAACAAAAACCCAGAATTGCCAAAACAATCATGTATAACAACAGATCATCTAGAGGTATCTCCATCCCTGATCCCAAGCTGTACTATAGAGCAACATTAGTAAAAACTGCATGGTACTGGCATAGAAACAGAATGGTGGATCAATGGAATTAAATAGAAGACCCAGAAATAAAGGCACACACCTACAGATACATAATTTTTGACAAAGAAACCAAAACCATACAATGGAAAAAGATAACATCTTCAACAATTGATGCTGGTCTACCTGGATGTCTACATGCAGAAAAATGCAAATAGATCCATATTTATCACCCTGCACAAAACTAAAGTCCAAGTGAATCAAAGACCTCAACATAAAACCAGATACAATAAATATCTTAGAAGAAAAAGCGGGGAAGGGCCTTAAACTCATTGGCATAGGAAACAACTTCTTGAACAGAACACCAACAGCACAGGCTCTAAGATCAACAATCAAATGGGACTTTATGACCTTGAAAATCTTCTGTAAAGCCAAGGACACTGTCATCAGAACAAAATGACAGCCTACAGATTCTGAAAGGATCTTCACCAACCCTATATCTGACAGAGGGCTAATATCCAGAATATATAAGGAACTCAAGAAGTTAAAAAGCAACAAATCAAGTAAGCCAATTAAAAATGGGTTACAGAGCTTAATCGAGAATTGTCTATAGAGTAATATTGGATGGCAGAGAAACACTTAAAAAAATGCTCAATGTCCATAGTCATCAGGGAAATGAAAATCAAAATGAACTTGGATTTCACCGTCCATCCATCAGAATGGCTAAGATCAAAATCTCAAGTGACAACTCATATTCGAAAGGATGTGGAGAAAGGGGAACCCTCCTCCATTGCTGGAGGGAATGAAACATGTACAACCACTTTGGAGATCAACCTGGCATTTTCTCAATTAGGAATAGTGATTCCTAAAGATCCAGCTACAACACTCAACCATGCTTGTAGCGCTTTATTCATAATAGCCAGAATCTGGAAACAACCCAGATGTTCTTCAACTGAGGAATAGATCCAGAAAGTGTGGTCCATTTACACAATGGAATACTACTCAGCAATTAAAAAGAAGGAAACCATGAAATTTGTAGGCAAGTGGTGGGATCTAAAAAAAGATAATCCTGAGTGAGGTATCCCAGAAGTAGAAAGACACACATTGTATATACTCACTTATAAGTGGATATTAGACATATAATATAGGATAAACATATTAAAATCTGTACACATTAAGAAGATAAGAAAGAAGGAGGACGCTGGGTACCATGCTCAATCCTCATTCAGAAAGGAAATGGGAGGGACATCTGAAGAGGGAGAAAACAGGTAACAGGACAGGAGCCTACCACAGAGGGCCTCTGAAAGACTCTACCCAGCAGTGTATCAAAGCAGATGCTGACCCATAGCTAAACCTAGGGCAGAATTCAGGGAATCTTATGAATTAAGGGGGAGATCGAAGGACCTGGAGTGGAGGGAGCTCGACAAGGAGAACAACAGAACCAAAAAATCTGGGCACAGGGATCTTTTCTGAGACTGATACTCCAACCAAGGACCATTCAAGGAGATAACCTAGAACCCCTGCAGAGATATAGCCCATGGCAGCTCAGTCTCTAAGTGGGTTCCCTAGAAAGTGGAACAGGGACTGTCTCTGACATGAACTCAGTGCCTGGCTCTTTGATCACCTCCCCCCTAAGGGTGCAGCAGCCTTACTAGGCCACAGCAGAAGGCAACACAGCCAGTCCTAATGAGACCTGATATACTAAGGTCAGATGGAAGGGGAGGAGGACATCTCCTATCTGTGGAATTGGAGTGGGGTATGGTAGGAGATGAGGAAGGTATGGTGGGGTTGGGAGGGGTTGAGGGAGTAGGCTACAGCTGGGATGCAAAGTGAAAAAATATATTTAATATAAAAATAAAAATAAAAAACTAAAGTGAGAACACATACTGGAGATGATGTAAACTTGTACAACCACTTTGGAAATTGTTCTTGTGCTTTCTCAGACAATTGGGAATAGTGCTACCCCAAGATCCATCTATTCACTCCTAGGCATATATCCAAAATATGCTCAAGTATACAACAAGGACATTTGCTCAACCATGTTTGTAGTAGCTTTATTTGTAATAGCCAGAATATGGAAACAACCCAGATGTCCCTCAACTGAGAATGGATCCATAAATTGTGAATATTTACACAATAGAACACTATTCAGGAATTAAAAAAACAGGAAACCATGACATTTGCAAGCAAATGGTGGGATCTAGAAAAGATCATCCTGAGTGAGGTGTCCCAGAAGCTGAAAGACACACATGGCATATACTCACTTGTAAGTGGATATTAGACAAATAATATAGGATAAACATACTAAAATCTGTACACCTAGACAAGCAAAACAAGGAAAACCCTGTTTAAGATGCCCAATCCTCACTCAGAAAGGCAAATGGGATGGCCATCGGAAGAGGGTGCAAACAGGGAACAGGACAGGAGCTTACCACAGAGGACCTCTGAAAGACTCTGTCCAGCAGTGTATCAAAGCAGATGCTAAGACTCATAGCCAAACTTTGGGCAGAGTGCAGGAAATCTTATGAATGAGGGGGGGGCAATAATAAGACCTGGAGGGGACAGGAGCTCCACAAGGAGATCAACCGAACCAAAATATCAGGGCACAGGGGTCTTTTCTGAGACAGATACTCCAACCAAGAACCATGCATGTGGAAATAACCTAGAACCCCTGCATAGATGTAGACCATGGCAGCTCAGTCTCTAAGTGGGTTCCCTAGTAATGGGAACAGGGATTGTCTCTAACATGAACTCAGTGGCTGGCTCTTTGATCACATCACCCTGAAGGGGGGGGGGGGTGAGCAGCTTTACCAGGCTACAGATGATGGCATTGAAACCAGTCTTGTTGTGACCTGATAGGCTACGGTTAAGAGGGAAAGGGGCCTGTCCTGTCAGTAGACTTGGGGAGGGCCATGAGAAGACATAAGGGAGGGAATATGAGTTTGGGAGAGGATGAGGGAGAGGGCTACAGCTCAGATACATAGTGAATAAACTGTAATTAATAAAAATTAATTAAATAAAAGACAAAAAAATGATGGGCGCATTTTTGTTTGTTAACAATTGAAATTTTTACCCCCATGACAAAGTATTAAACATCTTCAATAACTGATTTTGATACACTTGATTACCTTAATAGTGCTTTTAAAAATGTTGTGCAATGCCAACTGCTGTCTAGTTCCAGAATATGTTCTTTATCTCTGAAGGAAATTCAGTGCTCATTAAATAGCTGCTCCTTTTTTTTCCTTTTTTTTTTTTTACCATTTATTTACTTTTTCCCCAGCAGTACCCCCTCCCTTGTCCCCCCTCAAACCCACCCTCCCTCACACTTCTCCTCCCATGCTCCTCCCTAAGTCTACTGATAGCGGAGGTCCTCTTCCCCTTCCATGGGACCCTAGCATATCAGGTCTCATGAGGACTAGCTGTATTGTCTTTCTATGTAGCCTGGTAAGGCTGTTTCCACCATCAGGGGGAGGTGATCAAAGAGCCAGACAGTGAGTTCATGACAGAGACATCCTCTGTTCCCCTTATTAGAGAACCCACTTGGACACTGAGCTACATCTGTGCAGAGGTTCTAGGTTATCTCAGTGCATGGTCCTTGGTTGGAGCATCAGTCTCGGAAAAGACCCCTGGGCCCAGATTTCTTGGTTCTGTTGCTCTGTCCTCTCCAAGACTTTCCATCTCCCCCTTCTTTCATAAGATTCCCAGAACCTGCCCAAAATTTGCCTTTGATCAGCATCTGTTTTGATACCCTGCTGGGCAGAGTCTTTCAGAGGCCCTCTGTGGTAGGCTCCTGTCTTGTTCCCTTGTTCTCCCTCTTCTGATGTCTTCCCTGTTTGACTTTCTGAATGAGGATTGAGCATCTTAGCTAGTTTTCCTTCTTGCTTAGCTTCTTTAGGAGTGCAGCTTTTAGTATGTTTATCCTACATTATATATCTAATATCCACTTATGAGTGAGTATATACCATGTGTGTCTTTCTCTTTCCAGGAAACCTCACTTAAGATGATCTCTCTAATCCCACCATTTGCCTGCAAATTTCATGATTTCTTTGTTTGTAATTGCTGAACAGTATTCTATTGTGTAATTGTACCACATTATTTGTATCCATTCTTCAGTTGGGGGATATCTGGGTCATTTTCAGATTCTGGCTGTTACGAATAAAGCTGCTATGAACATGGTTGAGCAAAAGCCCATGTTGTATACTAGAGCATATTTTAGATATGTGGCTAGAAGCCATCTAGCTGGATCCTGTGGTAGTACTATCCCTAATTTTCTGAGATAGTTCCAGATTGATTTCTAAAGTGGTTGTGCAATTTTGCATTCCCACCAGCAATGGAGGTAGTTTTGCCTTTATCCACATCCTCTCCAGCACGTGTGGTCACTTGAGTTTTTTTAATTAGTTTTTTATTAATTATAGTTTATTTATTTTGTATCCCAGCTGTAGCCATTCTCATGGGTGTAAGGTGAAATCTCAGGATTGTTTTGATTTGCATCTCTGATGACTAAGGATGTTGAGCATTTCTTTTGTGTTTCTCTGCCATTCAATATGCCTCTGTTGAGAATTCTCTGTTTAGCTCTGTACCCCATTTTTAATTGGATTGCTTGATTTGTTGCAGTTTATTTCTTGTAATTTTTATATATTCTGGATATTAGCCCTCTGTCAGATATAGGGTTGGTAAGGATCCTTTCCCAGTCTGTAGGCTGTCGTTTTGTTTTGATGACAGTGTCTTTTGCTTTACAGAAGCTTTTCAGTTTCATGAGGTCCCATTTATTGATTGTTGCTCTTAGAGCCTGTGCTGTTGGTGTTCTGTTCAGGAAGTTGTCTTCTGTGCCATTGAGGTCAAGCCTCTTCCCCACTTGTTCTTCTAACAGGTTTAGTGTGTCTGGTTTTATACTGAGGTCTTTTTTGCACTTGGACTTTAGTTTTGTGCAGGGTGACAAATATGGATCTATTTGCATTTTTCTACATGTAGACATCCAGTTAGATTAGCACCATTTGTTGAAGATGCTATCTTTTTTTTTTTCTATTGTATAGTTTTGGCTTTGTCAAAAATTAGGTGTCCATTGGTATGTGGGTTTATTTCTGGTTCTTCTGTTTGATTCATTTGATCTACCTATCTGTTTCTATGCCAGTACCATGCAGTTTTTATTAATGTTGCTGTATAGTACAGCTTGAGATCAGGGATGGAGGTACCTCCAGAAGATCTTCTACTGTAGAGGACTGTTTTAGCAATTCTGGGTTTCTTGTTGTTCCATAGGAAGTTGAGAATTTTTCTTTCAAGGTCTGTAAAGAATTGTGATGGTAATTTGATGGGAATTGCATCGAATCTGTAGATTGCTTTTCTGCTCCCTTTTTTGCCCTCTCTTTAACCCTGTTAACCAGACTTGTATGCTGTCCCAGTGGATTAACTATTATCAGTATTTAAAATAAATGCAATTGATTTCTTTTTGTCTGCTTTTTTTTCAGTTGCTATAATGTTTTCAAGACACTTTCACACTGTTGCATATACCAAAATTTCATTCTCTAGGTAGCTGAATAAATGGAAAGTGTGAATTCTCCAATTTATTATTAAAGATGGATTTGAGTACTTGGTAATTCTTGCATTTATTTTTCATTTTAGAAATTACATGTCAATTCCTACAAAAAGTGACATTAGAATGTTTTAATATTTTTTAGGAATGTCATGCACAAGCATCATATTTATATAATTTCCACCCTACCTACCCTCCTTTAACCACCCCCACATCCACTCCTTCTCAAACTCCTGACTTTTATTTACTAATTTATTTATTTGCTAAGGGTTATATAGCCTTGCAATTGGGCAGTATCACTATTTTTTCATTTTTATTTTATATTAATCACAGGTTATATACTTTGTATCCCAGCCATAGCCCCCTCCCTATTCCCCCTTTTCCTCCCTCATTTCCTCCCTGCACCTTTCCAAGTCCACTGATAGGGGAGGACCTCCTCCCCTTCCATCTAACTCTAGCTTATCAGGTCTCTTCAGGAATGGCTGTAATGTCTTCTTCTGTGGCCTAGCAAGGCTGCTCCTCCCTTGAGGGGCGGGGAGGTCAAAGAGCCAGCCATTGAGTTCATGTCCAAAATAGTCCCTGTTCCCCTTATTAGTGTACCCACTTAGGTATTGAGCTACCATTCCCTACATACAAGCAGGGGTTCTAGGTTATAACCATACATGGTCCTTGGTTGGAGAAACAGTCTCATAAAAGATCCCTATGCCCTGATATATTTGGTCCTTGTGGAGCTCCCGACCTCTCCAGATCATACTAACTCCCTCTTCTTTCATATGATTCCCTGCACTCTGCCAAAGGGTTGGTTATGTTTCTTAATATTTGCTTTGATACACTGCTAGGAAGAGTCTTTCCGAGGCCCTCTGTGGTAGGCTCTTGTCCTGCTACTTGTTTTCTCCTACATCGAATGTCCATCACATTTGACTTTCTAAGTGAGGATTAATCCTCTTACCCCAGGACTTCTTTCTTGTTTATCTTCTTTAGGTGTATAGATTTCAGTATGTTTATCCTATCTTATAGGTCTATATAAGTGAGTATATACCATGTGCATCTTTCCTCACTCAGGGTGATCGTTTCCAGGTCACACCATTTGCCTGCAAATTTCATGATTTCCTCATTTTTAATTGCTGAGTAGTATTCCATTGCAGTATCACTATTTTTAAAGTTGTTTATTTTATTCAGGTTATGTGGAGTACCACCCAGTCTCAGCCTCTCACTGCTTCTTATTTATTCACTTTACAGATTTGTTTCTACCCAGTTTGTGGTTACAATTTTGACCAGAAATAACCTAAATGGTTATGTTTCTATTCTTTTTGTTCCTCAGTAAAATGTCTTCCCTATACCCCCATCCTTCCCTCATCTCCTCCCTCACCCTCTCTAAGTCCACTGATAGGGGAGGTCCTCCTCTCCTTCCATCTGAATCTAGCTTATCAGGTCTCTTCAGGAATGGCTGTAATGTCCTCCTCTGTGGCCTAACTAGGCTGCTCTTCCCAAGGCAGGTGGGGAGGTCAAACAGCTAGCCACATATTTCAGGGCAGTATCCCTATTATAACAACGGTGGGTCTTCCAGTCCTTGAAAATAGAATTTCATTCTATTTTATTTGATTTTCTTTAATTTCTCCCAGCAATATTTTCTAGTTTTCAATGTGAAAAATATTGGAAAATATCTGATCAAATTTATTCCTATATACTTAAATATTTTTTTGCTTTTGTGCTTTATGTTTTACTGTTACTACTCTTGAAATAGGATTACATATAGCAGCCAGACTAGGTAGCTGAAGTCCATTTTGAATTTCTGATGTTCATGCTCTCACACTCCACACACTCAGTTTTTCAGTTTTTCTGTTGAAAATGAGACTTTGTAGGGAGTTCAAGTTGACAGCTATCAGTGAGCACTGAATCTGAGGGGCACAGGATCTGAAACTCCGAAACTGGTGTGTGTGTGTGGGGGGGGAGGTAGTTGAAGCCAGAACATTGACACTGAGGTTTCCTAGGCAAGAGGGGACAACCTGTGACCTCGGACAATTTGCATTTAGGTCACTCATAGACATCTCCAGTGACTGAGAGTGGCAAATATTCAAGCCCCTTGGACATTCTCTTGCCCCAAGCACGGGCTTCCCTGCTCTGTGAAGGAGACAGAGATGGCAGAGATGGCAGCAGTATGGGCCTCCCAGGTCTGTGGCTGTGGTGGGTGGCACATGGCCCAAGCAGAAGCCTCGGTGCTTGGTGACTGAGAGAGTAGAGGCAGTGCTCCAAGTACAGTTCTCCCTACCTGGTGGACAAACAGTGGACACACTGAGCTAATGGATCTCCTACATTTTCATTTGCCTCTGTGGGTCCAAATCTGAGAGTAGAGAACAGGGGGAACCCCTGTGCTTTCTGATTAGGCCTGTGAGCGAGTGAGTACACTTTCAAGTGAGTGCATGCAGAACCCCAGATCCAGGGTCTCTCTACACTAGCAGCCAGACATCGGATTCCTCCCAATCACAGTCCCAATGTGGGCAACATAAGGATCCTTGGGACAGCATTCTCAGCATAGAAGCCCCTGTTCTATAGGTCTCAGAGTAGAATGCAGACAAACAATTCCTGGAGCCAAGATGGTGCAACCCAGGCAGATCTGAATACCTAGAGGAGAGTACCACACAGGCCTGTGGGCCACTGAGGCATTCAGGGCACTGGCACATGCACATGTGCCTGCAAAAAGTGCCAGCACCCCCACCTGTACTTACATTCCACTCTTCCAGGCATCTACATGCTCTTGCACCCTGCCCTTCAAAGCACATTGCCAAGCACTACCTCAGAGCAAAGGGCTAGAAAAATGTTTTTCATGCAAACAGACCCAGAAAACCCACTGGAGTAGCTATCCTAATATCTAACAAAATAGACTTTCAACCAAAATTAATCAAAAAGATGAGGAGGGGCACTTCATTCTCATCAAAGTTAAAGTCCACCAGGAGGACATCACAATTCTGAACATCTATGCCCCAAATAAAAGAGTACCGGCATTTGTAAATAAAACATTATTAATGCTAGACCTAAAAGATGTCTACAAAACTTTTCACCCAAATTCAAAAGAGCCTCACAGAACCTTCTCAATAATTGACCATATAATCGAGTACAAAGCAAACCTCAAGAGATACAGGAAGATCGAAATAACCCTTTGTAACCTATCGGATCACCATGGCCTAAAACTAGACCTCAATAACAGAAATAACTGAAAGCCTACATACACATGGAAATTAAAGAACTCTCTACTCAATGCTTAATGACAGCTAAGTCAGGGAAGAAATAAGAGAGTTCCTCAAATCAATGAAAATGAAAGCACAACTTTCCCAAACTTACGGGATACAATGAAAACAGTGATAAGAGGAAAGTTCATAGTATTACATGTCTCCAGGAAGAAGTTTGGGACATCTGATACAAGTAACTTAATGGCACCCCTAAAAGCTACAGGGGAAAAAAAGAAGCAGACACACCCAAGAAGAGTAGAGGATTGGAAAAAAATCAAACTCAGAGCTGAAATCAATAAAATAGAAACAAAGGAAACAGTTGAAAGAATCAATGAATCCAAGAGCTGGCTCTTTGAGAAAATCAACAAGATAAAACAAAACAAAACAAACAAAAAAAACCTTAGCCAAACTAACTAAAAGGCAGAGAGAAACTATCAAAATCAGAAAAATCTGAAACCAAGAGGGGACATAATGACAGCCACTGAAGAAATCGAAAAAAATCATTAGGTCTTACTACAAAAGCCTATATGCCACAAAATTTGAAAATCTAAATGAAATGGACAATTTTCTTGATAGATTCCATTTACCAAAACTAAATCAAGATGAGGTAAATAGATTAAATAATCTTATATCCCCAAAGGAAATAGAAGCAGTCATCAAAAGTCTCCCTTAAAAAAAAAAAAAAAAAAAGAGGGCCTAGGGCCAGATGGTTTCAGTGCAGAATTCTACCAGACCTTTAAAGAAGAGCTAACTCCAATTCTCTTCAAACTATTCCACAAAATAGAATCAGAAGGAATATTACCAAACTCATTCTATGAGGCCACAGGTCACCTTGGTACCTAAACCACACAAAGACCCATCAAAGAATGAGAATATCAGGCCAATCTCTCTTATGAACATTAATGCAAAAATACTCAACAAAATACTTGCAAACTGAATACAAGAACACGTCAAAGATATCATCCACAATGACCAAGTAGAGTTCATCAAATTTTGTGGTTTATTGGCTTTGGAGTAAGATCTATTGATTGCTTGGATTTCTGCAGTGTCTATTGCCATGTCCCCTCTTTCCTTTCTGATTGTGTTGATTTGGATAGTGTCTCTCTGCTTTTTAATTAGTTTTGCTAAGAGTTTGTCTGTTACTGATTTTCTTAAAGAACCAATTCTTGGATTCATTGATTCTTTGAACTGTTTTATTTGTTTCTAATTTATTGATTTCAGCCCTGAGTTTGATTATTTCCAGCCATCTGTTCTTCTCAGATGTGTCTGCTTTTTTTTTTCTAGGGCTTTCAGTTGGACCATTAAGTTGCTTGTATGAGGTGTTTCAAATTTCTTCTCGAAGGCACTTAGTGGTACGAAGTTTCCTCTTAGCATTTCTTCCCTGACCCAGCTGTCATTGAGTAGTGAGTTGTTCAGTTTCTGTGTGTGTAGGTTTTCTGCCATTTCTGTTGTTGTTGAGGTCCAGCTTTAGTCCATGGTGGTGTGATAGGATACAAGGGATTATTTATATCTTCCTGTATCTGTTAAGGATTGCTTTGTGACCAACTATATGGTCTCTTTTGGAGAAGGTTCCATGAGGGACTGAGAAGAAGTTAAATTCTTGTGTTTGGGTGAATGGTTCTGTAAATGTCTGTTAGGTCCATCTGTTATATAACCCCTGTTAGAGTCGTCGTTTCTTTATTTAATTTCTGTTTTGCTGATCTGTCCTTTGTTGAGAGTGGGGTGTTGAAGTTTTCCACTACTAAGGTGTGGTAATCTATGTGTGATTTCAATTTTATTAATGTTTCTTTTACAAATGTGGGTGCTCTTGTATTTTGGGCATATATGTTGAATTGTGATGTCTTCTTGGTGGAATTTTTGTTTAATAAATATGAAATGAACTTCCCCATCTCTTTTGACTAATTTTGGTTGAAAATCTATTTTGTTAGATATTAGAATGGTTACTCCTTGCTTCTTGGGTCCATTTGTTTGGAAAACCGTCTTCCAGCGCTATATAGGTAATGTCTATCTTTGTGACTTAGGTGTGCTTCTTGTATGCAACAGATTGTTTGGTCGTGTTTATGCATCTATTCTGTTAGTCTGTGTCTTTTTATTGGAGAATTGAGTCCATTGATATTGAGAGAGATTAATGACCAGTGGCTGTTAGATGCTCTGATTTTACTGTTGGTTGTGGTAGTTTGTTTGTATGCTTGGCTACTTTTAGTTTTGCTCTACTGAGGTTGTTTGTTTCCTGTGTTTCCCTGAATGTAGTTAGCTTTCCTGGGTTGTATTTTTCATTCTAGCATCTTCTGTAACGCTGGGTTTGTGGGTAGGTATTGGTTGAATTTGTTTTTGTCATTAAATATCTTGTTTACTTCATCTATGATGATTGAGAATTTTGCTGGGTATAGTAGCATGGGCTTACATCTGTGTTCTCTTAGAGACTTCATGATATACGTCCAGGCCCTTCTGGCTTTCATAGTCTCTGTTGAGAAGTCAAGTGTGATTCTGATGGGTTTCTCATTATATATTACTTGGCCTTTTCCCCTTGCAGGTTTTGGTATTTTTTCTTAGTTCTGTATACTTAGTGTTTTGATTATTATGTGGCTGGAGGATTTTCTTTTGCAGTCTAATCTATTAGGTGTTCTGTTGGCCTCTTGTATGCTTATAGGCCTCTCCTTTAAACTGGGGAAAGTTTCTTCTATGATTTTATTGAAAATATTTTCTGGGCCTTGGAGACCGGAATCTTCTTTCACATCTATTCGTGTTATTCTTAGGTTTTGTCTTTTCGTGTTGTCTTTGATTTCTTGGTCGGTCTGTGTCAGGAAATTTTTAGATTCAACATTTTCTCTGACAGATACATCGATTTCTTCCATTGTATCTTTCACACCTGAGCTTCTTTCTTCCATCTCTAGTAGTCTGTTGGTTATGCTTACCTCTCTAGTTCCTGTTTTCTTCCTTAAGTTCTTCCTCTCCATGATTTCCTCCGTTTGTGTTTCCTTTAATTTTTCCAATTCTAACTTCAGCTCTTGAGCCGTTTTGTTGATGTCCTTCACCTGCCTGACTGTATTATCCTTCAATTCTTTCACCTGTTTTTTGAACATTCCTCTGTTTCTTTTATTTCTTTCAGTGATTTAATTACTTCCTCTCTGAAGGCCACAAACTGTTTGGATGCATCTTCCTGTATTTCTTTATGGATGGCCATAATCTGTTTGTCTTTATCTTTCTCTGTCTTTTCCATTGGCCCTAATCTGTTTGACTTTATCTTCCTCTATTTCTTTACATATTTTATTTATTTCCTCTATCATCCTCTTCATAAGCAGAGATGTAAGGTCATCTTCTTGAATTTCACTTTGATAGGGTGTCCAGGGCTGCTTGCCCCTGGAAAACTGGTTTACGGAGATGCCACATCGCTTTGGATTTTGTTGGTTGAGATTTTACACTGGTCTCTACTATGGGTGTCTCAGGTGTTGGCAGTTTGTTTCTGCAGCGGGAGAATCCCCTTAGTAGGCAGATAATTTTTCCTATCAGTTTTTTGGGTATGATCATTGAATGGCCTTGCTTCTCAGGAATTGCGCACAGCTTGCCCCAGGCATATAGCTGAGCGCCTGCCAGACCCCAGGACCTTTTCCAGGAATTTTCTGGGTGACCTGCAGTCAGTCCTGATTGCTTCTTTCACTGTGGGGTTTTTTCTTGACTTGAAATCCCAGTCTCTTCTGTTGTAGTGCCTGCAGTTCAGTCTGGGATGGTGATCAGAACACTCAGGCATGTGGCTTTGGGCTGGTGACCGAATGCCTGCTATGGACTTGGGAACTCTTCCGGGTTTTATCTGGGTGATCTGAAACCGATTGCTTTCCATACTGTGGGGTTTGCTCTGACCTGGGAAACACAATCGCTGGTGCTTTAAGGGCCAGAGTTTGGGCCTTCAGTCACTGTGCAGTCACTGCTGTCCTCTTCATCAGACACAGTGTCTTGCCTTGGCCGCCATATTTGACCCTCCCTTCCACCTTCTTGACCAACTAAAATTTTATAACAAGTGACATCATTGTTATTTGTTTATTGATACATATGGCTATGAAATTATTCCTTTGTCATTTTTAATGATAATATGGTTGATGCTCATTAGTTCCCAAACTTGGTGTAAAATTCTGCACCAGTGCCAGGGTATTTCAGGCATAATTTTAATTTTGTCATACTGACATAAACCTGGAGCTTCTCACCTAACCTAGAGGGCAGAGCTTGTCATTTGTATTCATGTGGCCATTTAGATCATTCTACGCTGGCTACCTGCTTGCAAGTTATTGAACCTGTGGTAGATGTGAACTGAGACCTGGGATGCTCATAGAAAAACACATACCCTGTTCTTCTCTCTCATCCTCTTCTGCATGTGGTGGTGGTGGTGGTGGTAAACAGGAAGAAGAGATGTTAAGAAATAAATATGTACTTGTTAGGAGGTGAGGAAAAAAAAAGTAGGGAAACCAGAAATGAGTTAAGAATGAGCAAGAAGAGCGTCTAAAGCAGCTTTATCTTTAGAAATTTGTGGAGAAGAGAGAGAGAGAGAGAGAGAGAAACTTTAGGAGAGCAACAGCTAGCTTTGACCACATTCATGTTGAAAAAAAATAAAAAGGGGATGGGTAGGAAGAAATCTCCCATTTCAATGTAGAAAAAAATTAAAAGTATGGGCATAAGTGAGGAACAATTTCTTCTCCTCACGGAAACATTGCTTATACTCTGTTGGTCTTGATGGGAAATGAGACACTTAGATACTCTTGACTCAGTGTAGAGGATGATAAAAGGGTAATTTATCCTTGTCCAGATGACCCAATTTATTGGGAACTGTGACCAATTTATAGGAAGGATGTTAGTATAATGTTCTTGTGGAATATGTATATTTTATCCTTGTTCATTCAAGTGCTGATTTCTCTACCCCACTATCGGGTTTCAATCCAGACATTGCATTGTGCTGTTTAGTCTAAGCATCACCTGTCTCAAGACTGTGTAAACATGCCACCATTTATTCTCTGTATTGTCAATAAAACAACCAGCCACAATGCTGAGCAACGGAGAGAATAGAGTGGGACATCCTGGTCCAGAGGGGAAGAGAAGGAGGTGAGTGGGAGGAGTAGGAGAGCAAAGATTGGAGGGAGAGGACTTGGAACCACCAGGAGAGATGAACTGGAACTAAGATATAACTAAAAGCAAGTATGATGTTGGAAAATCTTGAATGGGAAGAAGATATGCGGGCTTGGAGGTTTAGGATGGAGTCATCATTGCCCAGCATTGTGCTCTAGGTTAATTAAATAAATCCTAATCTCTGTGTGGTGATTTGGGTATACAGCTGGTTTAGCAATAATCACCGATTAACTAAAAGATAAATCAATAAAAATATTAATAACCCACAACAGAAGGATAATTGGGGGAAAGGTTGTGCTCCAGCTGTATCATCCAAAGTTGACTTCAGTGGTCAGTGTGTTAGAGTCAAAGGGCTGTCAACTTGTACTAACACAGAAATAGGTCCTTATCTTTTTGGTTTTGCCTTACACCCACATTTCTGGTACAAGTGCCTTGAGTATGTTAGAAAATATGTGTACAAACAATAATGAAATGAAATATATTAAAATAATAAACATGTTTACCTTTTAGTGGAGTGTTATGAATAACTAACTTTTTGTTAAAATAAAAGAACATTACTTCCTTCCGTTCTATCCTATTCTCCAACTCTTCATACCTATCCTACTCCCTCTCTTTAATCAGTGGCCTCTTCTTTAATTGGCATTGTTACATTTGTGTAACAATGTGTATGCATATGTACATACATATATACACACTTAGAATATTTTTGCTTGGTTTACATTTTGTGTAAATTATTTGCCATGCATTCTTTTGAAACTGGCTTCTTCTCAGTGTTGTGCTTGTGAAACCAATTCATAATGTCACATGTAGCTGTAGATAATTCTTGTCAACGTAGACTATTCACTTTGGGCCTCTTGAAAATTATTATGCAATTAAATTTTATTTTTCGCTATAAAAGTAATGTGTGTGATATTGTACTAAAATGCAAATGATCATTGTTGCTCTTGGATCTTTAGAACAAAAGGACTTTTGGCCACAAGATGGCAGCATTAGTTACTGTTTTCATTTGCTTTCTCTTACTGTGGTAAACAGGATGATTTTAAACAATGTGGAGAGGTGAGGGTTTATTTGACTCACAGTTCCAGGCCATAGTCCATTGCTGAGGGGAGTCAGGGCAGAGACTTCAATAGAAACTGAAGAAGAACGCGTAGAGGAATGATGAATCCTGGTTCTTCTAGCTTGTGCTCAGTCAGCTTTCTTATGCAGCCCTGAACCAACTGCCTGCCAGTAGGCTACACCCTCCTACATCAACTAGCAATCAAGGTATCACAGCAAAGTCATGACAACAGGCCAGTCTGGAAGAGTGAATCCACCAACTGAGACCTTCTCAGGTCACTCTGGCCTGTGTCAAGTTGACCAGGAAGCTATCTAGGAAACTGCGTAGAAATAAAATTCTAAGGTGTCCCTTTAAAACCAATCTTAAGTACTGAATATTTAGTATTTTGTCTTAAAAAAGAACTTTGTGGTATTTGTAGACCACTAAGTTAGACCTCTCTAAATTTTCAAGTGAAAAGAAAAAAAAAAAAAACCACTAATGTCACAAAATGAAGATTTGCCTGAAAATTCAATGCCAGTTTAAAGACAACCCAGGCTGACAAACACAGGTTCCTGAGCTATCAGTTTGTCCTTTCATACTTATTAAAAAAAAAAAAAAAACTGTCTTCTTTTCTGCTCCAGTTCCATTCTCTCCTGGCCTGGAACAGGGCATTTCCCAGTGATAAACTTTTCACCTTAATTCTAGCAAAGAGAAAAATCAAATGGAATAGAAAATGTGTAGAAATGGCAGTATTGACAAGCTGCAGAATGGCATTTCCTTATATGGGCTTTTATAAACATCACATAGCCAATTCTTTTGCAGCTGGCTTCGATTTCTCCTTTCTTTCCTGTGATAGATAAAACGGATTTCTCCACTCTCTCTAGCATGTACTTGCTCCGCCTCCCTTTGTTGCCTTCTTTTTCTCATTTGTACCCCATACACACCTTGCTGTCATTCTCGCTGTCTAGCTCTCTTTAGCTCTCTCTTTCTCTCTCTGGCTCTCCTGTTCTCTGTCCTACTCTCCTTGTTTATTTATTGTTTTCTCAGGCAAGAAGCTTTTAAGCCTGGTATTTAAAAACTGAGTACCCACTAAGCTTAAGCATAGCACAGTACAAGTTCATGACTATGGAGTGTCTCAGTGAGGTGAGGGGGTCAAACAGACTTATATTCCACTTTCTCTGTTTTCTTTCTAAAGTGATGATACAGGCATATGAATCTGAGTCTATTTAGAAGAGCTACTCAGTGTCTCTTAGCATCATTCATTGTCTATAAATGACCATGGTCACTTCTGACACCTAAGAAGAAGACAGGATTGTCAGCTTGCTTTGCAACTCACTGACTCCAGACTCTAACCCATGGTTTTGCATCTTGTCACCACCAAGTGTAAAGGGCCCAAATACAAAAGCTTATTATAGGGAAACCAGGACACATGGTTACTGAGAGACATGTTTTGATTGATTTGTTTCTGTGTAAACAAGAAAACCAGAGCAGGCATTGTTTCAACCCTTACAGATGAAAGTGACCCTCCCTTCTTCCATCCCTCTCATCCCTCTGTGAGACAAGGTATCTTGTACCTCACGTTGACTCCTAACTCACTCAGTGGCCAAAAAGAATCTTGAGGTAATGATCCCCTTGCCTTCACTTCCTGAGTACTAGGATTACAGGTGTACAAACCCAGGCCTCATCATATGGGGTGCTGGTAATGGAACTCAGGGCTTTCTTCATACTGAGCAAGCACTTTGCTAAGTCACATTATCCAGCTCTTGGAAAACATTTCCACTATGTGTTTTCAGGTTTGGAAGTAAGAGAAGCCACAGAACATATTCAGAGCAGAAGTTTTCTTTTTTATATAAATTTATTTATTTTTATATCAATCACAGGTTAGGTACTTTGCATCCCAGGCGTAGCCCCCCTCCTTCTTTCCCTCCCACCCTCCCTCTCCCTCCCACCCTCCCTCTCCCTCCCTCATCTCCCTCTTCCCCACCCCTTCCAAGTCCACCAATGGGGAAGAA
>CM053742.1:51214831-51227917 GCA_028658305.1 Pachyuromys duprasi
ATCCAATTAAAAAATGGGGTATGGAGCTAAAAAGAGAACTCTCTGTAGAGGATTGTAGAATGGCAGAAAAACCCTTAAAGAAATGCTCAACGTCCTTAGCCATCAGGGAGATACAAATCAAATCGACCCTGAGATTTCACCTTATAACTGTCAGAATGGCTAAGATCAAAAACTCAAGTGACAACACATGCTGGAGAGGTTGTGGAGAAAGGGGAACCCTCCTCCATTGCTGGTGGGAATGCAAACTGGTACAACCACTCTGGAAGTCAATTTGGTGCTTTCTTAGACAATTAGGAATAGTGATTCTCAAGACCCAGCTATACCACTCTTAGGCATATATCCAAAATATGCTCAAGTACAAAACAAGGACATTTGCTCAGCCATGTTTGTAGCAGATGAAAGACATTGTTAACAAGCTAGAAAAGTCAGTAAAATCAGGGAGGGTCAGTGAGATGGCTCAGTAGGTAAAGGCTGTTGCTGCCATGCTTGATGAGCTGTGTGCAATCCCCAAGACCCACATGACACAGAGATATGTGACTCTTTCAGGTTGTCCTCCGACCGCTATACAAGTATCATGGCATGTGCATACATACACATTTACAAAACAACACACAATAGCAATCAATACTCAGAGTTGTTCTCTGATTTCCACATACATGGGCCCATACTATCATGGACAAACAAATACACACAGTATATACATATATTATACAGACACATACAAATATTGAAAAGGGGGGGCTTTAGAGATGGCTCAGATGTTAAAAAGACTTGTTATTTTTTTTTGTAGAGGATATGGGTTCAGTTCACAGCACCCCCATGGCAGCTCACAGTTTTTTTTTTTAACTCCAGTGGCAATGGATCCAACACCTTCTTCTGATCTCTGAGGGCACCAGGCACAGACACACACACACACACACACACACACACACACATACATACACACTACCAGGCAAAACACTCATACACTTAAAATAAATAAATCTAAAAACAATTTTATAAAAAGAAGGCTACAGATGAACATCCCGATGAAGAAGAACATAGCCCAAGGCTTAAAAATGTCTGGAAATGCAGAAACTTCTGTCTTCATTGAGTTGGTATATGTTTGCCAACTGGGAAGCGTTGAATTCTGCCTCTCTCTCTCTCTCTCTCTCTCTCTCTCTCTCTCTCTCTCTCTGTGTGTGTGTGTGTGTGTGTGTGTGTGTGTGTAGACACAATTGATTACATCATTGTTATTGATCAACTCAGCCTTCAGCTCTTCTTCCTTCTTGGGAGATTGAAAGATGAGCTTAAGTTTTAATCCTCTCATTGTGTGGCTGGTTTCCTCTGGCAACCAGGCCCTTTAACCACCAGTCATCTTGCTAACATGCAAAAAGATAGTTATCTCTTTGTAGATGCCAAACATTTTTGGAGGTATATGCTATGAGCCTGGGACATACTTTTACTACTTCAGAATTTCACATCTTTAAATCTTAAAGAAACATCTGTAACATCTGGGTGAGTCATAATTCCTACACAATAAACCCCTGCAACCTTTCTTTCACAACACAAGATTTTAAGGGTCAGGCATTTACTCAGAGCTTTTCTGGTTGGTTCTTTTGTTTGTATGGTGTGAAGCGAGGTTATTCCAGAGTACTTAGTAATGGATAGGATGGTATGAAAAATTCAAGATGGTATCAGTACATTCCCATGTCTGGTCCCTTTGTGCAGATGGCTATAAGATGAATTTAGCTGATACAGGATTCTTAGAACAATTAAGCTCCTTAAATGGAAATTGGCTTCCTGCACGAGGGTTATCTTAGAAGAAGCAGGTGGAAGCTGGGTATAGCTTTTTATAACCTAACAATGGAAGCCAAGTACTATAATTCTTATAATTATTGTGCTGTTTGAGTTAGTTACAAAATCACTTTGATAGAAGGGGACATAATATAGACCTTGTTTGTGAAAGAAAGGCATGGTAATGAATTTGAAGCTATTTTATAAAACTCTACAGTGTCTGATAGCTATACGGTACTGTAGGTACTGTGGAGTGGAACAGCTATGCTGCCAAAGATGTCTCGTTCCAATCCAGTTTGGAGTCCACACAAAATCACAACCTCTCATTTTGTTGTTACCTTGGCCTACTTAATTGTATGTATGTTTAGTGGCAGAAACAGCTTTGGGTTAGGGGAGCTTATACCTAGGAACCTGGCATATAGAGCAAGGATATTCAAGGATGCTTAGGGAGCATGATAGACTGTTTTTACTCATTGATATAATCAGATATTTCAATCCACAAAATTGATCCTAGTATACCATTTATCTCATTTTAGAAGTTCACTGTAAAAAGTTTGATAATTACATTGCCTGGGCTTATAAAGGGTATTGCCATGTTTTTAAAACCAGGAAATGAGGCTACACAAACACAATACACACAAACTGAGGAAACTCTGTGGTCCTTTTTCTACCTTTTGTGAGACAAAATCTTGCATGGTAGCATAGACTGACCTCAAACTTACGATCCTTCAGCCTCAGCCTGTCACTACTTCCACCTGCACTTCACATCTTATTTTGCTTTATGAGGAGGTGAATGAGGACACAGAAAAGGGTGTACATAATCTCTCTCTTTCCTGTCTGTCACCCTCTTCCTTTTGTAGAACATATACATGGGCTCTCTTCCTTACCCTGGTTCTACTCAGATTTCCAAGAGGTGTGGAATGGTTTCTTACTGTACTAGGCCTCTGGGATCAAAAAAGATGAAAAGAATGTACATGCAGGGAAAGGAGATCAAAGAGAGGTAAGGAAAAAAAGTCTGTTTTTTAGTTTGTTTTAGGAATATATTTTCTATACATCATCCTAGTAGAGTGGTCTAATTGTGTGGCTCCAGAATGTCATGGAATACATGAAGGACTCAGGTATCCCAGCCTGTACTTGAACTCACTATGTATAGGATGATGACTTTGATCTTTGGACCCTCCTGCAACTTTCCCTCCTAACATGCTGAGATTATAGGTGTGTGCCACTATGCCAAGTTTATGCAGTGATGTAGATCAAACCCAGTGCTTGGTGGATAAGCATTTTAGTAACTGAGCAACACCCCTGATCCTTCTGCTTCACTGTTTTCTTTTTTAAGTAAAACTTCTCAAATGTTTACAAAGCAAGTTATTATGGTTATTGATTTATCTTTTGAAAGAGGAGTATAGATGAAGTCCAGAAGACAGATGAAGGCCAAAGGACAACTTTTAGGAGTCAATTTTTAGGTTTCATCATGGGGATTAAAATCAGACAGATCACACTAGAGCCCTCTGAGCAGAAGAGGGACTGCCATAGTCTTTACTTCCGTAAGGTTAAAGTATGGGCCACCTACTGTCACTGACTCTGTGTCAGGCTTTGTGCCAACATATTATATATATATATATATATATATATATATATATATATATATATATATATATTCCTACTTAAGACCCATAAGAACTGTATAAGGTACATGGTATTATCCCTAATTTACAGGTGATAAATCCAAGGTTAAGTAAGCTGCAATAGCTTGTAGTTTACATTGTGATTATAAAGCAAAAATTAGTTTGAAACTCAGGTAATCTGACTCTTAAAGCTTGCGTATGGTAAACTCTTTCTCAAGCTGAGCAAGATAGACAACAGTAATCAAAAAGGAATAAGGAGAATACATTTATTGTCAATAAAACTGTTACTTAGGAGCTACATGCAAGTCAGTGCTATAAATGGCCAATAGTAAAACCAGATTAAGCACTTTTATGTAATAGGTAATTATAATGGTGGTAGTTAGCATTTCCAAAGTTTACAGTGTACCAAGAAATAACGAATCATTTTACTTATATTGATCTATTAATTACGCACCACAGCCTGGATAACAGGTATTATGATCACAGTTTACAACTGAGAAAAATGAGCCACACAGAATATAATTAAGACAGTCACAGTCAAATGCTAAGCAGCAGACTCAGTAAATATTTGAACACAGGAAGGTTTAACAAGAGAATCCACATTCATAATCATTATATAGTAAAGACTCTTTAGATTGTATCAGTGTCTGGAAGCTGAAATTAAAGACACTGATCACCTTTTTGAAAAGGTAAAGATCTGTAGTTTCCTGTAGATGAGCACACTGTTTCCATCCTGAGGTTAAATTTGTTAAAAATCAACAGTGAATGAGGATCTGTGCTAAGCATTTGAGAGAGATATGAAAACAGCAATACTCAGAAGATCACATCATATTATTTCTTATATATCTATAGCATTTTCTCTTTCATCTTTAAAGACTGTCTTTCTATACATGATCCCTTAACCCTAGATCTCTACATTATCATAAGTTAGTGTCATAGTTGCTTTCAGCTGTCGCACAGACACACTCACAGACATACACACACATTTGCCCACATATCTACTTACCCCATAAGGAACCTACAACAGACCAAAGTATGGATACCACCAAAGTACAACTTGATGTATTATTGAATTTTATTGGCATTACAGGAATAGGAGTGAGGGATACTTACAGAAGCAGAAATAACTCAAAGCCAGCTGCATTCCCAAAGGCCACCCCAGCATAAGTGACAGCTCACAAAAACTGGGAAACCTGGAACATACAGTTTAGCCTACAGATGGCTCAATGTCCTTCTGAAATGACTCTGGTTCAAACTTCTTGACTAGTTTCTTCTTCCAGGCAGCTTCTCCGATCTAAAAATCTTTTTTAGTTTGTCTTGTCTGAGAGGTCTTCTTTGGAGTTTTATTGCCTACTGTGAGAGGGAGGGGTCTAGTGAATCTGGTTAGTTTCAGGGACTCCCTGGAGCTATTTTGAGTTGTTTACCTTTCTGCTTAAAGAGCTTCCCTGTCAGATGGAATGTTTTAATCTCAGAGGAAACTTGTACAACAAATGTCAACCAAAACATTGTTGATATCAGATTGGCCTGTGGACAAGTCTCTGAAGCATTTTTTTTTTTGAGACAGTGTTTCTATGTGTGTAGCCTTGGCTGTCTTGGACACACTCTGTAGACCTGGCTGACTTTGAACTCACAGAGATTCACCTGCCTCTGCCTCCCGAAGTGTTGTGATTACAGGTGTGTGCCACCATGACCAGCTGTGAAGTATTTTCTACATTAAGTCTGATGTAGACCAGCTCAGCCCTCTATGGGTGGTGCCATCTCTAGGCTGGTGGGCCTATATAAGAAAAGTAGCTGAGCAAAGAAGAAGGAGTGGGCACTACTCTATAATGGGTCTCTGCTTTAGTTCCTACATCCAGGTACCTACCTTAAACTCCTGACCTGATGAAAATATAACCTGTAAGCTGAATGAAATTCTTCTTGAAGTTGATTTTAGTCAGGGTTTTATCATAGCAGGTACGGGGAAACTAGGAGATTAAGTCTTGTTCCAATTTGTACCTCTACCACTTCTCTAGAAATGGTACCTCACATCTCCACAAGGTTGCCTGCATTGCCATATTGTACTTAGCATGCAGCTGCCAGTAAGCTGATACAGAAATGAGAGTTGGAAACTCATTATTTCTATAATAGCTTAGCTTTTTTTTTTTCTCCAAGTGATCTCAAGAAATGTTAACTCCTTTGATTACACATTACACATAAAACTATAACCTAATTGATTTCAATGTTTTTTACTTCTGTCACCACCCACACCTAATCTCCTCTTCTTTTTATAAACCTGTATCTGGCAAACAGACTTCTATGCCCAGAAATTATAGCCCATTCATTCTTATCACCTTCTGTTTTTTTACTTGTCTATTGCTTCTTCTATGATTATTAGAAATCCTAACCAAGCAAACACAATTCTATTTTTGTGACAGGATTTTGATATTTCATATATCACCTTGCGTCCCATAATATGTTGTGAATAACCTAAAACTTCATGGTATCTTGCTATATCTCTCTATGTTCCTTTATGTCAGTGATTGATATTTTCTACTGTTTACTGTACTAGCTTTCCACTTAAAGTCTGCCAATGTCTCAAGTCAAAATTATTGTATGGCTAGGTTTACCATATCTTAATTCAACTGAGAGCATCAAATAAGATAAAAATGTATATGTATTATTAGAGAAAGAGCCATAATGTCTCTATGAAAAGATTGTTCCACAGAAAAGTACAGTATTTCTTAAATGTGTATTAACCAGCATATGGGGCTGAAAAATCCATAATTTTAAACAGACATATATGCCAACACCATTAGTAGTTCTTCGTCAAGAATTCCTAGAACAATAAGATGGAAAGCCAAACATTCATAGAGCTCAGAAACACCCACCAATCAAAAGGATGAAGTTGGTATTTTAAAAAATAATCAAGATAAAAAAACTAACCAAACAAAAATACAAATCTACATCTTAGAAACTAAAAATAAATCCAAAACAAGAAGGGAATAAGTAAAAATTGATGAAGGAAACAGAACAAGAACAACAAAAAGGTCAAAGAAATTTATGCTTAGAAATATGAATAAAATCAGCAAATATCTGGTAAAAGTGACAAAAAGAAAAATAAATGATTAACATCAAGAATAAAAGAAAATATCATTGATTATGATGATTTGGACTAAGGCAAGAATGTCCTGAGTTTGAAACTGGCCTGGTCCACACAGGGAGACTGCTTCAGAAAGCTAAGCAAGCAAATAAGCAAAAACCTAACAGCAGAAAACAACAATAACAACCAAAACCAATACAAAACAAAGCATCACCATAGACCTTGTAGACATCAAAGACTAATAAGGGAATACTTCAAAAGCAACAACTTGAAAGGAAGTTTCTCATGCCTGATATTGGGGTGTTTGTTTAATAGTCTGTAGTTTTGGGGGTAGTATCGCCTCAAGTGGAGTAATTTCAACTATAGTACAATAAAAGAGAGGGAAAGAAAAGGACTAAAAAGTACCAAAGGCATTTGAAAAAGACACATAGAGAAATTATTTTATGTTTACCTTAATTACATATAATAGTTATAAATATATGCACATACATATATATTTCATTGTTTTTATTGTAAGTAATTTTTTTCCCTAAGTAAAAAAAAAAAAGATTTACCTATTCCTCTATTGATAGACCCCTATGATATTTCTAATTTTCAGTAATGTGAATAAATTTCTTTGAGTAAACACATACAAGTCTTTTTCTACATATATTTTATCATTTATCTTGGAGAAAAACACAGTGGCTGAATTTCTGGATTATCAAACAGTTACAGGTGCAATACTATAAGAAAGCGTCAAACTTTTCCAAAGTGTCAAGAAATACTTTGATTGTCCAAGGTGCGTATGGAATCTCTGACTCATGGATTAGACATTCACTTTATTCTGGAAGTTGTGGCGGTAGCACGAGTTCAACCCCCTCCTGGATCAGCATTGACTGAGGAATATATGTGGCTCTCTTAGCAGCTCTCTGCCCTCACAGCTGTCAGCCCTGGTCAGAGGGAGGTGGGAGGTTTAATTATAATGCTTCTGACAGTTTTGAGCAGAGAACCCAGTGTCTACTGCAGCAACAGCTGAGCTCAGCCTGAGGCTGCCATGTGGAAGGATGACCTTAGAGTAATTTGACTCCTCTCATAGAAGCTTGTTTAATGGACCAAGAGTTTCCTGTTTTCATCATGCTCAGCCCTGTTCAGTTGCAGGTGGCAGGCATACTCCAGCTTAAGACGACTTACGTCATTTTCCTCATCTTACCAAAGTGTTAGTTGCCAGTGCAAGTTATGTGCAGTGAGTCCACTGCAAAAGGGAACTCCCAGCATAATCCACATTTTAGATTTCCTTTCTTTTGAATATACAGCTTCTGGTTGCCTTTGCCATGGTTCATCTGTGACCCATTAAGGTACCCAACTTACTTACTTCCTGGCTGATTAGAAGAGCAAGGACTCCACGAGACCAGGGCCTCTGGTTCTCTCTTTCCATGTATTCTCTCTACTTTCTCTTATACTATTTGAGCCATGAAATTTATTTAGTGTTTTCTTTTATTATTTTCAGATAAATAATAAATCTTGGGTTGGCCTTGTCGCCTAGCCTGGCCTTGAACTTGTAGAGACTGTTTCTACCTCCTGAGCAATAGGATTGCAGTTCTGCCCCACCACACCCACCCTCTTAGGTGTTTCGTAGAAGTGACTATTTTCTACTCTGCATTAGTGGCATCTGAAGTGATTTTTCTGCATAATGTATTTAAAATCACAAATACGAGGATGAATTAGATGTAAAAGAATACTGGAAATTTCAAGTGAAATGAAAGAAAGGTAAGGATAGGTATATACAATGGATCCAGCAATGCTATTTTTACATTCTTATTAAATAAATAGTGACATCTTATGGGAAGAGCTGCTTTGATTCATTTTCCTCTTTCTCACAAGATGTAAACCATTTTTTTAAAAAGCTTTACTGAGCTTTGATTAACATACTATACAAATTCACCAATTTAAGTATAAAGTTCAACAATAGAGCTGTAAAATTATCATCACAGAACATCTTTATTATCAGTCAAAGAAACCCACTATCAAATAGGAGTTAATCTCCATTTCCCCATGCACTCAACCCCTGAATATCACAAATCTCTTTTCTGGATATTTCATAGAAATGGACTTTTACAATATGTGGTCATTATATATGGCTTCTTTTACTTACTATAATGTTTTGATCACCCATGTTAGGACATTTATTAGTATTAGATTTTCTTTGATTTGTGTATACTTCAGTACATGGTTGAATCACAATTTGTTTATTCATTTTCCTGATAAACACTTGGATTATTTATACTTTTGACCGTTATGAATAATGCAGCATTCATATATGTGTGAAAGGGTTTTATACTTGGAGAAGGGCATGGGAAGAGATGAGGGAGGGAGGGTGGAATTGGGAGGGATGACGAAGGGGGCTACAGCTTGGATAGAAAGTGAATAAACTGTAATTAATATAAAAAATAAAATAAAATAATGAAAAAGAGTTTTATATTTCCTTGGTTTACGCCTAGAAGCAGAATTGGGGGTCATATGGTAATTCTGTTCTTAATCTCCTGAGGAATTGTTTTCTAAATTGTTTTCAAAAGTGAATCCACTATTCTAACTACCAGGGTATGAGGATTTCAGTTTCCTCTACAGTCTTGCCAATACTTTTGTGAAATACTTTATCAAATTTATTGTTTGAATATTTTCATACACATCTGCAATGTATTTTCGTGAAATTTATCCCACTACCTCTGGGATTCCCCTAACAGTTTTCTGTTCCAAACTCATGTCTTCATTTAAAAAATTATTACTATTATTAATAACTCCCTGAATAAAATTAATGTTGACAATATAGGCACACTATGGGACTATCCATTTGGGGGCATTGGAAACCTACCCATGGCCACCTACAGAAAGAAAAGTTACTTTCCTTTTCTCAGCAGCCATCAACTGGGCCTCATATACCCCCCCCCCCCCAATTCATGCTGAAATTTCATCTGACTTGATCCTGTACTGCAATGGTTCTCAACCCAGGGGTCACATATCCCATAACCTGCATATCAGATATCTACATTACCATTCATAACAGTAGCAAAATTACAGTTATGAAGTAACAATGAAAATGATTTCATGGTTGGGAGTCACCACAGTGTGAGGAACTGTATAAAAGGGAATGCTGAGAACCACTGCTATACAAGATTCCTGCAGGCAAATGTGTATGTGCCACATGGTGTCCAGAAGACAGCTCTCCTCCCATCTTAGCTCTTCTGTTATTTTTACCCCCTCTTGAGTGAGGTTCCTTGATTTTTGAGTGGGAGGAGTTTGATAGAGGTATTCAATATAGAGTTACACTTACAGTCACTTATCATCAGCACTTTGCTAAGTTATGAATCTCGGCATTAACCACTACCCATTGCAAAAAGAAACTTCTCGGCAAAGTCAAGAGCACTGCACCTACACGGTATAAACTTAATGCTAGAAGGCAATTTGACAGCATAAACATTTAGCCTTACCAGTAGCTCTTCTCTAGGACCCATGAGCTCTCTGGTCATGGGCTTTTGATTAGGATTATAGTACCAGACATAAATCACTCATGTGTAGCCTTAAATCCAATGGAAAGGTGATTGCTTATTCCGTAACCATCATACCACTATTTTGCCAGTGAGCACAACTTGCCTGGCATGTTAACACTGTAGAATGGAGGGTCCAGTACTGGATGAAATCATGAATGTCTTTTCTCTGCCAGTAACCTGCCATAGCACATTCCAGTATTGTGAATATTAACTAGTAGGAGACTTTGCTGGTCAGTTGAGATTTATTTCTCTATGTCTTCCAATCAAGATATTGGTATCTTCAGCATTTTGGTTTTACCATCTAGTTTTGATGTGCGAACAAAGCAGTGTGGTAGTCTGTGTTGCTTTGGATGCCACTTGGATCTCCCTGACCAAATCACTGATAAGGAGGTATCCTATACCTGGAACTGAAAATAACAACCCATGTCTTCTGAGTGCAGTATTATCCACACACATAGAGGCTTTGTGGAAATCCACTAGTTTGTAATCTAATTAAAAAATACATAATATAAAAAGGAGATTATCATTGGTACCCCACCAATACCTTTTATTATATATCTTTTTCATTTCTGTCTTCCTAGAGAGTATGAAATAGAATCACATTTTGGCTTGAATTTCTCTAATAACTAGTTATATTAAGTATCTCATCATGTGTTTATTAGCCATCGGTGTATTCTTTTGAAGAAAGGTCTACTCAGAGCCCCTTCTCGTATTTTAAAATTTGAGATGATTCTTTGCTCACCTGTGTGTGTGTTGTATGTGAATGACTGTGGGTCCTTATGTGGAGGCCAAGGGTTGCTGTTAGGATGTCTTTCTCTGGCACATCTCATCTTATTTAGCTTACTTGTTTTCATGTGTATACGTGTGTTAGTATCCACCCCACAGTGATATGCATGTAGAGATCAGGTGGTCGTTTGTGGTAGTAGGTTCTCCCAATTTTCCATGTGGTTCTGGACATGAAAGTCCAGTCATTAGGATTAGCAGTAAATGGCATTATTCACTGAGCCATCTCATAGTCTTCTACCTTATTTATTAATATATTTATTTTTGAGATTGTATTTTAATTACATTTATCTCTTTATTCCCTTGAAGCCTTCCAATATACTTCTCCCTACTCTCCTTCAAATCCACAGCCTCTCTTCTCATCAATTGTTATTGTGTGCATATATGTATTTGTATATATATATTCCTAAATATAACTTGTTGAGTCCATACAATGTTACTTGTATGTATATATTCAGTGCTGATTCTAGTCATTAGACCACTAATTGGGAACTTGCTTGCAGTTTTAGAGGGTTAGGCCATGATTATCATGGTTATCATGGGAGGAAGCATGGCATTAAGGGGAGAGAGGAAGTGAGTTACACAGAGAGATACTGGGTATTTCATGGGATTTTGAAATCTCAAAGCCTTCTCCCAGTGACATATCTCCTCCAACAAGGCCACACGCGCTCCAACAAGGCCACATCTTTTCATCCTTTCCAAGGAGCTGCACTAACTGGGAACCAAGCAGTCAAATATATGAGCCTGTGTGGACCATTCTCACTTAAAATACCACATCATCACAATCCCTAACAAAAATCTATCAACACCCTTAATCCACAGACAGTGTAGCATTTCTCTCTCATCAGGTAAACGTCTCTTTGCAATAAATGGAGACAATTACAGAAAATGACAACCATTAAAAATGCCGGGTTGTGGAACACAGTCCCAATGCATACATCCACACAACACTCTTCCCCACCCCTGACAGGGAACACTGTGGAAGAGGGGGGATGGAAAGATTGTGAGTGCCAGCAGATTAGGGAGTTTGATGAGAGTTTGTATTCTAGCAACAGCAGAAGCTACACCAATAAAATATCATTAACATGATCTACTTTATTATTTTTTTTAAAGAATTTCTCACTGAACCTGAAACTTGCTGTTTCAGCTATACTGGTTGGTAAACCCTTAGGATCTGTCTCTCTGCACACACATACACCTGCCCCTGGCCTGGATGTTTTAGACAGGCAATCATACTAAAGAATTTATGTGGGTGAATTCAGATTTCCATTCTTGATCAGTAAGAACTTTGTCCACTGAAATTATCTCCACAGTTCCTTGCTTTTTGTTTTATATGTGCAAAGGTGCTTTTATCCATTAAACCATATGCACAACCCCCAGGGATATATATTTTATATTTACAAGGATTCTAAATACAAGTTTTTTTTTAATCAGCTATCTAATTTTGTAATACCTGCCTCATTCTGTGAGTTATCTTTTTTACGTCATATCATTTGTAGCACCAGTGTTTTAAATTGATGAAGTTCAAGCTAGCCATTTATTTTCATTTGTCACATGAGCTTTTTATTCTGTGTATAAGAAAGTTTTGTTTAAGCTGAGGTTATGAAGATTACTGATGGAACCTTACATAGGTAATTTGGGACATGACAGAGAGAATGGGGATTCAGAAATTACAGGTTATGATAAAGAGACAGAAAACTTAGAACAATTTCGAGAGGGCTATCAGTCATTACTGAAAATGCCCCGAGTTAATTTTCCAATTCCTTTCAAAACACAAAGCAAGCACAGTTCACATTGGTCCATGGACAGGGTTCATGAAACAGTTAAGCTTGTTTTCAGTAACCACATTCCTGTATAACAGACATGGCCCAAGGTCTCACAGATAAGTTAAAGAAACTTGGCAAAATCTCCTGCTTACTTCTGTTTAAAGGTAAAGGCTAAAGCATATTTTTTCACTGAATAATCTATAACAAAACAAGCTTGCCAGGCAAGCAGCTATCCACAGCTTGAGACAGAACTTTGACTTCTCACAATTTCACCCTTTTTTTATATTTTTAAAAAGACCATAGCTTGATACCCTGCAGGATAGAGCCTTTTAGAGGCCCTCTGTGGTAGGCTGCTGTGCTATTCCTTGTTTTTTCCCTCTTCTGATGTCCATCCTTTTGCCTTTCTGAATGGGGATTGAGCATCTGAGCCAGAGTCCTCCTTCTTGATTAGTTACTTTAGGTGTACAGATTTTAGTATGTTTATCCTATATTATATATTTAATATCCACTTATGAATGAGTATATACCCTGTG
>CM053742.1:51228017-51243390 GCA_028658305.1 Pachyuromys duprasi
TAAAAAAATACAAAAAAGGCCATAGCTTAAGAGCTATGAAGCCAAAGATTGTGCCTGTATTAGGTTGTCTCTCTTGAAAGATATGCTCTTGCCCATCATCAGTACATGAATTCCATCATTTCTGCCCTGTCTGAGGCTGAATATTCCTCATAGAGATCCTATCCATCCTTGGCTATCCAATCCTGCTTAAAGGGGAATGAATAGAGTGTTGAAGCTGTAACGTTTGGACCTCTGGCTTCACAAACCAAAGGCTGTGTATGAAAAACTTCAAAGCACAGGGAGAAAACAACATCATGAGTAAAAGTATAACTCCAAAGTAAAACATTCCTCCTATCATAGAAATAAAATGATGCCAAGTTGGAAATACAGAACAAAATTGTTCCAGAAGAGAATTAGCTGCTTTAAGCAACATCAGAATTCAAAGGTTTAGCCTCTTGCATGAATATTACTTCTTGATATATCTGGAACAAGTCTAGATACAAGTTGGTGTGATGTAATACACCCAACAAATGTTTCTTAACCCTTTCCCAGGTGAAATCACTATCATTATATTTTTAAGGTGCAGCATAAATTTGTCGATAATTAACACGACAATTTAAATGTGATTTAATCTTTAACCCTTGCGATTCATCTTCTTAAATTGGCAAAGTTGCATATAGAGATTCTATTATCTGTTCTAATCTTTTATCAGTATCATTTTGCAATCCTAAAATTACAGTAACATTATGAGATAAATCAAGACCATGACTTGCTGTTTGTACTTCTTGTGTCAAAGCAATAGAAGTTGTTGTAGCTATCAAAACAATCAAAGCAAAAAATCCTGCTATAATGAAGCCTGCCATACATTTAGCTCTATTCAGAACTCTCTCGGATTCTTCCAATACCTGCCAACCTTTATCTGAATAGAAAGTGGCTGATACATTTACAGAAACCATAACAAAGTGTGAATCAGCACTAAAGTTCCTTTAGCTACAATTGATAAGCAATTGGAAAGATAATTCAAGCAAAAAACATTAAAGTGTACAGACATATTTTCACTTTAGCATAACATAAGGGTAGGTCGAGCAAACAGAGACATTCTTGAAACCATTTCCATAACTAGTATTATTAATCTTTGTATCAGTAGAAAATATAAGAGGATACATTATGGCAGCCAATTTCCACAAATGTCTTTTAATATAATTCTCAGGAGTAATCCAAATTCCTGAAGCAAGCTCTTTATTACCTAAATCCACCTGATTCCCTGACCAGCTAATTATCTTGGTGACATTACTAATAGAGAATTGAACAGGAATATTATGATAACAATGCTTCCAATTAATAGACATATATATATATAATTGCAACATATTTATATATATGAGATATATATTATATATATATATATATATATAATATGATCTAATAAACCACCAGAATTTAATGAAAATGGTCTGAAAGTTTGTGGATATAAAACTTGGAAAATACTAGTCATTTTAAACTAGGGCATACTCATCATGACACTTTCTTGAGAATTTTTTTGTGACATTCGCAGTCCATATTTGTGATGTAACAGTGACACATCCCTCTTGAGTAGCATTCTTTTACAAAACATATATGAACAGTCACACTTTAGTTTCGTGCAGGGTGATAAATATGGATATATTTGCATTTTTCTACATGCAGACATCCAGTTAGACAAGCACCATTTGTTGAAGATACTATCTTTTTTCCATTGTATGGTTTTGGCTTCTTTGTCAAAAATCAAGTATCCTTAGGTGTGTGGCTTTATTTCTCAGTCTTCTATTCCATTCCATTGATGTACCATTCTGTTTCTATGCCAGGACCATGCAGTTTTTATTACTATTCCTCTGTACTACAGCTTGAGATCAGGGATGGAGATACCTCCTGATGATCTTTTGTTGTTCAGGATCATTTTAGCAATTCTGGGTTATTTGTTTTTCCATATGAAGTTGAGAATTGTTCTTTCAAAGTATGTAAAGAATTTTAATAGGAATTGCATTGAATCTGTAGATTGGTTTTGGTATGATGGCAATTTTCAGTATGTTAATCCTATTAATCCATGAGCATGGGCGACCTTTCCATATTCTAATATGTTGTTTGATTTCTTTCTTCAGAGACTTGAAGTTTTTTTTTTTTTTCAAATGGGTCTTTCACTTACTTGATTAGAGTCATACCAAGGTATTTTATGTTATTTGTGGCTATTGTGAAGGATGTGGTTTCCGAATTTCTTTCTCAACCTTTTTGTCTTATAAATACAAGACGGCTAGTAATATATTTTTAAGTTAATTTTTATACAGCCACGTTGCTAAAGATGTTTATCACCGGAAGGAATTCTCAGGCTGAATTTTTGGGGTCACTCATGTATATTATCATATCATCTGAAAATAGTGATACTTTCAAATAGTAATACTTTGACTTCTTCTTCTCCAGTTAGTATCCCCATGATCTCCTTAAGTTGTCTTATTGCTCTTGCTAGGACTTCAAGTACTACCTTGAAGAGATACTGAGAGAGTGGGCAGCCTTGTCTTGTCCCAAATTTCAGTGGAATTGATTTAAGTTTTTCTCCATTTAGATTTAGCTATGGGCTTGCTATATATTGTCTTTTCTGTGTTTAGATAAGTGCATTTTATCCCTGATCTCTCCAAGACTTTAAACATGAATGGGTTACAGATTTTGTCAAATGCTTTATTGGCAGCTAAGGATATGACGTGGTTTTTCTCCTTCAATTTGTTCATATGGTGGATTACATTGCTGGATTTTCCTATGTTGAACTACCCCTGCATGCCTGGAATTAAGTCCCTCTTTTCATTTTTGTTTTTGTTTTTTAATTTAGATATTGTCTCTCTGCCTTTATTTAGCTTGGCTAAGGGTTTGTCTATAGTGTTGATTTTCTCAAGGAACCAGCTCTTGGTTTCAATGATTCTTTGAATAATTTTCTTTGTTTCTAATTCATTGATTTCAGCCCTGAGTTTGATTATTTTCAGCTGTCTACTCCTCTTGGGTGTGTCTGCTCCTTTTTTTTTCCAGGACTTTCAGGTGAGCCATTAAGTTGCTTGTATGAGATGTTTCAAATTACTTCTTGAAGGCACTTAGTGCTATGAATTATCTTCTTAGCACTGCTTTCATTGTGTCCCATAAGTTTGGGAAAGTTTGGGAAATTTTCATTGAATTCTTTAATTTATTTCTTTATTTCTTCCCTGATCCAGGTATCATTGAGTAGAGAGTTGTTCAGTTTCCATTTGTGTGTAGGCCTTTTTGATATTTCTCTTGTTGCTGAGGTCCAGCCTTAATCCACTCTGGTCAGGTGGAATACAAGGAATTATTTCTATCTTCTTGTATATGTTGAAAATTGTTTGTGACCAACTATATTGTATCTCTTGGAAAAGGTTCTATGAAGTGCTGAAAAGAAGATATACTCTTGGGAGTTTGGGTGAAAAGTTCTATAGACAGCTATTAGGTCCATTTGATTTAGGACCTTTGTGAGTTCCATTATTTCCCTATTTGACTTCTGTCTAGATGATCTATCCCTTGGTGAGAGTGGATTGTTGAAGTCTGCCAATATTTATTTTATTTTTATTAAATACAGTTTATTCACTTTGTATCCCATCTGTAGCTCTCTCCCATCTCCCCTCCCACCCTCACTCTCCCTACTTCTTTCCCACCTGTGCCCCTCCCCCAGTTGACTGATAAGGGAGATCCTCTTCCCCTTCCCTCTGATCCTAGTCTATCCAGTCTCAACAGGAGTGGCTGCATTGTCTTCCTCTCAGCCTGGTAAGGCTGCTTCCCCCTCAGGGGATGGTGATCAAAGAGCAGTCCAATCAGTTCCTGTCAGAGACAGTCCCTGTCCACATTACTATGGAACCCACTTAGACACTGAAGTGTCATGGGCTACCTCTGTGTAGGGGTTCCAAGTACCTCCATGAGAGGTACTTGTTTGGAGTATATCAGTCTCAGAAAAGACCCCTTTACCCAAACTCTTTGGATCTGTTGCTCTCCTTGTGGAGCTCCTGTCCTCTCCAGGTCTTACTATCTCCCACTTCTTTCATAAAATTCCCTGCACTCTGCCCAAAGTTTGGCTATGAGTCTCAGCATCTGCTTTGATACCCTGCAGGGTAGAGCCTTTCAGAGGCCCTTGGTAGTAGGCTCCTGTCCTGTTCCCTTTTTTTTCCCTCCTCCAATGTCCACCCTCTTTGCCTTTCTGAATGGGGATTGAGCATCTTTCCCAGAGTCTTCCTTCTTGGTTAGCTTCTTTAACTGTACTGATTTTAGTATATTTATCCTATATTATATGTCAAATGTCCACTTATGAGTGAGTATATACCATGTGTGTCTTTTTTGGTTGCGGGATACCTCACTCAGGACGATGTTTTCTAGTTCCCACCACTTGCCTGCAAATTACATGATTTCCTGGTTTTTTATTGCTGAGTAATATTCCGTTGTGTCGATGTACCTCAATTTTGTTTCTATTCCTCAACTGAGGGACATCTGTGCTGTTTCCAGCTTCTGGCTATTACAAGTAAAGCTGCTATGAACATGGTTGAGCAAATGTCCTTGTTGTATACTTGAGCAGCTTTGGATATATGCATAGGAGTAGTATAGCTGGATCTTGAGGATCTTGAGGAAGCACTGTTCCTAACTGTCTAAGAAAGCACCTGATGGATTTCCAAAGTGGTTGTACAAGTTTACATTCCCACCAGCAATGGAGGAGGGTTCCCCTTTCTCCACAAACTCTTCAGCATGTGTTGTCACATGTGTTTTTGATCTTAGCTATTCTGATGGGTGTAAGATGAAATCTTAGAGTTGTTTAGATTTGCATTTCCTTGGTGACTAAGGCCACTGAGCATTTCTTCAAGTGTTTCTCTGCCATTCTATATTCCTCTATTGAGAATTCTCTGTTTAGCTCTGTACCCCCATTTTTTAATTGAATTATTGATTTGTTGCTATTTAATTTCTTGAGAGCTTAATATATTCTGGATATTAGCGCTGTGTCAGGTATAGGGTTACTGAAGATCCTTTCGCAATCTGTAGGCTGTCATTTTGTTCTGTTGCCAGTGTCCTTTAGCTTTATGGAAGCTTTTCAGTTTCATGAGGTCCCATTTATTGATTGTTGATCTTAGAGCCTGTGCTGTTGGTATTCTGATCAGGATGTTGTCTCTTGTGCCAATGAGTTCAAGGTTCTTCCCCACTTTTTCTTCTAACAGGTTTAGTGTGTCTGGTTTTATAGTGAGGTCTTTGATCCACTTGGACTTTAGTTTTGTGCAAGGTGATAAGTATGGATCTATTTGCATTTTTCTACATGTAGACATCCAGTTAGACCAGAACCATTTGTTGAAAATGCTATCTTTTTTCCACTGTATGGTTTTGGCATCTTTGTCAAAAATCAGGTGTCCGTAAGTGTGTGGGTTTTTTTTTTTTCTGGTTCTTCTATCTGATTCCATTGATCCACCATTCTGTTTCTATGCCAGTACCATGCAGTTTTTATTACTGTTGTTCTATAGCACAGCTTGAGATCAGGGATGGAGGTACCTCCAGGAGGTCTTTTATTGTAGAGGATTGTTTTAACAATTCTGAGTTTCTTGTTATTCCACATGAAGTTGAGAATTTTTCTTTCAAGGTCTGTAAAGAATTGTGTTGGTAATTTGATGGGAATTGCATTGACTCTGTAGATTGCTTCTGGTAAGATGGCCATTTTTAATATGCTAATCCTGCCAAGCCATGAGCATGGGAGATCATTCCATCTTCTGATATCATCTTGGATTTCTTTCTTCAGAGACTTGAAATTATTTTCATACAAGTCTTTGACTTGCTTGGTTAGGGTCACACCAAGGTACTTTGTGTGTTTTGTGGCTATTAGGAAGGGTGTTGTTTCCCTAATTTCTTTCTCATTTATCTTCTGTATACAGGAGGGGTACTGATTTTTTTTGAGATAATTTTGTATCCAACCACTTTGCTGAAGGTGTTTATCAGCTGTAGGAGTTCACTGGTAGAATTTTTGGGGTGACTTACGTATACTATCTGCAAATAGTGATCCTTTAACTTCTTCCTTTCCAATTTCTATCCCCTTGTTCTCCTTTAATTGTCTTATTGCTCTAGCAAGGACTTCAACCACCATGTTGAAGAAATATGGAAAGAGTGGGCAGCCTTGCATTGTCCCTGATTTCAGCGGGATTGATTTAAGTTTCTCTCTGTGTAGTTTGATGTTTGTTTATAGGCTTTTGGTATACTGTCTTTACTATATTTAGGTTTGTGCCTTGTATCTCTGATCTCTCCAATACTTTAAACATGAATGGACGTTGGATTTTGTCATATGCTTTTTCAGCATCTAAGGAGATTATCAAGCATTTATTTTTCTTTCAGTTTGTTTACATGGTGGATCACATTGATGGATTTTTGTATATTGAACCCTTCTGCATACCTGGGATGAAGCCTACTTGGACATAGTGGATGATATCTTTGATGTGTTCTTGTATTTGGCTTGCAAGTATTTTTTTAAGTATTTTTGAATCAATGTTCATAAGGGAGGTTGGTCTGAAATTCTCTTTCTTTGTTGAGTCTTTGTGAGGTTTAGGTACCAAAGTGACTGTGGCTTTATAGAATGAGTTTGGTAGTGTTCCTTCTGTTTCTATTTTGTGGAATATTTTGAAGAGAACTGGAGTTAGCTCTTCTTTGAAGGTCTGGTATAATTCTGTGTTGAAACCACTGGCCCTGGGCTTTTTTTGGAAGGGAGACTTTTGATGACTGTTTTTATTTCCTTAGGGGATATAGGATTATTTAATTGATTTACCTGGTCTTGATTCAGCTTTGGTAAGTGGAATCAGTCAAGAAAATTGTCCATTTCAATTAGATTTTCAAATTTTGTGGCATATAGGATTTTGAAGTAATGATTGTTTGGATCTCCTCAGTGCCTGTTGTTATGTCCCCTTTTTCATTTCTGATTTTTTTTTATTTGGATTTGTGTCTCTCTGCCTTCAGTTAGTTTGGCTAAGGGCTTGTCTATCTTGTTGATTTTCTCAAGGAACCAGCTCTTGGTTTCATTGCTTCTTTGAATTGTTTTATTTGTTTCTAATGTATTGATTTCAGCCCTGAGTTTGATTATTTCCAGTCATCTATTCCTCTTTTTTGTGTCTGTTTCTTTTTTTTTTCCTAGGGTTTTCAGGTGAGCCATTAAGTTGCTTGAGTGAGATGTTTCA
This sequence comes from Pachyuromys duprasi, assembly GCA_028658305.1. Classification (NCBI taxonomy): domain Eukaryota; kingdom Metazoa; phylum Chordata; class Mammalia; order Rodentia; family Muridae; genus Pachyuromys; species Pachyuromys duprasi. The sequence continues at coordinate 51,235,211 of CM053742.1, forward strand.
AATTTCTTCTTGAAGGCACTTAGTGCTATGAAGTTTCCTCTTAGGACTGCTTTCATTGTTTCCCATATGTTTGGATATGTTGTGCCTTCATTTTCACTGAATTCTAGGAAGTCTTTCATTTCTTTTTGTATTTCTTCCTTTACCCAGCTGTCACTGAGTAGAGAGTTGTTCAGTTCCTTAGTGTGTGCAGATTTTTGGTATTTCTGTTTTTGTTGAGGTCCAGCTTTATCCCATGGTGGTCAGATATGATACAAGGGATTATTTCAATCTTCTTGTATCTGTTGAGGCTAGTTTTGTGACCAACTACATCGTCAGTTTTGGAGAAGGTTCCATGAGGTAGGTGCTGAGAAGAAAGAAAATTCTTTTGTGTTTTGGTGAAAGGTTCTGTAGATGCCTGTTGGGTTCATTTTATTAATGACCTCTGTTAGAGTTATTGTTTTTTTGTTTAATTTCTGTTTTGTTGACCTGTCTTTTGTGGAGAGTGGTGTGTTGAAGTCTCCCACTATGAATTTCTGGGGAATTTATGTGTGGTTTAAGTTTTACTAACGTTTCTTTTACAAATGTGGGTTCCCTTGTATTTGGGGGCATAGATGTTCAGGATTGTGATGTCTCCTGGGAGAATTTTCCCTTGATGAGTATGAAGTGTCCTTCCCCATCTCTTTGTATTAATTTTGGTTCAAAGTTTATTTTATTAGGTATTAGAATGGCTATTCTTGTTTGTTTCCTGGGTCCATTTGCTTGGAAAACCATCTTCCAGCCCTTTACTCCCAGGTAATGTCTATCTTTGTGACTTAGGTGTATTTCTTGCATGCAAAAGATTGTTGGGTCTTGTTTATGCTTCCATTCTGTTAGTATGTGTGGTTTTGTTGGAGAATTGATCCCATGGATGTTGAGAGAGATTAATGACCAGTGGCTGTTAGATCCTTTGATATTGATGTTGGCTGTGGGAGTGTGTTTGTGTGCTTGGCTACTTTTTGTTTTGCTGTGGTGAGATTATTTGTTTCCTGCGTTTTCTTGAAAGGAGTTAGGTTTCTTGGGTTGTATTTTTCCTTCTATTGTCTTCTGTAATGCTGGATTTGTGTGTAAGTGTTGAAATTTGTTTTTGTCATTGAAATTCTTGTGTTTTCTGTCTGTGAGGACTGAGAGTTTTTCTGGGTAGAGTAGCCTAGGCTGACATCTGTGTTCTCTTAGGGTCTGCATGATATCTGTCCAGTCCCTTCTGGTTTCATAGTCTCTGTTGAGAAGTCTGGCGTGATTCTGATGGCTTTGACATTATATGTTACATGGCCTTTTTCCCTCACAGCTTTTAATATTTTTTCTTTGTTCTTTATACTTACCGTTTGGTTATTATGTGGCAGGAGTATTTTCTTTTCTGTTCTAATTTATTAGGTGTTCTGTAGGCCTTTTGTATGCTTACAGGTCTCTCCTTTAAGTTGGGGGAATTTTCTCCTATGATTTTTTTGAAAATATTTCCTGGGCCATGGAGGAGGGACTCTTCTTTTTCCTCTATTCCTATTATTCTTTGGTTTTTATTTCTTTTCATGTTGTCTTAGATTTCTTGGATGGTTTGTGTAAGAGATTTTTTAGATTTATTATTTTCTTTGATGGATACCTCGATTTCTTCCATTGAATAGTCTACACCTGAGAGTATTTCTTCCATCTCTTGTAGTCTGTTAGTTATGCTTACCTCTGTAGTTCTTGGTTTTTTTCCTAAGTTCTCCCTCTCCATGATTTCTTACATTTGTCTTTTCTTTAATTTTTCTAATTCTATCTTCAGATCTTGAACCTTCTTGCTGATTTCCTTCACCTGTCTGATTATATATTCCTATTTTTCCTTCAGCTGTTTGTTTGAAAATTCCTCTGTTTTTTTTGTTTGTTTGTTTTTATTTCTTTCAGTGATTTAATCATTTCCTCTCTGAATGCCACAAGCTGTTTGGCTGCATCTTCCTGTATTTTTTACGGATGGCCATAATCTTTTTGGTTTTATGTTCCTCTAATTCTTTACGCATTTTGTTTCCTCCACTAACCTCTTCATAAGCATAGATGTAATGTCATCGTTTTGAATTTCATTTATGTTAGTGTGTCCAGGGCTACTTGCCCCTGGATACCTGGGTTCTGGGACTGCCATAGTGCTTTGCCTTTTGTTGGTTGTGCTTTTACACTGGCCTCTACCTTTATGTCTGTCTCAGGTTTTGTCTGTTAATTTCTGGTGCCTGTTGGAGTCCTGGGGTGGGGGAATCCCATTGGCAGGGTTCTGAAAGAGATTCCCTCAGCTTTTTGGGCATGCTCAACTGAATGATGGTGCTTCCCAGGAATTGTCACAGTTCATCTCAGGCATTTGGACCTGTGTGGTAACTGTGGTGTTTAGGAAGCCTCTCCTCTCATCAAGAGAAAACCTGGAGATGGCTGCCCTGCTGCTGGGTTTCTTGCTCTGAATTTAGTGAGCTGCTGCTGCTGCTGTTCTTAAGTGTGTGTGTGTGGGTGCAGCCCTCTTGAAAAATCATCGAGTCCCATGGTTTTGTCAGTTTACCTAGAGATAACTGTTCGTACCTTATATATGAGGGTCTGCTGAAATGGCTCTCAAGCTTTTGTAGGTCTGAGGTTGGAGCAGTGTGCCCAGTACAATCAGTGGCAGGTGAGCACAGCAGTCATGTGTGCAGTACAAGGCCAGAGCTTAGGGCCTGTGGGAACCCAGAAACTTTTTTGGAGCTGGGTGTCCTGAGGGTTGGAACCGATGTTCCAATTCTGTGGTGTTTTGGGGCCTGCAGGTCTGTCTGGGATGGCAAGTAGAGCAAGCAGACACAGGCAAGTGGCTCTGCCTTGCTGGCAACTGAGCGACTGGATGACTGGGTGCCTGAGCACTTGCAGCAACCAGGGGACTTTTCCCAAGAACTTTTTTTTATGGGGGAGGGGAGTCTGCTGAGTGCTCTGAGGTCAGAACTGCTCCTCCCCTCACTGTGAGCTTCCACACAACAGAGAAACTCAGTCTCTGGTGCCCTGGGGCCCTCAGTTCTGTCTGGGATGGTGAGTTGGGTGTGCAGGCAGGACTCTGCTGGCATCTAAGCACCCTACTTTGGGCTGGTATCTAGGCACCCGCGGAACCTGGGCCTTTTTCCAGGGATTGTCTGGGTGACCTAAGGTCGGAAATCCCAGTCTCTGATGTTGTGGGGCCCACAGTTCAGTCTGAGAGAGTGATCAGAGCACACCAGCGGTGTGTGGCTCTGGGCTGAAAACTGAGCACCTGGCAGAACCTGGGAACTCTTCTGCAGTTTAGCTATGTGACCTGAAGCTGATTGAATCCCACACCATGGGTTTTCCTCTCACCTGGGAAACAAAATCGCTGATGTTTTAGGGCCCAGAGTTCCATCTTCTGGTCACTGTGAAGATCTTGCTGTTTTGCTGGTCAGAGAGAGTGTCCTCCTGGTACTGCCATCTTGGATCACCCCCTCAGTCTCCCACTATGAAAGTGCTGGGATGGATGTGTAATTTAAGCACTAGTAATCTTTCATTTACAAATGTAGGTTCTCTTCTATTTGGCGTATAAATGTTCAGGATTGTGACGTCCTCCTGGTGGATGTTTCCATTGATGAGAATGTAGTGCCCCTCCTCATCTTTTTTTGATTATTTTTTTGGTTAAAAGTCTATTTTATTAGATATTAGGTTAGCTACCCCACCGTGTTTTCTGGGCCCATTTGCTTGAAAAACATTTTTACAGCCCTTTACTCTGAGGTAGTGTTTATCTTTCTTGCAAAGGTGTATTTCTTGGATGCAGCAGAATGTTGGATCCTGTTTCTGCAGCCATTCTCTTAGTCTGTGTCTTTTTGTTGGAGAGTTGAGTCCATTGATGTTGATAGATAATAGTGAACAATGAATGTTAGGTCCTTTTATTTTGGCCTTGGTGGTGTTACTGGGTTCTATGCTTGTTTTCTTCTAATTTTTTCTTGTGAAAGTTATCCGTATCCTATGTTTTCTTTGGTGTAGTTGTTTTCGTTGGATTAGCGTTTTCCTTCTAGTATCTTCTGTAGTGTTGGATTGCTATGTAGATATTGTTTAAATTTAGTTTTGTCATGAAATATTTTGCTTTCTCCATCTATGCTGATTGAAAGCTTTGCTGGGTATAGTAGTCTGGGTTGGCATCTGTGATCCCTTAAAGACTGCATGACCTCTGCCCAGGCCCTTCTGGCTTTCATAGTTTCTGTTGAGAAGTCTGGTGTGATTCTGATAGGCCTACCTTCATATGTTACTTGGCCTTATTCCCTTGCTGCTTTTAATATTTTTTCTTTTTTTCTGTAGGTTTAGTGTTTTGGCTATGGTGTGATGTGAAGAATTTCTTTTCTGGTGTAGTCTATTTGGTGTTCTGTAGGCCTCTTGTATGTTTATGGACATCTCTTTCTTTAATTTTGGAAATTTTTCTTCTATGATTTTCTTGAAGATATTTTCTGGACCTTGGAGTCTAGAATCTTCTTTTTCATCTATTCCTATTATTCTTAGATTTCGTCTTTTCATGATGTCCTTGATTTCTTGGATGTTTTGTGTTTGGGACTTTTCCGATTTTACTTTTTCATTGAAAGAAATATCAATTTCTGCAAGTGTATCTCCAGCACCTGAGATTCTCTCTTTCTTCTCTTGTATTCTATCAGTGATGTTTACCTTTGTGGTTCCTGATCTTTTCTCTTAGTTCTCCATCTCCAAGGTTTTCTCTGTTTGTGTTTTCTTTATTGATTCCAATTCTGTTTTCATTCCTTGCACCATTTCCTTCATCTGTTTGAATGTGTATTACTGCCTTTATTTGATAGTTTCTAATTTTTTGTTTGTTTCCTCTCTATATGCCACTACCTGTGTCTCTATCTGTGCCTCTTTTTGTTTGGCTGTATTTGCCTGTATTTCTTTGAGAGCTTTGTGCATTTCCACTTTATTTGTTTCCATTTATGTGGCTATTTCTTTGAGAGATTTGTTCAATTCCTCTTTATATGCCCCTAAAAACTGGATAAGCATAGCTTTAAAGTCATTTTTCTGTGTTTCCGATGAATTGAAATATCCATTGATTTGGGGGGTTGCTGATGAAGCCATGATGTCCTGATTTTTGCTGGGTGTGTTCTTATGCCAACTTCTGGCCATCTGCTTATCCATAACCTTCACTGTTTGTTTCTGAAGTCTGTACTTCAGATTGGGTCCGTCTTTCTCTGGTGTCTGGAGTATTCTTCAAAAAGATGAAAGAGGTCCACTGATTTGAGAGTATGCATTGCTGTATCAGCTGTAGCTATGGGAAGAGTGTCCACAGACATAAATGCACAATTGTGGATGAGTCATGGCAGTGTGCGTGGATGTGTGTTTTGAAGTACAGAGTGCCAGCAAATGTAGATGCTTGGAATGTGGCAAGGGCGATGCAGGCACAGTAGGGGGTTAAGACAGTGGTGCTGTTCGTTGGTGCAATGTATATGCGCATATTTCCCGAATACCTTAGTGGTCTACAGGCCTGTCATACTGTCCTTCTGGTATTCAGATCTTTCTGGGCTCCAGGAGTTGTTTGCCTGGACTTCACTGGTAGACCCGCAGAGCAGGGGCTTCAATGTTGAGATTGCTGTCCCAAGGATCCCTAGCTTGCCTACAATCGGGCTGTGGGTGGTAGGGATCTGATGTCTGGCTGCTAGCATAGAAGGACCCTGGATCTGGGGCTCTGCAAGCACTCACGTGAAGGCACACTCACTCTCTGGCATGACCATTCGGAAAGCACAGTGGTTCCCCCTGTTCTCTATTCTCTGATTTGATCCTGTTGGAGAGAATGGGAGTGTAGGTGATCCATTAGCTCAGGGGGCCTGCAGCTGCAGAACCTGCGGCCAGGTGTTGCAGTCCACTGGGAGTGCAGCCACCATGGCAGAAATAGGATGCCACTGGAAGAGTTGCCTTCTGGAAGGCCTTGGGAAGCCACTGACCTGGTTGTCCAGTGGAGCCACTGGCACTGAGCTCTGTGCTAGGAGCCGCAGCACTGCCAGCCAGGCACTGTACTCTGTGGCAAGCACTGTAAGCCAGGCACTACGTTCTTTGAAGGCGCTGTGGGCTGCCTCCGCAACCTCCACTCCCACCAAGGAGAGAGTAGGGAAGCCCATCAAAGGGAAGTGCCTGGGTATTGAGCCCCCAGGAGAAGTCCATGGAAAAGTCCGTGGTTGACCTGAATCCATATGGTCTCAGCTAACAGTTTGTCACCTTTAATCCAGGAAACCTCAATATCGATGTTCTAGGTTCAGCTGCCCCTCCACTCAGCAATTTTGAAGTTTCATATCCTCTGCCCCTCAGATAAGGTATGCGCTGGTTGTGGCCATCTTGGATCTCATGAATTTTCTTCTTAGCACTGTTTTCATTGGGTCCCATAAGTTTGGTTATATTGTGCTTTCATTTTCATTGAATTCTTTAATTTCTTTATTTCTTCACTGACCCAGTTGTCACTGAATAATGAGTTGTTCAGTTTCCATATGTGTGTAGGCTTTTTGCTATTTCTGTTGTTGTTGAGGTCAAGCTTCAGTCCATGGTGGTCAGATATGATATAAGGGATTATTTCAATCTTCTGGTATTTGTTGAGGCTTGCTCTGTGTCCGCCTATATGGTCAATTTTGGAGAAGGTTCCATGAGGTGCTGAGAAGAAGGTATACTCTTTTGTGTTTGGGTGAATGATTCTGATTCTGTAGATGTCTGTCCATTTGATTTATGACCTCTCTTAGAGTCATTGTTTCTTTATTTAATTTCTGTTTTGCTGACCTGTCTTTTGTTGAGAGTGGGGTTGAAGCCTCCCACTGTTAACATGTGGGAATCTATGTGTGGTTTAAGTTTTATTAATGTTTCTTTTACAAATGTGGGTGCTCTTGTATATGGGGCATGGATGTTCAGAATTGTGACATCTTCTCGGTGGAAGTTTCCTTTGATGAGTATGAAGTGATCTTCTCCATCTCTTTCGATTAATTTTGATTGAAAATATATGTTATTAGATATTAGAATGGTTACTCCTTGCTTTTTGGGTCCATTTGTTTGGAAAACCATCTTCCAGCCTTTTACTCTCAGGGAATGTCTATCTTTGTGACTTAGGTGAGTTTGTTGTATGCAACAGAATTTTGGATCTTGTTTATGCATCTAATCTGTTAGTCTCTGTCTTTTTATTGGAGAGTTGAATCCATTGACATTGAGAGAGGTTAATGACCAGTGGTTGTTAGATCCTTTGATTTTGATATTGGTTGTGGTAGTGTGTTTGTGTGCTTAGCTACTTTTAGTTTTGCTGTAGTGAGGTTATTTATTTCCTGTATTTCCTGTTTGTAGTTAGCTTTCCTGGGTTGTATTTTTCCTTCTAGTATGTTCTGTAATACTGGATTTGTGGGCAGGAATTGTTTAAATTTGGTTTTGTCCTTGAATATTTTGTTTTCTCCATATATGATGACTTAGAGTTTTGCTGGGTAAGGTAGCATGGGCTGACATCTGTGATCTCTTAGGGTCTGCATGATGTCCATCCAGTCCCTTCTAGCTTTCATAGTCTCTATTAAGTAGTCAGGTGTGTTTCTGATGGGTTTGCCATTATATGTTACTCTGCCTTTTTCCCTTGCAGCTTTTAGTATTTTTACTTTGTTCTGTATATTTACTGTTTTGATTATTATGTGGTAGGAGGATTTTCTTTTCTGGTCTAATTTATTAGGTGTTCTGTAGGCCTCTTTTATGTTTATAGTCCTATCCTTTAAGTTGGGGAAATTTTCTTCTATGATTTTGTTGAAAATATTTCCTGGGCCTTGGAGATGGGAATCTTCTTTTTCCTCTATTCCTATTATTTTTAGGGTTTTTTTTTCTTTTCATGTTGTCTTGGATTTCTTGGAAGTTTTGTGTTAAGAATTTCATTTTTTTGAAAATTATTTTTCCAAGAAAATAATAAAATCTAATTTCCAAAATCTGACAAATATCAATATATTAAAATTAATGATATAATTTTAACAGAAATCAAAGCAGAATGAAAACTATTACAAATATTCATATCTTTATGTTATATGGAAACATTTTTTAATGTTCCCATCCAAATCTGTATGCTTATCTTCCAAGAAAACAAAAACAGATTAACAGAAGTTTATGAAATACTTGTGAAAAATACTGTTTTAAGGTCTTACCATATGAAATCAGAAAATCCAAATGAATGAATACATTGAAAGTAG
>CM053742.1:51243890-51265287 GCA_028658305.1 Pachyuromys duprasi
TGAGGTCACCCAGTGGTTGGCATGAGCAGTTGGACAGACACTGGGCAGTTGGGCTATGGAGCTCCTGCACCTGGCTGCTGTCAGGAACACATGGGAGTCTCAGGAGACCTATTCTTTAGTTGGAAACTGCCCCTTACCTCTCCTGTGATTTTCAGAGGAGCTTGCAGTGGACCCCCGCAGGATATATTCAAATATAGTTTTATCAAACATATTGAGAACCACATACGTGTTCTGTAGTTGTTTGAATACCTTGCAGTTTTGTTTACCTGTTTTTATTCACTTTGTATCGCCCCTGTAGCTCCTTCCCCCTCCCCTCCCAATACCTCCCTTCCTCCCCCTTCTCCCCAAGTCCACTGATAGGGGAGGTCTTCTTTTCCTTCCTTCTGATCCTATTCTATTAGGTCTCATCAGGAGTGGCTGCATTGTCTTCCTCTGTGGCCTGGTAAGGCTGCTCCCCCTCTTAAGGGGAGGTGATCAAAGAGCAGGCCAATCAATTCATATCAGAGACACTCCCTGTTCCCATTATTATGGAACCCACTTGGACACTGAACTGCCATGGGCTACATCTATGCAGGGGTTCTAGGGTATCTTCATGCATGTTACTTGGTTGGAGTATCAGTCTCAGGGAAGACCCCTGTGCTCAGATTTTGTGGTTCTGTTGCTCTCCTTCTGGAGCTTCTGCCCTCTCCATATCTTGCTATTTCCCATTGTTTCATAAGATTTCCTGCATTCTGCCCAAAAGTTGGCCATAAGTCTTAGCATGTGCTTTGACAGTCTGCAAGGCAGAACATTTTAGAGGCACTCTGTGGCAGGCTCCTAACTTGTTCCTTGTTTTCTTCTTCTGATGTCCATCCTCTTTGCCTTTCTAGATGGGAATTGAGCATGTTAGCCAGAGTCCTCCTTCTTGATTAGTTTCTTTAGGTGTACAAATTTTAGTAGGTTTATCCTATATTATATGTCTATATGAGTGAGTATATACCCTGTGTGTCTTTCTGCTTCTGGGATAGCTCAATCGGGATGACCTTTTCCAGTTCCCACCATTTACATGCAAATTTCATGATTTCCTTGTTTTTTTTTTTTTATTGCTGAGTAATACTCAATTGTGTAGATGTACCACAATTTTTGCATCCATTCCTCAGTTGTGGGACATCTGGGTGGTTTCAAGCTTCTGGCTATTACAATTAAAGCTGCTACAAGCATTGTTGAGCAAATGTAATTATTGTGTGCTTGAGCCTCTTTTGGATATATGCCTAAGAGTTGTTTAGCTGGATCTTAAGGAAGCAGTATTCCTAGTTGTCTGAGAAAGAGCCAGAATGATTTCCAGAGTGATTATACAGGTTTGCATTCCCACCAGCAATGGAGGAGGGTTCCCCTTTCTCCACAACCACTCCAGCATGTGTTGTGACTTGAGGCTTGGATCTTAGCAATTCTTATGGGTGTAAGGAGAAATGTCAGGGTAGTTTTGATTGACATTTCCCTGATGACTAAGGATGTTGAGCATTTCTTTAAGTGTTTCTCTGCCATTCGATATTCCTCTATTGAGAATTTTCTGTTTAGCTCTGTACCCCCATTTTTTAATTGGATTATTGATTTGTTGCTGTTTAACTTCTTGAGTGCTTAATAAACTCTGGGTATTAGCCCTCTGACAGATAAAGGGTTGGTGAAGATACTTTCTCAATCTGTAGGTAGTTGTTTTGTTCTCACGGCAGTGTCCTTTGCTTTAAAGAAACTTTTCAGTTTCATGAGGTCCCATTTATTAATTGTTGATCTTAGAGCCTATGCTGTTGGTGTTCTGATCAGGAAGTTGTCTCCTGTGCCAGTGAGTTCCAGGCTCTTCCTCACCTTTTCTTCTAACAGGTTTACTGTGTCTGGTTTTATAGTGAGGACTGTGATCCACTTGGACTTTAATTTTGTGCAGGGTGATAAGTATGGATCTATTTGCATTTTTCTACATGTAGACATCCAGTTAGACCAGCACCATTTGTTGAAAATGCTATCTTTTTTTCCATTGTATGGTTTTGGCATCTTTGTCAAAAATCAGGTATCCATAGGTGTGTGGGTTTATTTCTGGTACTTCTATCTGATTCCATTCATTGTTTCTATGCCAGTACCATGCAGTTTTTATTACTGTTGCTCTATAGTGCAGCTTGTGATTAGGGATGGAGATACCTCCAGAAGATTTTTTATTGTTGATGATTGTTTTAGCAACTATGGGTTTCTTGTTATTCCACGTGAAGTTGTAAGGGTAAAGAATTTTAACTTGGCCCTAAATGCCCTTCTTTGTTCCTGGACTGAGAAGTGCAAACAGTCCCTAACTGTCCCCTAGTCACCACACTTGGATGCAGCCAATCACTGACTGCCCCCATTAGAAAAATCCCTTACTCCTAGACCCCCTCCTGTTTTGCGGTTTTTGCCTTTATAAACTCTGTGATTCTGTTGTTCAGAGCTCTGTACCACCCCCTTGCATGGGAGCTGTGTGCAGAGCCCCGGCATGCTGGCTACTAGTAAACATCTCTTGCTATTTGCAACAAGCCTTGTCTTTGTGGGTTATTGGGGTCTGGCGTTTATCCCGGGGAATGGAGGGTCTCCCTACCTTGGGAGTCCAACAAAGCTGAGAATTTTTCATTCAAAGTCAGTAAAGAATTGTGTTGGTAATTTGATGGGAATCGCATTGAATCTGTAGATTGCTTTTGGTAAAATGGCCATTTTTACTATGTTAATCCTGCCAAGCAATGAGCCTGGGATATCTTTCTATCTTCTGATATTTTCTTCTAATTCTTTCTTCAGAGACTTGAAATTATTTTCATAGAAGTCTTTGACTTGCTTGGTTAGGGTCACACCAAGGTACTTTATGTGTTTTGTGGCTCTTAGGAAGGGTGTTGTTTCCCTAATTTCTTTCTCAGCCCTGTTGTCTTTTGTATATAGGAAGGCTACTGAATTTTTTGAGTTAATTTTGTATCCAACCACATTTCTGAAGGTGTTCAACAGCAGTAGGAGCTCCTTGGTAGAATTTTTGGGGTCACTCAGGTATAGTATCATATCATCTGCAAATACTGATACTTTGACTTCTTCCTTTCCAATTTGTATCCCCTTGATCTCCTTTAATTGTCTTATCGTTCTAGCAAGGACTTCAAGAACTATGTTGAAGAGATATGGAGAGAGTGGGCAGTCTTACCTTGTCCCTGATTTCAGTGGACTTGATTTAAGTTTTTCTCTATGTTTAGGTATGTGCCGTGTATCCCTGATCTCTCTGATATTTTAAACATGAATGGATGTTGTATTTTGTCAAATGATTTTTCAGCATCTAAGGAGATTATCGAGCATTTATTTTTCTTTCAGTTTGTTTACATGGTGGATCACATTGATGGATTTTTGTATATTGAACCCTTCTGCATACCTGGGATGAAGCCTACTTGGACATAGTGGATATCTTTGATGTGTTCTTGTATTCAGTTTGCAAGTATTTTGTCGAGTATTTTTGCATCAATGTTCATAAGGTAGATTGGCCTGAAATTCTCTTTCTTTGTTGAGTCTTTGTGAGGTTTAGGTACCAAGGTGACTGTGGCTTTATAGAATGAGTTTGGTAGTGTTCCTTCTGTTTCTATTTTGTGGAATAGTTTGAAGAGAATTGGAGTTAGCTCTTCTTTGAAGGTCTGGTAGAATTCTGTGCTGAAACTATGTGGTTCTGGGCTTTTTTTTTTTTTTTTTGATGACTATTTTTATTTCCTTAGGGGATATAGGACTATATAATTGATTTACCTGGTCTTGATTCAGCTTTGGTAAGTGGAATCAGTCAAGAAAATTGGCCATTTCATTTAGATTTTCATATTTTGTGGCGTATAGACTTTTGAAGTAAGTCCTAACGATTGTTTGGATTTCCTCAGTATCTGTTGTTATGTCCCCCTTTTCATTTCTGATTTTGTTGCTTTGGATAGTGTCTCTTTGCCTTTTGGTTAATTTGGCGAAGGGTTTGTCTATCTTGTTGATTTTCTTAAGGAACCAGCTCTTGGTTTCACTGCTTCTTTGAATTGTTTTATTTGTTTCTAATTTATTGATTGCAGCCCTGAGTTTGATTATTTCCAGCCATCTATTCATCTTTGGTATGTCTGCTTCCTTTTTTTCCCCCTAGGGCTTTTAGGTGAGCCATAAGTTGTTTTCATGAGATGTTTCAAATTTCTTCTTGAAGGCACTGAGTGCTATGAACTTTCCACTTAGCACTGCTTTTATCATGTCCCATAAATTTGGGTATGCTGTACCTTCATTTTCATTGAATTCTAGGAATACTTTAATTTCTTTCTTTCTTTCTTTCTTTCTTCCCTGATCCAACTGTCATTGAGTAGTAAGTTGTTCAGTTTCCATGTGTATGTACGCTTTTTGTTATTTCTGTTGGTGTTGAGATCCACCTTTAGTCCATGGTGGTCAGATAGAATACATGGGATTATTTCAATCTTTTTGTATCTGTTGAGACTTGTTTTGTGACCAACTATATGGTCTATTTTGGAGAAGGTTCCATGTGTTGACAAGAAGAAGGTAAATTTCTTTGTGTTTGGGTGAAAGGTTCTCTAGATATCTGTTAGGTTCATTTGATTCATGACTGCTGTTAGAGTCATTGTTTCTTTGTTTAATTTTTGTTTTGTTGACCTGTCTTTTGTTGAGAGTGGAGTGTTGAAGTCTCCCACTATTAATATGTGGAGATCTATGCATGGTTTCTGTTTTATTAATGTTTCTTTTACAGATGTGGGTGTCCTTGTAATTTGGGGCATAGATGTTCAGAATTGTGGTGTCTTCTCGGTGGAGTTTTCCTTTGATGAGTATGAAATGACCTTCCCTATCTCCTTTGATTAATTTGGTTGAAAATCTATTTTATTAGATATTAGAATGGCTATTATTGCTTGCTTCTTGGGTCCATTTGCTTGAAAAACTGTCTTCCAGCCCTTTACTCTCAGGTAATGTCTACCTTTGTTACTTAGGTGTGTTTCTTGTATGCAAATAATTGTTGACTCTTATTTACGTATCCATTTTGTTAATCTGTGTCTTTTTATTGGAGAGTTGAGTTCATTGATGTTAAGGGAGAGTAGTGACCAGTGACTGCTAGATGCTTTGATTTTGCTCTTGGCTATGGTAGTATGTTTGTGTGCTTGGCTACTTAATAGTTTTGCTGTAGTGAGATTATTTGTTTCCTGTGTTTTCCTGAATCGAGTTAGTTTTCCTGGGTTCTATTTTTCCTTCTAGTATCTTCTGCAATGCTGGATTTGTGGGTAGGTATTTTCTGAATTTGTTTTTGTCATTGAATATCTTGCTTTCTTCATCTATGATAACTGAGAGTTTTGCTGAATTTATTAGCCTGTGCTGACATCTGTATTCTCTTAGGGTCTGCATTATATCTGTCCAGGCCCTTCTTGCTTTCATAGTCTCTGTTGAAAAGTCAGGTGTGATTCTGATGGGTTTACCATTATGTGTTCCTTGGCCTTTTTCCCTTGCAGCCTTTAATATTTTTTCTTTGTTCTGTATGCTTACTGTTTTGATTATTATGTGGTAGGAGGATTTTCTTTTCTGTTCTAATTTATTAGGTGTTCTGTAGGCCTATTGTATTCTTGCAGGCCTCTCTAAGTTGGGGAAATTTTCTTCTGTGATTTTGTTGAAGATATTTTCTGGGCCTTGGAGGAGGGAATCTTCTTTTTCCTCTATTCCTATTATTCTTAGGTTTTGTTTTTTCATATTGTCTTGGATTTCTTAGATGGCCTATGTCAGGAATTTTTTGGATTTAACATTTTCTTTGACTGATACATCAATTTCTTCCATTGTATCTTCTACACCTGATTCTTTCTTCCATCTCTTATAGTCTGTTGGTTATGCTTACCTCTGTAGTTCCCATTTTCTTCCCTAAATTGTTCCTCTCCATGATTTCCTCTGTTTGTGTTTTCTTTAATTTTTCCAATTCTGTCTTCAGATCTTGAGTTGTTTTATTTCCTTCACCTGTCTGATTGTATTTTCCTGTTTTTCTTTTAGTTCCTTCAACTGTTTGTTTGAACATTCCCCTGTTTCTTTTATTTCTTTCAGTGATTTAATCATTTCTTCTCTGAAGGCCACAAACAGTTTTTCTTCACAGATGGCCATAATCTGTTTGATTTTATCTTCCTCTAATTCTTTACATATTTTATTTGTTTCCTCTATTATCCTTTTCATCAGCATAGATGTCAGGTCATCTTCTTGAATTTCAATTATCTTGGGGTGTCCAGGGCTGCTCGCCCCTGGATGACTGGGTTCTGGAGACGCCATATTGCTCTGTCTCTTGTTAGCTGAGCTTTTAAGCTGACCTCTACCCATTAGGCTATTTTCGGCATTGGCTGTTAGTTTCTGGTGCTCCCTGGAATCCTGGGGTAGGGAGAATCCCCTTGGCAGGAAGATGGTTTTTCCTGAAGGAGGCCTCCTCCACTTTTAGGGTATGGTCATTGAATGGCCTGTGCTTCTCAGGAATTGCCACTGCTCACCTCATGCGTGTGGACCTGTGTGGTAACTGGGATCGTTGGTAGTCAGGGGGGGGGGCTCTCCTCTCACCCATAGAAGTCCTGGAGACAGCTGCCCTGCTGCTGGGTTTCTTGTTCTAAATTTAGTGAGCTACTACTGTTGTAATACTGTTTTCCAGGTACAGCCCTCTTGAAGAACCTGCTGATTCCCTAGCTGTGATGTTTTCTCCCAACAGGGAAACTCCATCTGGTAACCTAGGGCACACAGTTCTGTCTGGGAAGGTGAGTTGCGTGAACAGCAAGTCTCTGGGCCAGAGGCTGAGTTCTCCATGCGGGGCCAGAAACTGTGCGCCCAGGTCTGGGATGGTGGCTGGGGGCACCGCTCTAGTCCGGAGGCTTGCCACCTTACTCTGGGCCAGAGGCTGTGTGCCTGGGTCTGGGATTGCAGCTGAGGGCACTTCTCTGGTCTGGAGGCTCTGCGCTCTGATCTGGGCTGGCAGTTGTTTGTCCCCTTCTGGGCCAGAGGCTGTGCACTCCTCCCTGGGCTGGCAACTAAGGGCTCCACTCTGGATCAGAGGCTTGGTGGTATTAGAAATTTTTTAGGTTTAACATTTTCTTTAATGGACACATTGATTTATACCATTGTATCTTCTACACCTGAGATTCTTTCTTTCATCTCTTGTAGTCTGTTGGTTATGCTTTCCTCTGTAGTTCCTGTTTGCTTCCCTTATTTCTTCGTTTCCATGATTTCCTCCATTTCTGTTTCCTTTAATTTTTCCAATTCTGCTTTCAGCTTTTGAACTATTTTGTTGATTTCCTTCACCTGTCTGACTGTATTTTCCTTCAGCTGTTTGTTTGAACATTCCTCTTTCAGTTATTTAATTATTTTCTCGCTGAAGCCACAAAATGGCTCTATCTTCCTCTATTTCTTTACAGATGGCCATACTCTGTTTGGCTTTGTCATCTTCCATTTCTTTACAGATTTCCATAACAGATTTGACTTTATCTTCCTCTAATTCTTTATGCATTTTGCTTCCTCCATTAACCTCTGCATAAGCATAGATGTAAGGTCATCTCCTTGGATTTCACCTATGATAGGGTGTCCAGGGCTGCTTGCCCCTGGGTAACTGGGTTCTGGAGATGCCATATTGCTTTGGGTTTTGTTGTTTGTGCTTTTACGCTGCCCTTTACCCATCTGGCTGTCTCAGGTGTTGGCTGTCAGTTTCTGGTGCCTGCTGGAATCCTGCAGTGGGGAGAATTCCCTTGGCAGGAAGATGGTTGTTTCTGAATGTGGCCCCCTCAGCTTTTTTGAGTATGGCTTCTCAGGAATTGCCACAGCTCACCTCTGGCTAATGGACCTGTGTGTTACCTGTGATCTTTGGTATTCAGGCCGTCTGTCCTCTCACCAGGAGAAGTCCTGGAGATAGCTGCCCTGCTGCTGGAGCTCTGTGCCCCAATACCCAAGCGGTAATCAGTGGCAGGTGAGTGCAACACTGATGCATATGGCAGGAGGCTAGAGTCTGGAGTCTGTGGGGGCCCAGAAACTTTTCCGGAGCTGGGTGTCCTGAGGTTGGACCTGATGTTTCCCCCATCATGGGGTTTCCTCCTGACAGAGAGTCCCAGTCTGTGTTGTTTGGGGCCCATAGTTCAATCTGGCATGGTGAGTAGATCATGCAGGGGAAGGCAAGTGGCTCCTTGCTGGGGGCTGGGCACCTCTAGGTGCCTGGGAACCTTTCTCAAGAACTTTTCAGGTTCAGCTGAGTGTCCTAAGTTCGGACCTGCTTTTTCCCTCACCTTTGGATTTCCTCCCTACAGAGAAACTCAGTCTCTGGTGCCTGGGGTCCCACAGTTCTGTCTGGGATGGTGAGTCAAGTACGAAGGCAAGTCTCTGGGCTGGCAGCTGAGTACCTGCAGGACCCTGGGACATTTTCCAGGGATTGTCTGGAAACCTGAGGTTGGCCCCGATTGTTTCCTTCACTGTGGGGTTTTCTCTTGACTGGAAATCTCAGTCTCTCATGCTGTGGAGCCCACAATTCAGTCTGGAATAGTAATCTGAGAATGTAGACATGTGGCTCTGGGCTGTCTACAGAGCACCTGCTGGGACCCAGGTGTGCTTCTTACACCATGGGATTTCCTTTCACCTGGGGAACAGAATAACTGGTATTTTAGGGTCCAAAGTTTGGTCTGTTGGTCCCTGTGCAGTTACTGCTGTCCTGCTTGTCAGATACAGTGTCTTCTCGGTGCCACCATCTTGTACCATCTATAATCTACCTTTAAAATATCAAAGGAAGGTTTCAGTTCTCTGGTGGATAACTTTAAATAGGGCCAAATCAAATTAATATCCCGCAATAATTTTTGAAGGTCATTTAAGTTCTCCAAATTACCATTTTAAAAAATTTTTATTGTATGTGGGAAAGTGGCAGATTTCTTGGAATTGGGAATTGGCATTGCAGACAACTGTGAGCTGCCATGTGGGTGCTGGGAATTGAACCTGCATCCTTTGGGAGAGCAGACAGTGCTCTTAACCACTGAGCCATCTCTCCAGCCTCCAAATTGTCTTTTTTTTTAAATTTGTATCTTTTGTGGCAAATAGTCTTGGGATATAATTGATGTCCTAGGTATTTATATGGAGGCTCTTGTGGCACCTTTTCAGGAGCAATTATCAACCCATGCCTTTGCAATGCTTCTTGCAAAGCATCATAAGCCTGGAATGATTTACTTTTTTTTAATCAGCTAACAGTATATCATCCACATATTGCACAATATACATTTGGGAATACCTTATTCTTACTGAATTTACAGCATGACTTACAAATTTTTGGCATAATGCAAGACTGTTAGCCATACCTTGGAGCAAGACTTTCCATGATAATGTTGCATACATTCTTGAAAGTTTACAGAAGGATCACTAAAAGCAAATCTTTTACAATCTTTTGGATGCAAAGGTATAGTACAAAAACAATATTTTAAATCAATAATAATATTGAATGTATTTGCAGGCATGGCTGAGGGGGAAGGAAGACCTGGTTGTAATGCTCATATTAATTCCACAGTCTCATTCACTTCCTAGAGGTCTTGTAACAATCTCTATTTCCCTGACATTTCTTTCTTTTTTTGATATTGATGATGGAATTACTTTTTTTCATTAAAAATGTTCATACAGTATGTTTTGTTTTTAAATTTATTTTTTAAAAAATTTAATAAATTACAGTTTATTCACTTTGTGTCCCAGCTGTAGCCCCTTCCATTATCCCCTCTGAATCCCACCATCCATCCCTCTTCTCCTCCCATGCCCCTCCCCAAGTCCACTAATAGAGGATGTCCTCCTCCACTTCCCTATTACCCTAGCCTATCAGGTCTCATCAGGACTGTCTACATTGTCTTCCTCTGTGGCCTGGTAAGGCTGCTCCCCACTCAGCGGGAGGTGATCAAAGAGACAAGACAGCCACTGAGTTCATGTCAGAGACACTCCCTGTTTCCCATACTAGGGAACCCACTTAGAGACTGAGCTGCCACAGGCTACAACTGTGCAGTGGTTCTAGATTATCTCCATCCTTGGTTGGAATATCAGTCTCAGAAACAACCTCTCTGTCCAGATAGATTGGTTCAGTTGCTCTCTTTTCAGAGCTCCTGTCCCCTCCAGGTCTTTCTATCTTCCCCTTCTTTCATAAGATTCCCTGTACTCTGCCCAAAGTTTGGCTATGACTCAGCATTGGCTTTGATAACCTGCTGAACAGAGTCTTTCAGAGGCCTTCTGTGTGAGGCTCCTGTCCTATTGCCTGTTTTCTTCCTCTTCTGATATCTGTCCCATTTGCCTTTTTGAATGATGATTAAGCATCTTATCCAGGGCCTTCCCTCTTGCTTACCTTCTTTAGGTATACAGATTTTAGTATGATTATCCTATATTACAAGTCTAATATCCACTTATAAGTGAGTATATACCATGTGTGTCTTTCTGCTTCTGGGATACCTCACCCAAGATGATCTTTTATTGTTTGTAATTGCTCAATATTATTCCATTGTGTAAATGTACCACAATTTCTATATCTATTCCTCAACTGAGGGACATCTGAGTTGTTTCCCTATTCTGGCTATTACAAATAACATGGATGAGCAAAAATGCCCTTCTTGTGTACTTGAACATCTTTTGGATATACCTAGGAGTGGTATAGCTGGATCTTGAAGAAGCACTATTCTTAATTGTCTGAGAAAGCACCAGATTGATTTCCAAAGTAGTTGTACAAGTTTACATTCCCACCAGCAATGGAGGAGGGTTTCCCTCTCTCTACATCCTGTCCAGCATGTTTTGTCACTTGAGTTCTTGATCTTATCCATTCTAATGGTTGTAAGGTAAAATCTCAGGGTCGTTTTCATTTGCATTTCCCTGATGACTAAGGATGTTGAACATTTCTTTAAGTGTTTCTCTGCCATTCAATACTCCTCTATTGAGAATTCTGTTTAGCCTTGTACCTCATATTTTAATAGGATTACTTGATTTGTTTCTGTTTAATTTCTTGGGTTTTTAATTTTTTCTAGATATTGGCCCTCTGTCAGATATAGGGGTGGTGAAGATACTTTCCCAATCTGTAGGCTGTTGTTTTGTTCTGACAACAGTGTCCTCTGCTTTACAGAAACTTTTCAGTTTCATGAGGTCCCATTTGTTGATTGTTGCTCTTAGAGCCTGTGCTGTTGGTGTTCTGTACAGGAAGTTGTGTCCTATGCGAATGAGTTCCAGGCTCTTCCCCACTTTCTCGTGTGGTTTTATGTCGAAGTCTTTGATCCACTTGGACTTTAGTTTTTGTACAGGGTGGTAAATATGGATCTATTTGCACTTGTCTGCATGTAGATGTGAGCCCTGAACTTTACATGTACTATTTCAGTTAATTTTTTTCAAAATTCTTTCAGGCTTGCTTTGTTATTTATATTACACAGCTGAGTAAACTGAATCTATAACTCACATGCTTAGGGCTAGACAGTGGGCTTTTCCCAGTGTCCCATGATTTACTCAGGAAGACCATACTGTATATGGAACAAAAGATGAGATTCTAGGATGTGAGTCCGTAAATCTGTCTTCATTTACATTTCTTCTTTCTATCAGAGGCTATAAACCAACATTAACTAAATGACTGTGATTAATACACTGTATTAGCTTTTGGTTAGTTCTTATTGCTTACTTGTATTGTGGGTTCAGAGCTACTGTGTGAACATGAAGGTCACAGCACAGTTTGTAGTAGGCTGTTTTCTTATTCTACAGTATGGAGCTCTAGAATTGAATAATGATCATCAGGATTCAGATGTGTCCCCTTTGCTCACTGAATCATCTCACCATTGTTCAAAAAAAAAATTAAAGTGATAATGCCTCCTATCTGGGAAAACATTTGTAAAAGTATTGAGAGGAATTGCCTATAAACATTACTTGAAAAAAAGTAGAATGACGTTCTCAATTTATATCAACAATGAATCTATAGATGCTTATGTTGCTTTCCCAAATATTTAGAAAAGTGTGAGGATACATGTAGTCACGGGCTTATACCAAATCTAATGAAAAAAATTCCAGGGAGATCTCAGTTATAGGCAGATCCAGTTACCAAGGCTGGTTAAAAATATTCTCAGGGGCAGAAAGGATGGCTCAGTGGACAAAGTCACTTGCCACATAAGCATGAGTTTAATCTCCACAGTCCATATGAACATAGAAAGAGAAAACTGACTCCACAATGTCTTCCTCTCATCTCCATGTTTGTGCTGCAGCATGTGTACATACCTGCACACAGCTACCGTGCACATAAAGACACATACATAACAATGGTGAGTAAATACATTAAAATGTTCTTAAAAATAAAAACATCCATATATAATCCAGGAAGTGAAAAGAGCAGAAAACTAAAATGTATAATAAAGTTTTAAGGAGGTTTCACCCCAACAATTGTTTCTTAGCATGTTCTTTGTACTAAGCTTTGTGCTAGCACTTACGGATAAAGTGACCAAGAAATAAGGAAGGAAGTGTCAGGCATAACCCATAGAATTGATAGCATTCTTGACTGAATCTTTTGGAAATTAATGAAGCTATTATATTAAGGCCATGGGAGAGTGACAAACCTAAACTACTGATGAGGCTCCAAGATGATTACTGACCAGGTTTTCTATTTGCCAGGAAAGTATCTTCCCCCCTTATGTTGAAAGTAGCCTTCTCCCCTCATAATATAGCCTCATTACAGTTTCCCTTCTTTCTACTTCTTCCTGTTTCTGCTGATCTCTCCTGCTTTTCACATCCACCCTTTTCTGTCTTTCATTAGAAAACAATCAAGCTCCTAAGAAATAATAATAAGATAAAACACAATATAATAAGATAGAATACAAGCTAATATATTGGAATAGAACCCAAGAAACAATCAAGGAAAAGAGCACAAAGAAAGCACATGAAACAGACATAGACAGACGCCTGCTTGTTTGCACACTCAGGAATCTCATTTAAAAAACACTAAACTGGGAGCCATAATATATGCACAAGGGACACTCTTTTTACCCCTCTTCAGCAGTGTTCTCTGAGCCCTGAGGGGCCCTGTTTAGGGTTGAGTGTTCTAAGCTCTCTCATTCTCCACATGTCTGGATATGTGTCTCTGCATTTGTTCCCATATGCTGCTTCTCTGATGAGCAAGGTACTGAACTGTGAGTATAGCCAAATGACATTAAGAAATATTTTATTACTATATTTATTTAATATTGAAATAGTAGTAGTATTTGGTTTGTTTGTTTATTTATTGATTACAACTTATTCACTTTGTAGCCTCCTCCTTCATCTCCCAGTTCCACCCACCCTCATTTTTTTCCCCCTATGGCCCTTCCCTAGTCCACCGATAGGGACCATCTGACCCTAGCCTGTCAGGTCTCATTAGGGTTTGGCTGCATCATCTTCCTCTGTGACCTGTCAATACTGCACCCCCCAGGGGGAGATGATTAAAGAGCCAGCCACTGAGTTCATGTCAGAGACAGCCCCTGCCCCCTTTACTAGGGAACCCACTTGGAAACTGAGGAGCCTATGGGCTTCCTCTAAGCAGCGTATCTAGGTCCTTTGATGCATGGTCCTCGGTTGGAATATCAGTCTCTGCAGGTCCCCCTGGGCCCAGATTTCTTGCCTCTGTTGGTCTTGTTGAGGAGTTCCTGTGCACCCCAGGTCTTCCTATCTCCCCCTTCTTCCATAAGCTTCCCTGTATTCTTCCCAAAGTTTGGCTATGAGTCTCAACATTTCTTTTGATATCCTGATGGGTAGAGTATTTCAGAGGCCCTCTGTGGAAGGCTGGTGTCCTGTTCCTCATCTTATCCTCCTTCCAATATCTATAGTGTTTGCCCTTCTGAGTGAGAGGTTTCAGCCTCTTCCCTGGGGTCCTCCTTGTTGTTTAGCTTCTTTATGTCTATAGATTTATAGTATGTTTATCCTATAGTATATGGCTAATATCCACTTATAATTGAGTATATACCATATTTGTCTTTCTGCTTCTGTGTTACCTCCTTCAGGGTGATCTTTTCTAGATCCTACCATTTGCCTACAAGTTTCATGATTTCCTTTGTTTTTAATTGTTGAATTGTTGAGTAGGATTCCATTGTGTAAATGTGTCACAATTTCTGTAACCATTCTTCAGTTGAGGGATATCTAGGTTGTTCCCAGATCCTGGCTATTATGAATAATGCTGTTATAAATATAGTTGAGCAAATGTCCTTGTTGTATGGTTGAACATCTTTGAGATATATGACCAGGAGTGGTATAGCTGAATCTTGGGGTACCACTATTACTAATTTTCTGAGAAAGTGCCAGGTTGATTCCAAAGTGGTTGTACACATTTACATTCCCACCAGCAATGGAGGAAGGTTCCCTTTCTCCACAACCTCTCCAGCATGTGTCAACCCTTGAGTTTTTGATCTTAGCTATTATGATGGGTGTGATATGGAATCTCTGGGTCGTTTTGATTTGTATTTCTCTAATGACTAAGGGCATTGAGCATTTCTTTAAGTATTTCTCTGCTATTCAATATTCCTTTGTTCAGCATTATCTGTTTAGCTCTGTACCCCATTTTAAAATTGGATTACTTGGTTTATTGATGTTTAATTTCTTGAGTTTACGTTAGGTCCCTTAGCTATCTAGTATCAGTTTCTTGGTCACCCATACAGTGTTGAGTATGAGTTCCATCTCATGGATTGGGATTTAAAGTCAAACCAAATATTGGTTGGTTCTTCTCACAAGCTTTGTGCCATTTCACTAGCATTTATTGCAGGCAGGACACCACTATAGATCAAAGGATTTATGATTGGTTTGGCATCTAAGTTTCACCTCTAGTAGCCTTCAGAGATTCTTACTGTACCAAAGATGCTAGCATGTAGTGTTGAAGTCTGTATGTAGGCACCAGGTTGACATCTCTGTTCAATGAGTTGTATAGAAAAACCAGGGCCTTGCTGTCAGTTTTTGTAGAACAACCTATAGTCTTGTCAACAGTCTGGATTTTTTTGAGGATTGCTATGGGACCCCTTTGGCCAACAATTAAATTAGCTGTAACCCAATCCCTGGTACAGGACTCTTCATTCAGTGACAAGAGATGTTTCTTTTTAACGTTTCTTCCACAATATTCTGATGTTTATGTTTTGCTTCTTTAGGGAAAAAAAGGGTTGGAGCTCCCTAGTTCTCCAACCTGCTGATGTAATTGACTCATCCCTTTACTTTCTTTATTAAATTTTTATTCTTTATATTAATTTCAGTTTATTCACTTTGCAGCTGTAGCCCCCTCCCTAATTCCTTTCCAATCCCACCCTTCTGCCCCTATCTCCTCCCATGTCCCTCTCCAAGTCCACTGATAGGGGAGGTCCTCCTGACCCTAGCTTATCATGTCTCATCAGGACTGGCTTCATTGTCCTCCTCTGTGGCCTGGCAAGGCTGCTCCCCCCCTCAGGGGGAGGTGATCAAAGAGCCAGACCCTGAGTTCATGTCAGAGACAGCCCCTGTTCCCCATCCCTTTACTTTTAACACATCTGTATCTATATGAGTTTTGTGTAGGCAAAATGGAGTTGGGTTTGTTTTTACATTTACTCTGATAGTGTCTATCCTTATTGTACTTAAGCCATTTCCATTCTAAGTGAATGTAGTTAGAATAGTATTTCCCTTATTTGTAACTGTCTATCCATTGCCCTCAAATGTATGATTATTTTGCATCAGCTTTCCAAGTACTAGAATCATGAGTATGCCTCACTCTACCTAGCTTCTGGATTTCCTTATTTATTATTTAATGTTTATTAAATTTTATTATTTTTATTCATTCATTATTATTGTGTATATGCACAATGTGGGGTGTCTGTATAACATAAGGTCCACGTGGAAGTCAGAGGACAACATTGTGGTCTATCTTAACTCTATTCATCTTTATGTGGCTCCTGGGCATCAAATGTAGATGGCTAGGCTTGCACAAAAAGCACTTCTTACTACTCTGGCTTCCCATATTTCCAAACATCTCATTTTCTTCTTCTAAGTTATCAAACAGTTAGTTTATTGTTATGTTTGAGTCCCAGTACCATTTTAATTCAATGGTTTTAGGATATTATTCTACTTGTTTCTATGTCTGATGCTGCTAATGTCAGAATGATTCTTATTTCATTGTTGGTAGTTTTTATTTTTCTCTCTCAGTACTTAACTAATTTTGTATTATTCTTGACAGTCTAAAGTTCTACTGTTGTGTGCATAATTTTGTCTTTCTTTTTCTTGGAAAATAACAATTGTTTAATGAATAAAATAAATAAATAACCTGACTTTAATTTTTGGAGTGTGTGTGTGTGTATGCAAGCATGTGCATGCACACATGAGTTTGTGCACGTGCATCTCTGAGTGTTCAACATAGTGTTTACAACCTGCATAAAATGCAATTCACTATGATGCTGGCTTCCTAAACAGCCAACAAGTAAATATTGCCCAAGAATTGTTTAAAGACATTGGAAGCTTTGCTCCATCAAAACCAGGAAGCACACCAAGAAAGAAGACACAGAATTCAGTAAGAAGGGATCCAGTAAGGAGAACTATGAAGGGATGTACCAGCACAAGGGCTGTATATCAGGTCAATAGACTATTAGAGTCTTTGGGAGAATGCTGTTAATTTTAGGAAATAAGCATATTTGCTTGAGGAAAGGATGATTTTTAACACATACATACAAGGATAATTAAAATATAAGATAATTGCTAACTACAACAAAACGACTTGATAAAGTAAGAAATATTTACATACTATATTAATGCTAAATATATACTTGGATGTGACTGAATTTGAAGAGCAATATTATGAGCAAAGAGTGACAGTATGACACTTATATAAAGTTGATTGTTTAAAACTATATGTACTCATGTATGCTTGATTTAAAAATATTTAAATGAAAATAGAAATATAGTACCAATATTCTGTTTAATGATGGACGTATATTGAAAAAAGCCTTTTAATAAAACTACTGTAAAATCACTGTACTTTTTACATAACTTTATTGTCATATATTAGTTACAAATACATGTATAAAGTATTTTGATCATGTTCATCCCCATTGTACTCTCTGCTCTCTCTCCCATTCTTGTTGAGCTACTTGTTCTGCACAATTGGGTGTTTGTGTGTGTGTGTGTGTGTCTGTGTGTCTGTGTCGCATGAGATTTATTAGGGTTGCTTTACAGGAGCACGGCTAATGGACTCTTGACAGGCACATAGGCAACTTAGTAATGGCTACATCACTGAAAAAAATATTTTTTCCCATTACAACCATTACTTGACTATAGGTCTTTAAGGAGGGATAGGATCTCCTGAGACCCTCTTTTTTAGCATCTGTAGGAAGGAGTTTGGCCCCATCCCGCTATCCCCAACCCCACTACATTTGGTTAACTGTATATGAATCCTCAAGCAGCAGCAGAGTCTTACCTTCTAGGGTCTGTTACCTGCCCATAGCTCTTCAGGTAGGGTGAGGGGCATGTGCCTGTACCCACTCCCACAGCATCTGTTAACTGCCTATAAATCTTCAGGGAAGGGAGGCCTCATGAGTCCCTCCTCCTAGATTCTCTTAACTGCATATAATTTTTCAGTGAGGGGTGGGGCCATGAAAGTCCTTTCCTAGATTCATGTTTATTGACTTTTTTAATACTCTCTTTGTTTGGAACCCACAGAGCTCTTTTAATGTGAGGATTGATGATTTTATTTCTACTGTTGCTTTTCTATTTATTCTTTAAAATTCTTTAACTATTGTTTCCTAACCACTGCCTCCGATTTTATTCAATAATGTTCATAGGCCTTTTCAGGAGGGATGGGCTTGCTTTCTAGCCAAGCCTAGCTCACGTTTGTGATCCTCCTGCTCCTGCCTCAGCTTTTTGAATGTAGGCATTACACATATGTGTGGCATATCTGAATATTTATTCACTCCAGATTTTCTCACTAATTTAAAGCAAGTTTGAATAAGACACTTTCTATATTTGGTCAAATAATTTTTTAATTACTTAGATGAGTATTTTAAAAAGCAGAATCCACCTCCAGACATGGTCACACATGTGTATTTCCAGCACACTGGGAGGCAGAGGCAGGCTAATGTCTGTGATTTTGAGAACAGTCTTGTTTACAGTGTGAGTTCCAGGACAGCCAGGGCTGTGTTCCAGGACACCCTGTCTTGAGAAATCCAGTACATAGAGAGAGAGAGAGAGAGAGAGAGAGAGAGAGAGAGAGAGAGAGAGAGAGAGAGAGAGAGAGAGAGAGAGAGAATCTGAATGCAAGCAATCAGATCCTAAGGAAAACAATGGCACTTAAAACAAACAAGAAAATATACCAAATACTAAATGTTGTCTAAATTAAAAGAAAATAGTCTATCAAGACAAATTAGATGGCTCAGTACCTTTGTCAATTCCTGAAGCCTATGCAAAGATAGAAGGAAAGAATCACCTGAAAAACTGTCCTAAAATGCATGTCCTCCAGACATGTACAGGTGCCTCCCTCATCACAATTTCTCTTCCTTTCTCTCTCTCACCCTCTCTCTCTCACACACACATGCATAGCCAATAACAAATGATGTAATTGAAAAGTTTACCATTAAATCAACAAAAATAAACCAAATAAGAAAATCAAATGATTTGATAAAATTCATGACCTATTAATGTATTTTAAAAGAAAACCATAAAAATAAAGACAAGCTTACCCAACTTTATGTATATATATATATATCATACAATAAAATATCCTTAGGGCTAATAAAATATCTAAATGGGGAGGACCGAATGTTCTCCAGCTAACATTGGAAACAAGTTAAGGATGATTCCAAGCAGTACTACTCACTATTATACTGGAGGTATCATCCAGTGCAATGATGCAAGAAAAAGAAATAAATCAATTAAGATTGAAAAGGAAGAAATGAAGACATTTGTAGCTACTATGATGATATATGTAAAAATGTCCACGGTAATGCACAGTCTCCATGAACTATTAAGTTAATTTAATAGGTATAATGTATAGTTCAGCACATATACTTTAAACACAGTTGTAGATGTTAGCAATATACACATGGAAAGTAACATTTCACAGTACTTAACATGGAATATTGATGTGTAAATATAAAAAAACTTGTACAGTGAATTATACAGTGAAAATTACAAAGCAGGAGAGAAGTAAAAGATGATCTACATGTTTCTGATTGCTGTGATAGACCACCCTATCAAGAACCACTTAAGAAGAAAAGGTTTATATTAGCTTCCAGCTCAAGGTAGCATCCATCATCATTGGGAAGACAAGGCAGCAAGAGCTTCGAGCAGTAGGTCACCTTGTACCTGTAGTCAAGAAGCAAAGATCAGTGCATGAATTCTGCTGCCTGATTCCCTTTCTTTCTTTAATCAAGCCAAGATCCAGACCAGAGACTGGTGCCTCTCCTAGTGTGATGAATGTAATCCTCACAGGCATGCCCATAGGCCCATCTCCCAGGTGAGTCTTAGTTCTGTTAAGTTGACAACCGTGACTACTGCACACGTCTTATGCATGGCATGAAAAACTCACTTTAGTAAATCTTTTGTATAGACTTAGTAAAAGCCCTAAGAATGCAAGAATTTTTTTTATATAGACAAAGCTATTGTAACATTTGTATGGGACGTCAGAAGAGCTATAAAAGCTGAAATAATTTTGAAAATTTAAATAAGAAAAATCAGTCTACTTGATTTAAAGATTGTGAGCAGATACTGCAATCAAAGCTGATGATAATGGTGAAGGTATATATCAATAACATAGAGAAACCAGAAATAAACCTATACCAATACACTTGAGTTGACAAGTAGTAATTGTCTTTATTTATGTGATAGAGTATGATCACTTAATCCATACACAATGTACATTGATCAAATCTGGATATTAGTATTTGTACTGCCTCAAACATTTATCAAGGTTTTTTGGGGGGGGGCAGGGATTAGTTACCATAGCATTCCCTTCTAGTTATTTAAAAATTTATTTTTTAATGTAATTTCCTTATTTTTATATCAATCACAGGTTAGGTACTTTGCATTTAAGGTGTAGACCCCTCCCCAATTCCCTCCCACTCTCCCCATCCCTCCCTCATCTCCTCCCTGCCCACTCCAAGTCCACCAACAGGGGAGGACCTCCTCCCCTTCCATCTGTCCCCAGTTCATCTTGTCTCCTCAGGGCTGGCTGCAATGTCCTCCCCTGGGATCTAGCCAGGCTGTTACTCCCTGGCGTGTATGGGAGAGGGTCAAAGAGCCAGCCATCGAGTTCATGACTGAAACAGTCCCTGTTCCCCTTACTAGGGTCTTCAGTTGAACACCGAGCTACCATGGGCCACATCTGAGCAGGGGTTCTAGGCCATATCCATACATGGTACTCGGTTGAAGAAACTGTCTCATAAAAGACCCCTGTGCTCTGCTCAGTTTTGTCTTTATGGAGCTCTTATTCTCTCCAAGCCTTACTAACTTCCCCTATTTTTATTTCCCACCCTCTGCCGAAGGCTTGGTTGTGAGTCTTAATATCTGCTTTGATACACTGCTATGTTGATTCTTTCAGAGGCCCTCTTTGGTATGTGCCTGTCCTGTTGCTTGTTTTATCCTACATTCAATGTCCATCCCATTTATTCATCTAAACGAGCATTGATCATACCAACCTGTGTCCTCCTTCTTGTATATCTTCCCTAAGTGTGTAGATTTCAGCATGACCTTCCTATCCTATAGGTCTATATAAGTGAGTATATACCATATGTTTCCTTCTGCTTTTGGAATACCTCACTCAGGATGATAGTTTCCAGGTCCCACCATTTGCCTGCGAATTTCATGATTTCCTCCTTTTTAATTGGTGAGTAGTATTCCATTGTGTAAAAGTACCATAGTTTCTGTATCCATTCCTCAACTGAGGGACATCTAGATTGTTTCCAGGTTCTGGCTATTACAAATAAAGCAGCTATGAACATAGTTGAGCAAATGTCCTTGTTGTGTACTTGAGCATCTTTTGGATATATGCCTAAGAGTGTTATAGCTGGGTATTGAGGAATCACTATTGGTGGACTTGGAGGGGGCAGGGAAGAGGGAGATGAGGGAGGAAGTGGAAGGGTAAGAGGGAATGGGGGAGGGGGCTAAGCCTGCGATTCAAAGTACCTAACCTATGATTGAGATAAAAATAAATAAATAAATAAATAAAAAGAAAGCACCAAATTGATTTCCAGAGTGGTTGTACAAGTTTGCATTCCCACCAGCAATGGAGGAGGGTTCCTCTTTCTCCACAACCTCTCCAGCATGCATTGTCACTAGAGTTTTTGATCTTAGCCATTCTGGTGGGTGTAAGGTGGAATCTCAGGGTCGTTTTTATTTGCATCTCCCTGATGGCTAAGGACGTTGAGCATTTCTTTAAGTGTTTCTCTGCCATTCTATAATCCTCTACAGTCACTTCTCTTTTTAG
>CM053742.1:51265787-51303728 GCA_028658305.1 Pachyuromys duprasi
GCAAGAAACCAAATAATCCAATTAAAAAATGGGGTATGGAGCCAAAAAGAGAACTGACTATAGGGGATTATAGAATGGCAGAAAAAACACTTAAAGAAATGTTCAACGTCCTTAGCCATCAGGGAGATGCAAATGCATATAGCTTTCATTTTCATTACCCATTCATCTGTTAATGGGCATCTGGTCTGTTTCCACTTTCTGGCATTTATGAACAGAGCAGCAATAAACACATGTATGCAAGTGTCTCAATGGTAGGGTATAATCTCCTTTGAGTATATGCCCAGGAGTGGGTAGGTGAAATATTAACTAATGTTTTACATCAGCCTAATATGCTTTGGAGAAATGTTGGGCTTGGAGATCTAAGTACCAGCAAATCCTAATATCTAGAAAGCAGAACAACAGCTGAAAATTCCAGCAATTAGAGGCCAGCCTGGTCTACCTGGTGAGTTCCAGGTCAACTATAACCGCAAAGCTGGACCCTGTCTCTTTCAAACAGCTGAACAAAAACTTGAAGGAATGCCACTTCAACTCCAGCCTTTATGATATTTGCAACTATTTTCCTTTGTATTGTCCATTTCCTATCCTTGCTGACTTCATTTAGAAAATAATCAATGTTGGAGGCATGAGTTCAAATGTTAAAGAATTTTCAGATTTTATTTTCTTTGAAGAAGGTAAAAGAAAGAGAGCTGTAATTTCTAAGAATCTTAATTTGGCTTGCTGAGTCTAGCCTCTAAGCAGATTAGCTCAAGGTTTTACCCAAGTAAAATTGCCAATTTTCTAAGAGAAAGGGCTAGCACAATGCTCATTAGAGCATTCTGAGCTTGCCTGTGCAATCTTTTTTTTTTTCCTACCCTGCAATTTCCTCCGGGTTATAAATGAAACCATTCTAGCTGTTAATGCAGGCTGTGAATTGAAGAAAAAAAAGCATGTAATTAATCATAGGAGGTTGGGGGGGGGGGTTGTTCGCTAAGCTTGAGTTACAGGAGAGAAGCTGGACAAGGCACTAGGACCTAGAAGGCAACTATCCACCCTGGCAGGAAATTCTTGCTTGGAGCTCAGACAACAAAGGCACAGAGAGATTGGTTTTCTTTCTCTCAGCATCTCCACCCAACCAGCAGAAAACCGGTGAGTGGGGCTTTTGAGTGATTTTCAAGCAGACTGTAACAGATGTCAAACGGGAGAAGCACACGGCATCCAGCTCTTTTTCTCTGTGTGTCTGTCTCTTTCTTCTTTTTTCTTTGCCTTATTCTATAGGTTTTTTTGTCCTCTAAGATTCTACCTGGGATTTCCCTTTGGAAAAGTGAGTTCGTTGTACCTTTGTTTTCACTATGATGCTAATTTAGAATAATAGCTCTTCAGATTCTAAAGCAGAGCTTTATTTGCATAGCCAGCCTGGGGAAAATGTTTCCTACTCGTGTTGCGGAGGTGAGGTCTTACTACTACTAGTTGTCTGACAGAGACAATGCTGAGCTCAGCATAGGTCATGGTGACACTGGAAAAAAAAGGGGGACTGAGACTGACAAACATACCAGCTAACAGTCCCCCTTTATCTCCCATCTTCCTGGTTCCTTACAAATCTTTATGTGGCAGTATGTAGCAGCTGAGTCCTCTTTGTGAGATTTTTTCCCTATCTGTGAGATGAATGTTAATAGTCTGGTTTCTTGGATGTCACATTACCTTTGTAAGCTGTCAGAGCTTTGGCTGTATGATTTGGTTGCATGTTTTCATTGTTTTGGTGCTTTTTTTCTTCTTGTGGGGAGGGGTTTAGAGGGTGTGGAAGGGTGAAATGGAAGCTTGACAGATGACTTTTTTTTAATTTTTGCCTCCATCAATGACCTAGGCAGTAGACAAGTTTGAAGTGAATTGCCTGCTGTGAAGGGAAAATGTCCCTTCAGTCAAGGGAGAAATCCAGAACAATGAATGAAAGGTGTAACGCAATCGTAAAGGTCCCCTAGGCTATTCTGGGACCCGATTGGGAATCTTTCCACCATTTAATTATTCCTTTAAGAAATGTCCCGGCATTGGTTGGGTAGGGGATGAAACACCTGAAAGGAGAAAGAAAGGATTTTGTTACCAAAAGGAAACAAGGGGACAGCCTCGCTAATCGCTTGCTAAATCGCTGGGTTTTCGGCATCCCCACCCCTTCTAGAGCCCAGCTTATTTCTTATGGATGCAGCACCAGCTTGATGGGGAGAGGGTCTGATGACTAGCACAAAGACACTGGGTATTCCCTGGAGGCTATCCCTTTAAAAGAGAATCCTAGCTTATTTGGGGGGAGGGGATACACATATTAGAGTAGGTAAAAGGGGATCTGGAATAAAATGATCACACCCCTCTTCGTTGTCATTTTAGTGAAAAGCAAAGATGGCTTGGCTTCCTCACTCAGGTGGAGATGCTAACCTTGGCTAGTCCCCTAGGCTTCTCTTTGAGGGTTTTTTTTTTTTTTTTTGGTCAGGCTAAGGATTCATTTACAACTGTTGGTCATGTGGCCATGTGTGAAGTAGCAGATGCCAGTTTTAATGTATTTTGCCCAAAGTTACAATTTGATTGGAGCCACTGTCAGTAAGTTCCAGGTTTTCAAGCTATTTCCACACCCCCTCCCAAATTTGGAACAGTGCCAAACGTGCAACCCATTCTATCTCTTTCTCGTGGTCCCCTCCCCACCATCATCCTGTCCTCAGCCTACTGCACAGCCCCTCCTTCTTCTTTATTAAGATCAATATTCCTGCAGGTCAGGGACAAGCAGCAGATGGGTCACAGGCTTTTTTTTTTTTTTTTACCAGTTCTTTTCACAGGCAGCAGATTACAGCTCTGGATCTGGCTAATATTTTAATTCCTTTTTTCTCACCCTTTCTTTGCCTCTCCTTATCTCCCCTCCTCCCCCCTTTCTTTAACAATCAGGTTGCTGTGGTCCTATCAAAATATGGAACTTGATTTTGGACATTTTGACGAAAGAGACAAAGCATCTAGAAATATGAGAGGGTCACGGATGAATGGGCTACCAAGCCCCACTCATAGTGCCCACTGTAGCTTCTACAGAACCAGAACCTTGCAGGCACTAAGTAATGAGAAGAAGGCCAAGAAGGTACGTTTCTACCGCAATGGGGACCGTTACTTCAAAGGGATTGTGTACGCTGTTTCTTCTGACCGTTTCCGTAGTTTTGACGCGTTGCTGGCTGACCTGACCCGATCCTTGTCCGACAATATCAATCTGCCTCAGGGAGTCCGCTATATCTACACCATTGATGGATCCAGGAAGATCGGAAGCATGGACGAACTGGAAGAAGGTAATTTTAGTGGTGGGTGGTGGCCCCTGGCAGGAAAGGACATTTTTGCTTAGGGTTACATTTTCAGTCTACCTTGAACCAGGCTATTTATTTGCCAAAACATCGGGTTCATTGATGCTCACGTTTCTGATTCCAAAGTCACCAAACAGGACCCTTAACTGTCACTCTTCATGGGGTTCCATCTCTGCTGAGGTTGAAATAGAGATGGGTTTGCTAATACTAAATGACCTTATCTGCCTGGATATACAAAGGGAAGTCTGAATTGTGACATTCATTCTAGATCTTGTTCATAGTTCGCTCTGTGGAGCACCATCAAAGCAGGCCATGAAACCATTAAGAGAAGGAAATATATTTGGTAGGTTTAACATATAAAATTGTATTCACATTTCCTATGAACTACTGAGAAATTACTTGGACATTGCCATTCATTAGGAATACATGCCCCAGTACAGAACTTCCTGGGTATACTCACAGAGGATTAGACTTTTAGGTAAGTGGTTGCTGCTCAGCTGTTGCTTTTAAAAAGCTCAGTTTAGGGTGTGTCCATGAGGATGAGATCATTGTGAGAAGTACAAAAGAAAGCTGTAGGTATGTCTGGAATTTAATGAACCACCATTAGAGTAGCTCTATTAGAGTAGAAATGAGTCACTCTACCTAAATCCTTTCAAATCCTCTCTAGATTTTGGAATTGTAACTGATTCTTTTGAGTTGATTGCTGAAAACCTTGACAGTGTGCATACCCATGTGACAACAGAGAAAAAAAAACCCAGATTTTTTTAATGGATATTTAGGAAATAGATCTTGGGTCATTTTGCTACTAATTTATACTGCCATATAAATTGTTTTGATCAATTTAACCTATAGGCACTGTAAAAGATAGCCTCGAGAAACAGTGACAATGAAAACGTTCTTTTAGTCTCTCCTACATTATTCAGCTCGCCCTCCCTCCCCATTGTCCCCAATCGCTGGACAAAGGTGAACTCAGTGCAAACAGATCTCTAGGGAATCCAGATTATAAATAGCCAACAGGGGAAGAGAAAAAGCATAATTCATGACTTAGTAGGAGTACCCCAGCTTTGAGATTTCCTGTTTCTAGACAAAGGAACATGAAGAATTACTTTATGCAGGGTCCTATTTCCCTCATGTGCTTGTGTTTTTTCAAAGTATCAATGTGAAGTGACTTGGAAAAGGCAACTTATAAGAGATGATGTCCACATAGTGCTTCCATCTGAGTCTCAGGGTTCAAATCGAAGAATTTTCCACATAGTTGACCTTGAAATTCCATACAGATCACATACAGAGTGGGTAGGCAAGCATTCATCCTAGTCTTGCCTGATCATCAAAGAGTTAAACATTTTTGTGCATAGCTTAAAATAAAAGGAGACCATTTGGGGTCAACACCAGATATATATATATATATATATATGAATATATATATGAATATATACATATATTCATTTATTGGGAGCAGCGGGGAAGGTGGAAGGAAAAGTGGGGCAGAGCAGGAAGAGGGGAAAAAGCAAAAAGGGCTCAACTCCAAATCCTGATGGTTCTGTTGAGGGAGCTGTCCAACAAAGTGATAAATAAGGTTATGTGTCTTCAACTGCTGTAAAATATTTATCTTAGTTGAGGGATTTCTCTTTAATACCTTTTATAAACAAAGCACACCAAATCTCCCAATTTATCTTCATTTGCATCATCTGTGAAAATTTAAAGGCCACAGTACATGCTAGGTCAGAACTCTGAACCAACTGACAGTATTCTGAGTAAGAGTGAAAATGTTATATTTATTTATTAAGTGTTTTGCATGGATTTTCATTATTTTTTTTAAAAAAAATTTCCCCCATCCATGTGTATATGTGTGTATGCATATGTGTGTATTGAGAAAAACAAGATGATAAACCATATCAATTGGATTTTATAGATGATCAGTGTTAATTTTAAAAAGAGACCACAGCTTTATCTCACTTGTGTTTCTTTCTAAATTAAATGGATCTACCTGGGGGTAACGGTATTTCCTGATGTGCTCCTGAACAGCATAGAATCTGGACAGGGATCAATTTTATGTACCCATCTTGTCTTTGACAAGCCCAAGTTACTGTGGATGCCAATGCTTTTTCAGTCATATGTTGAAGAAATCCAGAGGTATTTCTAGGAGAATGCTGATAATATGTTAATTTTCCCCTCTCCCATAGAACCAAGTGGGAAAGTGCACTGGAGTGAGGAACATAAAGTGTTTTCTTCAACCTCATTTTGTTAATTAGAGCTACTTATCTAGGAAAAAGTTCAGAAATCCCTTTACTTTGCTTACTTCTAAAAGATAAAAAAATTATTAATGCACAGTTTCCTGTTAAGCTTAAAACTGAGGATGTTAAGAAAGATTCCTGGGGAAGAATCAGATAACAGGATTACAGGAGAAGATTATAATGGAAAATGAAATATTGGGAATAAGATTTGTTTCAAATTCAGATCTGTTAGCTTCTAAGCTGTAGAAACCTGAGGAAATCAGAAAATAAAAAAACAAGCTTCAGTTTTTAAATCAATGAAATGATAGCAATTGCTTTGAAAATTGATTAATAAATGAACACAGTCCGGGACAACTGAGAGTGTAGCTCCAAGTCTAGGGCCTCTAAATTCATTTTTAAGTCTTTATTGAGAAATTCTTTTGTGTATTAAGCCATGGAGAGTGTTAGATGAGGTGGGTTTTATGAGCCCTTTCCATTAGCAACACTGAGACAGAGTTCCTAGCTGTAGAAATTCCCATTTCTCTTCCTTTTTGCTTTGTAGATCTCAAAGGAATGGACAATACAGCACAGTACATTCCCAAATGATTAGAATATTAAATACTCAGCCTAAAGTTAGATAAAATAAAAAGCTACTGGTAATCACTCTGACCTTATGGCACTGCTGGCACTCCTTTCGTCTGGCGATTCTAGTCAACTGTCTGCTGCTCAATGTGGAAAGCATCAAGGGAAACATTTTGAGTCTAAACTTCATTTTTCATGTCAGCCATTCCACAGTGTCTTACATACACCAACGGTCTTGACCAAACCACAGAGGATGTAGCCCTCATTAACTGTATCCCCAGCTAGTCAATAAAGCAGATCCATTGGTGGCATTTCCTTTTGTCTTGCCTTAAAAAAAATGCTTCATTGGAGAATCATTCTCCACTTTCCTCATGGTTCATCTTTTCTTCACCTTCATGTTTATATACACTTATGAATTTGAAGGGTATAATTATGACTAGCCAGTTTTTGTGTATTAAGAAAAGTTGCAATACTACTAAATATTGGAAGAATACTTAAAAGTGGGCCAGTCTTGGATATTTTGAGCTATATAGTGACACTGTGTTATCTAGTTTCTTTACCATCGTTCACTTGTTACAATGAGATGAAGCCAGCTTTCCACTCAGAATCTAATCCCTAAAGCAAGAACATCACCTATAGCAGTAGTCTCACAATACTCTGGAGTGATACATTAAGAGGTATGATAATACAATAGGCCATCATTTAATATTTTAATGTAATAAGGAAATAAACTTTCATTCAGTATTTTCTTTCTTGAGCTAGGAATCCTCAGGAAAGAAAAGAAAGTCCAGGGAAAAGCGTTTTTACACTAAGAGATTATAAATGTACACAATTCTTTGGAAAATGGGGCCTTCTTAAAGATGAGGAGGGGTATACATTGGATCATTTTGAACCTAATAACTTCCTTTTCTGCCATTTTAGTTGTCTTTCCACCATTCATTTCTCTTAACCCTCATCCTAAAATAGTTTTTTTTTTTCCAGCAAATTGTGACCTTCCTTGGCTGAGAAACATCTTTCTTTCTAGGTTCCCAGAAGGTGGAAACTAGCCCCTGGTGGCCATGGCAGGGTGGAGACTTGGCTGTGCAAAGAGGCAATATGCCTCAACCAGCTCCAACTATTAAGTAACTGATTGGGTAGGAAGTTCCAGGTTCTGAAAATAGACATGGGGAATGTTTGCAAGATCAGAACAAGGAAATCTTATGTATAACAAAGCAACACACCTAGGTCTTTCCAATAATAAAAGTAGAAGGTCCTTGGTGGTGGGTATCTAGTTTTGATTACTGCAATAACTATTTCCTCAAGCCTGTATGAGATTGAAAAAGAAAAGTCCTTTTTATACATCTTTAGGACCCCAAGAGGCTTTGCTATCATTTAGTGAAAGGCCTTCAGTTTGTAGATACAGAAATCAAGACTTGGGGAGATTAAGTGACATGGTTGATTTCATATGGCTCCTAAATTCTTAGTTGTGATTTGAATTAAGGTCTGTCTTCTTCATCCTCCTGACTGTTGAAATTTACATGCATTAACAACCATGCTCTGCTGCAAGGCACTAGTGTTTTTGTGGTTTCCCTTAGCCTCCTATAGCCCAGGCTAATATCACACTTGCTTTGTAGCTGAAAATGATCTTGAAATACTACCAGTTTCCCCTCGGCCACCCCCAATCCTGACCTTGAACTCCTACCCCCACTGCCTCTCTCTTGTAAGTGTGTGGATAATAAATGTACATTTACCATGCCTGGCTAAGTCACTGTTCTTAATCATCATAAATGTGTCTCCCTAAGCGGGCATCAACAGTTGCAGCAGACAGCAATGATTTTGCTGAATGTGATCTATAGAGCTCCTGTATTTGTTATTTGCAGCAGCCAGGGGCTTCTTTTCTAGCAGCAGGAAATTATCTATGTATCTGTCTATCTATCTCTCTACCTATCTATCTATTTATCTCTCCATAGGCAGGTTATCACTAGGTAGGCCTCGCAGGTCAGGAACTCACTATGTGAAGCAGGTTGCCTCCAGCTCACAAAGATGATTTTGCCCCTGTTTCCTGAGTTTTGGCATTTAAAAGCATGTGCCACCATGCTCAGCCTACAGCAGCCAATCATATCTTTGAAGCAGAGGGCCCCAGAAATACTCATATTACACAATCAGCTCAGTTCAGGCCATAGACAGCTGATCTTGATGCATTCTTTACTGTTCTTTAGCTTTAGGTCCTTCTCACCATATTATCTTCTCCCTTACCTTTTTACTTCTTCCTCTTTCTCTTTATTGTTTTCTCCCGGTTTTCTTTTCCTTCAGATAAGGGGCTTAATGGTAATAATGAAAACTTAGGAAGCGCTTACTATGCTCCAGCCTCTGGGCTCAGCACATTTCATCCATCACTGGACTTGTGCCCCACAGCAATCCAATACGGTAGGGCTTATTATTAACACCCCCACTTTTCAGACAAGAGCCTGCTGCCAAGGAAGTCAGGTAATTTGCCAAAGGTCATGAAACTGGAAAGGGTTAGGAATAGCAATTGGACTGACATCATACCAGTTGTTCTTTTTCCACTGCTATGTATTCAGGCCAAAAGTAGAGAGTGGAGTGATTAAAATATACCTTTAGAAGGTACTCAACATAGAACTGGTTATGGGCTGAGCCCTGTGGAAAGTTCTAGGGTGCCATATGATATTCTAATTATTTGCCATCATATTTTCATCTGGAGATAGTTAATCACACTTGTAGTTCAGAGGCTTAGAGGTTTAAGAGTGGGGTGCAAAAAAAGTTCAGAGCCCTAATAGGGCTACACATCTGACTTGTCAGAAGAGCCTGCAGATGAGTGAAATCATAAATATAAAGCCCTGGATGTTTCCACTCCACCAGTTGTCTGACAGAGTTTGAAAGTGTATGACAAGTTATGGAAAACATCTGACTCAAAGGCAGTGACCTCTTGGGGAGATGTCCATGAATCTGATAAAGTGCAGAGGCAAGAGGCCATTTCTAGTGTGTGTGTGTGTGTGTGTGTGTGTGTGTGTGTGTGTGTGTGTGTGTTTCTGTGAAGTTGGCTACAAATACATAGAGGAACTGAAAAGACCCCTTTATCCTTTTGAGTCAGGGTCTCTTTTAGCTTGTGTCCACAACTCCCGAACACATGAGTACCAAGTAGGACCATTGCCTATGATTGCCTATGATCCATCTTTTGGTTTCTTTGTTGTAATAGACCATTAGTGAGATTAAGCAGCTTTGTGTGCTACCTTCCCTCTACACACACATACTTGTCCCTTCGAAACTATCCTGGAGATCACCACTGAAGCTTAGCACTAACCGAGAAGTTATTCTTTCACATGACTTAAAGGATTCAGTATAAACAATATTTTCAAAGAAAATGAATTGTCAATCTAGTGTTTCTAAATGTTTCTGTGTAGTTCTGTTGAGAACAAAAGAAGCAGAAGAGCCATCAGACTTTAATTCTGTTTATTTTTTATTATTTTTTACACTGGCTAGGGATTATATATTTGTCTACATATTTAGTTTTATTAATGATGATTTAAAGTCTGATTAAATCACTGCTTCTGAAGCTCTACCTCTGGATGGACTTCTGTATACCTTGAGACTAATGTTTTTTACTCAGCAAATTTAGTTCTCTCTCTCTCTCTCTCTCTCTCTCTCTCTCTCTCTCTCTCTCTCTCTCTGTCTCTCTCAATATGCTTGTCCCTAAGGCTGAGCCTACCTCCCTTTCAATTTTCTTCAGTTTCTAGTTCTAGGTGTCTAATGTCCTCCTTTTACCTCTGGCAATTTTATTTTTCCCACTGTATTAATCCTTTCCCCATGCCCACAGTAAATGTAAAACTTATACTGGACCTTTTCCATTCTATCAGGCTGCATAATACAGTCATCTCCCACACATTACTCAAGGCAGCCAGAAGCAACTGGTAGAGATGGCACCAAATACACAGATGTAGTGTGCAATATTTAGAGGGATGGAGAAAGATGTAAAGAGGGTAGTAGAAAAAGAAAAACATATTTTACAAGGAAGAGCTAGATTTGCAAATGCTAGTAATACTATGTATGTCTGAGTATGTGCATATGTATGTGTAGCATAAGCAGAAGATAATGTGCTCATACACATGTTTAGACTTTCAACTTATACACACACAAACACACACGTGCACACACACAAACATGCCTCACATTTCAATAATTCTACCAATAGCCAATAATGTGTGCAAAGGATGGTTTGGCTTTTGACCAAGTGTCTACTGATTGTCTGATATGTAAGAATTTTTTTGGTTTATTTCAATTTGAAATAAAAATAAATAAACTTTGACAGTTTTTATTGGTTCATAATATTAAAAAAAAGATGAGACTATGAGTGGAAAAGTAACACGGGAACATCAGGAAATAAAGAAGTTGAACAAGCTCAAGTGGTGCATGTAAGTTAATTAATATCATAGAAACTGAAACTGAAACATATTTATATTCCAATAGCATCATATTGATTGTGGGAACTCCCCTTATTAAATCATGCATAGAGTTGTTTGCTACAACCCTTAGATATACAAGGTTCTTCAACTAGCTATGCCATTGCCTTAAAAAATGTTTAGCTGAATACTTTTGAATTTGAATAAATCAGGTTGTCAGAGGGCCCATTTAAGAACTGGATGTAAAGTTGGTTATTACCTCAACATTTCTCCAAAAGCCTTATTTCTTTATACTATTTACTATAGCAGGTTGATTTACATCTGCATATCTACTACTGAACTAAACATGTAACCATTTACTTCTTTCCTTAGGGGAAAGTTATGTCTGTTCCTCAGACAACTTCTTTAAAAAGGTTGAGTACACCAAGAATGTTAATCCCAACTGGTCAGTCAACGTAAAGACATCTGCTAACATGAAGGCTCCTCAGTCCTTGGCTAGCAGCAACAGCGCTCAAGCCAGAGAGAACAAGGACTTTGTGCGACCCAAACTTGTGACCATCATCCGCAGTGGGGTGAAGCCTCGGAAGGCAGTGCGTGTGCTTCTCAACAAGAAAACAGCCCACTCTTTTGAGCAGGTCCTCACTGATATCACAGAAGCGATCAAGCTGGAAACCGGAGTTGTCAAAAAACTCTATACCATTGAAGGAAAACAGGTCAGTGCCTGTGCAAAGTACATTTCTCATTTTCCTAACTGATAAACATCTTATGCCTATCATGGTTGAAGGTCTCTCCCCCTATATCCTTTCTTTTTTAACCAACATTCTTTATCTCATTTGGGAGAAATACTTTCTCAAGGACAATGCAATGAACCAGAAATTGGCTGCCTTGAAATTCATTCTACTTTTGATTGATCAGGCATAGCGGTCAGTTAGCCCTCAACTTCTTTATTAAAAAAAAAACCTTCAAAACTAGGTTTTACAAATGGGTATGAATTTATATGCATTATGTTGTAAACTTTCAATGCATATGACTAAAGATATGGTTGTCTGCCCCACTCCTTTTTAAAGATGCCTCCACATTGCTGTTTTGCTTCTATTTGGATGAAAGGAATTTGAATTGACCTTCATATTTATGTGAAATGAGGCAAACAAGGGGAAAGCACTGAAACTTCTGGTGCATTGTCTTTGCCTTGATATATATGTCTTATCCTTTTCCATGTGTTATAGCTGACATAGCTGTTTTAATTTGGTTCCATGGATGGTTTCTGTGAGAAAAGAACTATTTCAGGATTCTAAAATTAGCCTAAAAAGATGCTACCATCTGTTCTTCTCCAAATCAGGTTCTTCATGTCATTGGTTACTGCACTGAAATGCCACCTATATTAGTGAAAGAATGCAGCCAGGCATCTATCCCCTTGAACATAGAGATCTGTAAATATGTAACAAAAATGTTTCAAGGGAATTGGAACAATGGCTGGTTCTATTGTCTCAAAAGATTCGTTTGGTCACCCACCTACATGACAAGTGTGGGTATTATCAGTCCATAATCCTACCCCTTAAAGTTCTTCGATAACTGAACTGCAGACTTCCATACATCAAAATGTCTAATGGATGTTTAAATACAGGAATATCGCTCTCCTCATAATTACTGGTATGTATTGCATGCTGCTGGATTTCAAGTTTCAGGAAAAGTCACTTATAGGATGTGAACTTGGCAATTTGGTTAAATATGTGTCTTTTTTCTACTTCTAATTCTTCTGTGTACCAAGATGCCTAGAAGCATAAGTTATAGACCATGCTCACTGAGATACTCTGCCTCAAGGGAATAGGTAGAGAGTGGGACAACAGGATACACATTGTCCTCTTCTGTCCTCCACACAAGCATGGGCAAAGAAATCACATGCATCACACACACATAGCACAAGCATTCACACACATATACCACAAGCACACACACACATACCCCATCAAGCATTCCCTCATACACAAAATAACCACAAGCCACAAACATTCACAAAGAACACCACAATAATAAATATTACAAGCATTCACATTTATACAAGCACGCTCACCACAATCATTCACACACATCACATGCACACACACATACTATTTTAAAAAAGGTTAACTCTTTGCAGTCAGTTCATCATTGAATTTATTGGTATTCACATACCTTTTAATAAGCATTCCTGCTCTTCCTCCACTTTACCTCTACTATTCTTTGTACGGCTTTCCTGTATTGTGGGAAGATGAAT
The DNA here is from genome assembly GCA_028658305.1 of Pachyuromys duprasi. Classification (NCBI taxonomy): domain Eukaryota; kingdom Metazoa; phylum Chordata; class Mammalia; order Rodentia; family Muridae; genus Pachyuromys; species Pachyuromys duprasi. The sequence continues at coordinate 51,278,533 of CM053742.1, forward strand.
CATCCCTTGGCACTCTTGCCTGTTCCTGATCATGTGTAAAAGGTAATGTACAACTATTAAGTAAGCAACCAAATGTCCAATGATGAGTAAGTTTTCACCTCTGCAGGCCATGCATGGTGGAAAACATTCCCCAACATCTTCAAGCATCAGTTCTTTAGGGAAGATGCAACAAAATACCAGGATATGATAATGATGTGTAAGTACAGAAACACAAATGATGTTCAACTGACAGTAATAGAGTCAAGAATTGGTTAATTCAATCAAAAAATTAGGATTGGTATTCTAGTCTCCCATAGGGACAAATAAACTTTCTGACACTCATCAACTGGAAAGAAGCCTAGACTTGAATTCTAGCTTTTCGCTCTTTCTCCACTATGTGGCGTGGAACCAATCATGTCACTTTTCTGAACCTCATGGTTTTTTGTTGTTGTTGTTGTTTGTTTGTTTGTTCTGTTTTTTCAAGAAGGTCTCTCCCCCTATATCCCTTCTTTTTTAACCGACATTCTTTATCTCATTTGTACTACATCTCTCTGTGTAGTCCTGGAAGTTGAGCTGTCCTAGAATCTGTCAGATATCTTCCTGCCTCTGTCCCCTGAGTGCTGGGATTAAAGGCCTGTGCCACCTCACTGGGTCTGTTGTTTTTTTTTTTTTCGTAAGGTGGTCTCTAAACGTATTGACGCCGATCTTACACTAAGTTTATTCTTGCTACCGCTATCTAAAGTGACTCCATAAAAAGCGATTTTCAAACTTGTCCTTTTATTTGTCTTCACTTTCTTCCCAATGTGGATGATGTAAGAGGTAGAAGGAAGATAGACAAAAAGCACACAGACAACAGCAAGAGAACAGGCAGACGATTAGAACTGTGGCAGCGCACAGCACCAGGACGCCGGACAGGGATGACTGATGTGATGTTTGTGGGTGGCTAGCTTCTGAGACAGCATCACTGTTTGTTTTCTTTTAAAACATTTCTTGGTGTTCTTCTTTCTTTCTTTTTTTTTTTTTTAACAAGAAATGTGTTTCATAATGATATGTTTGTGCCTGTATATCCTTGCAGTTTGGTCACATTCCCCCTCACCGTTATTTTCCCCCCTCCTTTTCATGAATATCTGATTTTTTCCAGTACCACTTGTTGAGAAGAAAAAGCAGAAATTTTACGTCTATCTACATCAAGGAAAATAGCTTACAGTTTTCTCTATCTTGTATCTTTATGTGGTTTCAGTATAAAGGAAATCCTAGCTTTGTAAAAAATCATGTTCCTTTCCTTACTTTTCTAATGTATGTCATGGTTTATGAAGCCATTTTTAAAGGTCTAGTAGACCAAGGTCTGGGTCTGGAATTTTTATTTATTTATTTTTAACTTTGGAGATTTTTAAAAATTGTTTCAATCTTGTTCTCCTTTTAGAACTGTTTAAATTGCTTATCTCATCTTGGTTTAATTTTGGTAGGTTATATGCAGACAGAAAACCACTTCTATTAGTTTTTTTTAAAATTTATGATCTAATTATTTTCTAGATTTCATTGTTATATATTGTGATGTCTCCACTTTCATTGTGATTTTGTAAATTCGGTTGTTTCCCCTTCTTTGTTACTTTGCCTAACGGTTTGTCCAGTATTTTGTTTCACTGACTGAGTATTTTTATATTTCCATTTCATTAATTTCTGCTCTGATATTATTTCTCCTTTGATTAATTAGTAACCTTAATAAAACATTAAAATATTTAGTCATGTAACACAAAATAAGGACATCTCTCCATACTGATAATTAAAGGGAAGGAAATTATGTAAAGGTAAGCATCATTGAGAAGGTCATTTTTAGAATTCTTTTTATCATAGATGAAGGAGAAAGAAGATTCATGTGATTTCATGATGTATGCATAAGGTGTATAGGTGGAAGGTGGGCCCATTCAAAGAGGTTAAGGGGACCCATGGTAATAACATGGACTTTAGGTATACTGAGTTCTGGGGCTTTGCTACATCTCATAATACCAATTGCTAGCTTTTGAACTTCCACATTAGATTTAATCACTATAGACCAGCACCCCTTCCACTAGCCCATGTGGCAGGGTCTGTGGGGAAGTCAAATAGACTTAGTAGTAAGTGAAATGTTCATAGGTGGTACTATTTAACTACACTGCACAGTCTGTGTTGCCCCAAGTCCAGATTTCTCCAGGTGGCAACAATTTCACAAACTATAGAAGTCTGAACTATTTTCCCAGCAAGGTAACAGTTTTTATACATGGTCTGGTGCTGGAGACCAGTCTCGCCTACATCCACACATGTGTGCCCTGTTTCTGTTAAATATTGGCTGACTCCATCCAGTGAACTCCAATGTAAACATTTGTGTGTCTGCACAGTTTACGGCCTTGCTGGAAAAGCTAAATTATCTGCTTTCACAGTTTATGTAGTATAGCAATTGATAGGGGAACTTCGTCTCACTTTTTCCAAAGAGGGTGCATCCTTTGCTTAATGTTTCAAGTGTTTGACTTGTTGCCTGCTGGGAACTGATGTTTGTATTTTCAAGGATTGTCTTAAGTGAAAGACGTGTGGGTTCTCTAGTGGGTAATCTATCCTTTAGATTTTGGATCTTCTGGAATAGTTGATATACATTGGAATGCATGATAGCTTTTCTTGGCCCTACACAGTTTTGAATTTCTGAAGTCTCGCCATTAAAAAAACTTACCACTGTGTAAGTATAAAGGGTAATATATTAATATTATGTATTTAAACATATTTTTCAATCTAAGAATTTGCTTAATATTTCTTCTGTTTTATTTTTGAAATGTGCAGCCCACGTCTCATGTAGCCTAGAATATCACAGAACTCATTATATAGCTGAGGATGACCTTGAACTTATGAACCCTCTGCCTCTACTTCTCAACTGTTAAGATTACTGGTACCTGCCACTATACTCAGGTTTTGTGTAGTGGGAGGGAGCAAATCCAAGGCTTCACATATGCTAGACAAGCAGTCTATCAACTAAGCTGTATCCCCAGACCTCACTTGTTTCTATTCTGAAAAGAAATCAGATAAATTTTTATTGGCCCATAAAAGTATTGCGGACCCCAGACTCCATGCTTGCTGTTCCTGGCTCTTGGCTAGTTAATACCTGGACTCATATTGTGAGCTCAATTGCACTATATAGTGAATAGAATTCTGGCCTGAAAAATCAATACAAAATAGTGGTAGTTTCATGGATCTGTCAGTTCATGATTGAGAATTACCAAAAAAAGACCGTTCTCTTTCTCTAGTTCTAACATATTTTACCCAGTGTACAAATCATGGTAAGACGGCATTGCCAGTAGGCATTTTCTGTACTTTGTTTGACTCAAGTTAGGGAATAGAGATTTGCTTCCTCAGCAATCTTCCACAAGAGGCTTCTGGGCCTGATGGATGGCACTATCCATTTACAGGCTGGAAATGCTTCTGACATTTAGGCTGCAGCTCTGGACAAGACATCTCTGAAGGTAGAATGAAAGTTGATTAGCAATAAGATGATTATTACAGTTTATCCAGAGAGAAGTAGATGCTTTTTTTCTATCTCTTGTTTGTATTTAGTAGCAATTAATATAGTTTTATCTCAACTCCAGCAACCACCCAGCTTGGCATGAGGTTCTAAATGCTACACTGCTGTTACATTGGCTGATAAGGACTTTGTTGGCTTTATTTATTTGCTAATAAACCCCATCTGGAAGCTTGTGGAAATTGAGTCTGAGGATGATCGAATATGGAAAACAAAATATTAAATAGGATTCTCTGATGGGGATTTACTTTACATAGCCATACTTGATTTAAAATTTCCCTTAATCAGGACTCTAGAGGCAATTGCCATAACCTAGCAGAAAAAAAAAATCACACACCCACCTTCAACCAGCTTCTAAGCCCTGGCTCTGGTTCAGTTCAATGAGTAGTATCGACTTAGGCTATTCTACAGGGACCTAGTTGGAGACCTTGAGGTCAGACAGCAATCATTCCCCTTCCCTTCTGGTAGAGCAAAAAATCTGTTTAAATCAATAGGCTGCTTTTCCCTCAGCTGAATGTGGCTTTTAAGAATGACAGCATCTGTTCCATATTGCCCTTGCACTTGTCAAACTCCAGCATGAAATAGAACAGAATGGTAAGGAGTAGCTAGGTTTGTGTATGTAATACATACAGCATAAGTGTAAAGAATATGGTCCCTGGAAGTCTTCATACAAAAGGCAGCCTAGTGGGAATATAAAATGAGTGTAATCAGACTGAATATAATTAGAAAGATTTAATGTTGATTAGAGTTTGCAGTCTCTAAGAAATGTCTTTTTGGAATATATAGAACTTTATTTTCCATTATTCAAAATACAGTAGATTAGAGGCCATCAAATGCTAGAATTTAAAATAAAGTGATAAAATATGTTACAGAGACATGAACCATTGCAAAATTCAAATTTTATTGATACATGATTGTCTATATTTATGGTGTAAAAGATATTTTGACATGTGTGTACATTGGGCAGTGATGAAAACATTTTGATATATACGTATATTGGGCAGTGTTCAAACTGTGGATGATTAGTATTGCTATCAACTGAAACGGTTCTGATTCATTTTGTGCTGAGCTTACTCAAAGTCCTCTTGTAGCAGTTCAGAAGTGCATTATTGTTAGCTACAGAGCCACAGAACTTAATTTCCTCTCCAACAGGTTATTATATTAACTGCGTTGATCAGAGTTCTATAGAGGAGCAGAATCCATAGGATATATTGATATGCAGAGATTTTATTTTATGGAATTGGACCATGTGATAGGGAGATTAATAAAGATGAAATATATAGAGCGAGCAGGCAGGCTTAGAGACCCAGAGAAGAGTTTCATCTTGGAGTCTAAAGCCATAGATAGTAACTCTAGACGAGGAACCCAGAGACACTTGCTCTGCTACCAAAGAACTGGACAAATGTAGACCAAACTCCTGCCTCTCTCTTCATCTGTTTTATCTAGAAAATAGACTTCCACAAACTACCTTCCACAAGGAATAATTCTACACATTCAATTCCCTGTACATTTAAAGTTCTGTAATTCCAAACCTTAGATTTGGAAGAGTAGCAAACAGCACTCTGCAATGTATAGCTCCCGGCGATATCTAGAAATAACTGCATACTCCTAAGAGTTCTGACAATCAATCAATTTTAATTATCTTTAACTAACAAATAAGCACAATGCCCCATTTTCCCAATCTGTTCGTGTCATTATCAATAGTAGATTTCATTAAGGAGAACTGCCTCTGGCAGCTCTTCATCATTGCTCAGCACAACACCGTTCTACTCTATGCAGGCAGCAGAAGGAAAAAATACTCAGCCTCGACATTTTCAAAGCTTAATAAAGGGAGAAAATGGCAGGGCTAGAACTAAGTATTCAATATTTTAGGTGAACCTACAAACTGCTATTGGAGACATAGGCATTGCCCTTGATCAGGAACGTTTTCTCAAAACCTTGAGCATTGTCTGGTAGCTGGCATCTGTTCAATGTGAAAGAGCTGAAGGCAAGCTTTGAGTAATATGTACTGAAGAAATTTCAGGGCCACAAACTGCAATCTTAGATCATAAAACTTAAAGGATGAAAGTGACCTTAGGTAGCAAAATATCCATTGACATGATCTGAGTAGCATGAAATTTATTTCTAAGGGATCAACATAGCAATAGAATCAGAAAATATTATTTAGCAACTAAAGTATGCCTAAGTCATTAAATAAAATAAAAACTCTGGACAGAGTCTTCATTTTCCTCTGTTTTTCCTGGTCCCTCTGACCTGGCCAGAATAAGGACTATTGGATTAAATTCCAAGTAAATAAAGATGACATATATTGCTCTAAGAATTCATGTTTTCCCCAGGGGAAAAAATAAGATGAGAAAGATACATAGCAGAGGATGCTATTTAGTCAGTTTAAGCATATTTGTAGTCTAATTGTCTGGAACATAATCATTCTTGCAAGCAGAGTGAGGCTCATAAATTTTAGCCTAGTGTGAGACATTGTTTCCTGGGGGAGAGGACCTCCCTTGATCCTGGTTCATGTTATCTTGCACGGAGTTTGTAGATACCACACTGCAGAGCCCAGAAAGCTAAGGCAATTACTACTAAAGATGCTTCCTGAGTTTGTTTTTAATTACACCCACTCTTTGTATCTCACACTTCTGTACCAGAGTGAGAAGTTCAGAGTTAGTGGATTTTCTGATTTCCTTACTTACTTTCATGTTGCTGCTCTATACTGTCAGAGAGATCTTTTCTTATTCTTTCTTTCTTTCTGTCTTTCTTTCTTTTCTTTTTTTAATGATTCCTTCAGGGCAAAATGACTCAGGGTAAGATGAAGCTTGATGTATGCCTACATTGTTTTGTGAAGTTTCTTGATTAACAAGCCATGTTTTAGTATCAATTATACTGAGAATATAGGAGAGCGTCTCATACCCTTGTAATTTCCATATATTCTGGGCCTGTCTTCCCAGCATATCCACCATTCTTCCTGGCCTTTGATTTTCCATCTGTAAAATGCAGAGAGGAAACAGTATACACTAATTTAACACTTTTTTCTGCCTGGCATTTCACTAGGTGCTGGGAATATATTAAGATGTGTGAGCTGCAATCTCATTTTTCTGCCTTTGAGGAAGCCGCGGTTGCCTCGCTGAAAGCAGAAGAGTACTGGGGATCTTATATAAGATTATGTATAAAAAAATGGTCTGTGAGGTGTAAAGCATGTTGCAAATGTTAGTTAAGATTTGATTTAATTAAGCATGTTCCCTTCTCTGACATTGGATCTATATAGTGGTTCTCTGTAGTACTTGAGCTTTGACAAACATTCCATTAACAACAGCTGGAAGAAGGGGATTGAATAGTGATAACAGGTTTTCTGTGTCTCTTATATACTTCATGTTTTATTTCTTAATAATTGTCACAGCATCTCACAAACCACAATCTTAGATCATAAAACTTAAAGGATAAAAGTGACCTTTAGGTAGCAAAATATCCATTGAAGTGGTCTGAGTAGCATGAAATTTATTTGTGAAATTTATTTGCTGTTAAGTAAATATAATCCTCTCCATTTGCCAGATGCAGAATCTGATATTTCATGACATGACCTCACCCAGTACCACAGAGCTGATCCTTAGCAGGGCCAGAACTAGATATCACTTGAACCCCTAGGTCAGTGTATGTTCCCTATAGCAATCTTATTGATGGAACTTCATCCCCAAAGTTCACCTCATGCTAATTAGGTTCCTGCAAACACAGATGTGTAGCAAGCTATAATCTTTTGGAAACATCTTAAACCTGTTTAGCTTTTCTTCATATCCTTGAGTTAAAGCACACAGCAGCTGTCAGAGGGGCAGAGCTGAATTCCTCTGTTTTGAATTACTATGTATCAGAAACCTTATCAACTACTGGCAGGCAGTTGGATTATACGTACATTTCAAGAATCAAAGGCTTGCATTTGAGAGCTACATTAGGAAATCAGAATAATATTCCTGCATCATCCAAAGCCCTTTAGAGTAGATTAGAAATAAGAACTTATATCTTTTACTACAGGCTAAAACTAGAGGCCTCCTGTGTCCTGTTAGATTTTGGTTTTTTGACACATAATCTAATTTTCAGAGCAAGTAGGTAGTGAGGAATTTAAATTTTGGACAACCACATTTAATAGGACTTATGGCTTATTACAGATATTTCCCATTTGAAAGTAGGCACTAGAAAATGACATATTCCTCCTGAATATACAAAATATAATTTCTTTCTTTTTAAAATTTAGTTTTTTATTAATTACAGATTATTCACTTTGTATCCCAGCTGTAGTCTCCTCCCTCGTCCCCTCTCATTCCCTATCCTTAAAAAGAGGATTTCTTCTTTAAAAATAAGTTCTGGTTGGGTCCAGCCTCTTCATAAAATTAATGTAACAACTAGCTCTCTGCCCAGTCTTGAGGTCAATGCTGCATTATTCCATGCCAATCACTTCATTCCCTCCTACAAAAAACTTATATCCATACTATACCCAAGGTAATTTTCTATCATCGCAAATCTCATTTAAACTTCTAGAAGATACATGTGTCTCTGAGGTTTCGTTATGTCATGGACCATTCACTGGTACTGTCATTTGACATTATATACCCTGTTCAAGTCTTTGTATTACATTTTGGGTGATTCAGGAAACAAATGCTACACAAATCCTACAAACATACTGGGGTTATAGAATTCCAGTACTCTGAGGCTCTCAGGCAGAGCTCAAGGACAGCTTGGGATACAGAGCAAAACCCTATTGTAATGCACAAAAAAGAGATGATGTGACCCTTCTGATATCAATTAAATTAGACCTTTTGTATACCAAATATCTTTTTTAAATTTATATGTCCATTGATTCCTTGATCTCTCCCTGAACTTCAGTCTACTGTCTAGTCTCAATTACTGATCTTTTAGGCTCTCCTAGATTAGGATGCTTAAGGTACATGGCCTTAAACTTTCATCTTGTGCCTTAATGGTCTCACAAACACACCCCTTTTCTGCTGCCCAAGCCTTAATGTACTGTCTAAGTAGACCATGATTTCATGTTTTTCAGAGATTAAAGCCAAGTACCATTAGCTCTTTTGCTGCTAGTTTCTGTAGTTCTTTTATGAAGAAAATGGTAAGAGAAGGATAAGAGAAAGGGGAAGGAAGAGGAAAGGAAAATGAGGCAGAGGAAGGGAAGAGGAAGAGAGGAGAGGAGAGGGAAGGGAAGGGGAGAGGAGAGGGAAGGGAAGGGGAGGGGAGAGAGGAGAGAGACAGGGAGGGGAGTGGAGGAAGGAGAGGAGAGAAGAGACAAGAGGGAGAGGAGAGGGAGAGGGAATAGAAGGATCCAATCATCGAATATGGAGGATGTGCATCATTATTACAGTATAAAAGCCGTGCTCACCACGCAGAGTATTTGATATCACTGGGAAATATCTTCACTCCCACCCACCTTCTTGTAACTCTCTGATTTTCACTCCTAGGGGTGATTGCTAGAGCAGGTGGAGGTGACAGAAAGCTGCACCCAAGCAGTTTGATTTGGCCTTGATTCACAACGGGAAGGGGCTTCAGTTTCTGCTTATCTTCCCCCCACTCTAGCATAGTATTAAATCCAAAGACAAAGCTCAGATTGATGCAAGCCCCACCCCACCCTTTTTCTCCTGGCTTCCTTTCTATAAGTCATGCTTTCAGTGTTTGGAGTCTGGCAGCTGCAAGGCCTGGTTGCTAGGAAACAATTTCTCAGCACAAAGAACCCCCAGCTGGGAAGGTCAGGGTTGTCAGTGTGAAACAGCTGTGCAGAATTTTTATTTGTCCTCCTCTTGTTTTGGTTAATCATAGGGCATGAAACCAGAATCAAACTTTTCATAGAAATGAAAACTGCTGGAGAGTACCAGTTCAGCTGCTGTGGCTTTAGTTTTTTTGTTGTTGTTGGTGGTGGTGGTGGTTTTTTTTTTTTTTTCTGATCTTCAAATCACAGCCTATCTACTCTGGCTCAACACAACCTGAACAAGCTGAGAAGGCTAGAAGTAAAGACTGGAGGTGGAGAGGTCAGGTGTTCTTTAGCCTTTGACCGCCTACCCAAGGCAGCAAAAGTGCAGCTGATCCACGGAGCTGAGTTGACTCTCTGTTAACAAACTGACCATTTCCTTAGAATTTGAGTTGCAAAATAATGCAGGATACCCTTAGATATTTAGATCTAAACTGTGTGTGGTGGTATTCACCTATAAATGCCAGGTCAGTTTTGTGAGGATGAGGCAAAACATTAGTGAGTTGGAGGCTAGTCTGTAGATCTTGCTATCTATATAGCGAGATCCTGTCTCAAAAAGTAGTTTTATGTAAATGAGACAGATGAGACAATCAAGTTAAAGAGCATCTTGTGTTTAATTTGAATAGTATACCAACCCTAACCTGTATTAAATAAAGCTGCTATGAAGGTTGTATGGAACTGATACAAAAATAATAAAAGTGAAGAAAGGGATGATTTTAGGGTTGTTTGGATTACCATGGTGAAAACAGAAGTCAAGGGCTGCAGCGGTAGCCTAGTGAGAGATTGCTTGCAGAGCCTATGGGTTCATTGTGTAGCACTGATGAAAACTGTAGGCTGAAGCCAGAGGGATTTGATTTTTGTTTTGTTTTAAAAGAGCCACACAAAGAAAAGTTATCTGTGTTTAGTACTTTCGATGTCTTTTCAAGTTTTTCATCATATACCAGCACAGTGATTAAACTTAAATATGGTACACTGTGAGCAACGTATGATTACAAATCAGGAAGCATAATTAATAGGACTGCATGGGTGGACTCAATGAGCTGAGTGAGCTTGGGCAGATCATTAGTCTTTTAGGACTCAGCTGCCTTTCCTAATCCATGAAAGAGTTGAAATAGATGTTTCTCTGTCGTGTTTCCCCTTCCACCAGCAGCAGGAACAAAGCTGGGGATTTGTTAAAAATGTGTAACATCAGGCTACAAGTTAGATACTGGGTGCGAGGCCATACAATCTATTTTTATTTTCACAACCATTGTGGCAATTTGAGACCAACACATTTGAGAACAACTGAGTGAGAGGACTGTGGAGGAGCACTTCAGCTCTCACCTTCTCTGACTCAAGCTCCAGTGTTTGTTAGGTTATTTAAAAATGTCTTTGTCTTCTTATTCCCATTCTCAGGAATTTGTTCTGAACTAGTTTGAAAGGTAGGCTTTATGTCACAGCAAAGAAATTTCCATTATATTTATAATTTTGTTTGTCATTGTATCCTCTCTTATTTTCAGATATCTCTTATTCTTAGGCAGTTTTGGCAAGGCCTTCTAAGACCCATTCTGCCAGACAGCTAGTGTGAAGGTTTCTGTAAGGGTCAGCAAGTCCTCTGACAGATGTGTGCATGTTTTATATTGTACTAGACAAAAGATCATGTTGAATGACGGTGCAATTGTATAGGAAGAACTGGCTAAGGACTCATCTCGTCTTAGCTTAAGTTGATTTGACCTATAGCTGACTTTATTTCTGTTTTTCTTTCTCTTTGAAAACCTGATGTTTCCAAAAGCACTTTCCCTTCCTCAATCTTGATTCTTCCTACAATGTGATATAAAAATCTTCCTCCCACTGTGTTTATATGTATGTTATTACTAATGTAAGGGAAGCTAATTCAAAAGGGGCAACTCATGAAGTCAATGACCTTCCTCCCCCCAACCCCTCCCACTTACCTTGGTAGCTGGGACCCAGTGTGTTGTCCATGGTGCTGAATGCGGTTGTTTACATTTAAACACAGGAGTCTGTGAGAAATACAGATAGGCAAAGGAAGAGATGCTAGATTGTCATAGTGGTCTGTCCTTTTTGTGTTTCATTTCCCAACGGAGACAACCTAATGAATTTGGCAATCAAATTATGCCACTTAGCCAAGATGATCAGAGTAATTATGTCTTTTATATATTAGTGCCTTCATTCAGAGCTTTTCTATTGGAGTAGCAGGGAAACAGTACTCATAGCTCAAGTAACTATTTTATTCTAACAAGGGATTTGATGTAAAGTGTGTATTTACTTAAGAGCAAAGGATTGTCTTCCAAGTACCCCACTGTCAATGTGAATGGATATGAAAGGAGAGTTACAAAAGAAAGTCAGCAAAAGCCCAAGCCTTGAGTTGTACTCACAAATTGTCTTATCAAGCATTATGAAGTGTGAGGACACACAAGCATGTTGAAGTACCCTAAGTACTTATTCAAAACTTTGGCTTGATTTTTAAAAATTATTTTATTTTGAGATAATGAGAGATTTCTGGAGAGTTGTAAATACAATACAAAGAGTATAGTATTCTGAACAGCAACCCTTTACATAAGTACATAAATATATGTGCACTCTCAGAATCAGACCATTGACATTGATACAGTCCTCAGACACTTTTCAGATACCACCAAGGTTATATATATATATTCATTTGAATTTTTATGTGTAAACATAGATTTAAAAAAAAATAAAAGTATTGCTATAGTTCCCAGAATGACCTGAAACTCACTATATAACCTTCTATGGCATCATCTTGTGACAATCCTCTTTCTCAGCCTCCTAAGCACTGAGATTCTAAGCATGCACCATAAGAGTTGACTTAAATAATTAGAAACTTAGAGGAGACAAAAAGATTGTGTCACTAGATCCCAGGCCCAGAGTCATTTGGTAAAAGTTGGACTCATGGAACTGGTCCTACAGGGATGTTATCTAAAATGTCAGTGAATGAGGTTGCTGATTCATAGATCATTTGTCTTCTTTCTTCCTTTTACCATCCATTTTCCACCTTAGTTTTTCCATTGATGACAATTGGAAGTGAAGTACCATGGACAGCCAAATAGGAGGTCAGAAACAGTTTCTTTCTTCAAAACAGAGCATGTTTGAGGAAAATGAAGACTGAACTTGAGGGTTTTTAGGTTTGATATCTGCAAAGTAGCATTTATGGTTGTTTAGTTTTATAAAATGATACATTGTTTACAAGGAAGTCATACGCATGTAGAGCCACATAAGCAATGTAAAGGAATACATGGGCTAATACATTCCCCAATGCCTGCATTCTCCATGGATATGTTAACAAAACATATCTAAAAGCTACTCTAAGTTATGCTCAAACAGGCAGATGGATTCAGAGTGCAAGCAGGGAAGAGTCCAACACTAACATATCCTCCAGTGATGACCACTCGACCCTGGATCCTTTTTCTTATTTTGGGATTCTTAACATGATATCGACTCTGTTTTAATAACATTCAGCGTAAAGTTCTGTGTGCTCATAGTACACTGTGTTATGACAGACATGGCAGATTTTGGTCTACGTTTATAGATTTTAACTTTCCTTTTATACTAGGAAAGAGGACAAACTGAGGAAAACACATACCTATCCTTTGAAAGAGGTTGGCTTAAGTATGACACAACAAGGTAGAAGAAATCTAGCTCCAAATCACCTTAGAGTGTTATGTTTAGGCACATAATGTGACCTTAAATAAATTACTAAATAAGTTACTAAGTCTTTTGGAACCTCAGTGTTAGCATCTGTAAATTAGGCCTGGTGATACTGAATGGGTGCTGTTTATTTAGTAGTTTCAACATTCCATAATGACTCCTAATTCACAGGGCTCTTACCATAGTTATATAGCACTGCTGTAAATTATCTAGTGCATAGCAGATACTCAAAAAATGAAGTCTATCAATCTTATTGGCAAATCCTTTACTTGTAAGGAGGCCTGAATTCATCTGGGGCGTGCATGGTGAATCAGAATCATTTCATGAACAGGGAATGATTCTGCCTAATGTTCTTAGCATGTCTAGCAAATATAACCAACAAACACAATAATTCCTAAATAAAAGAGTAATACAATTAATCCTTGGATCAGCAAGCATGATTTTTTTATTAATTACAGTTAATTCACTTTGTATCCCAGCTGTAGCCCTCTCCCTCTTCCCTCTCAATCTCACCCTCCCTCTCCCATCTCCCTCCATGCCCTTCTCCAAGTCCATTGAGAGGGGAGGACCAACTCCCCTTCTTCTGACACTCAGGTCTCATCAAGAATGGCTGCATTGTCTTCCTCTGGGGCCTGGTAAGCTGCACCCCCCCCCAAGAAGAGGTGATCAAAGAGCAGGCCACTGAGTTCATGTCAGAGACAGTCCCTACTCCCCTTACTAGGGCACCCACTTGTTCACTGAGCTGCCATGGGCTACATCTGTGCAGAACTTCTAGGTTATCTCCATGCATGGTCCTGGGTTGGAGTATCAGTCTCAGAAAAGACCCCCAGGCCCAGATATTTGGGTTCTGTTGCTCTCCTTGTGGAGCTCCTGTCCCCTCCAGGTCTTTCTATCTCCCCCTTCTTTCATAAGATTTCCTGCACTCTGCCCAAAATTTAGCTATGAATCTCAGCAGCTTCTTTGATACCCTGCTGGGTAAAGTCTTTCAGAGGACATCTGTGGTAGGCTCCTGTCCTGTTCCCTGTATTCTCCCTCTTCCGATGTCCATACTCTTTGCCTTTCTGGGTGGGGATTGATCATCTTACCCAGGGACCTCCTTCTTGCTTAGCATCTTTAGGTGAAGAGATTTAGTATGTTTATCCTATATTATCTATCTAATATCCACTTATAAGTGAGTATATACCATGTGTGTCTTTCTGCTTCTGGGATACCTCACTCAGGATGAACTTCTCTAGTTCCCACCACTTGTCTACAAATTTCATCATTTCCATGCTTATAATTTCTGAGTAGTATTCCATTGTGTAAATGTACCACAATTTCTGTATCCATTCCTCAGTTGAGTGACATCTCGGTTGTTTCCAGGTTCTGGCTATTATGAATAAAGCTGCTACAAACATGGTTGAGCTAATGTCCTTGTTGTGTACTTGAGCATCTTTTGGATATATGCCTAGTAGTCCTATAGCTAGATCTTGTGGTAGCACTATTCCTAATTTTCTGAGAAAGCACCACATTGATTTCCAAAGTGGTTGTTCAAGTTTACGTTCACACCAGCAATGGAGGAGGGGTCCACTTTCACCACATCCTCTCCAGCATGTATTGTCACTTGAGTTGTTGTTGTTGTTTTTAATCTTAGCCATTCTGATGGTTGTAATGTGAAATCTCAGGGTCATTTTGGTTTACATGTCCCTGAAGACTAAGGACATTGAGCATTTCTTTTTGTGTTTCTCTGCCATTCTATATTCCTCTACTGAGAATTTTCTGTTTAGGTCTGTACCCCATTTTTTTAATTGGCTTACTTGACTTGTTGCTTTTTAACTTCTTGACTTCTTTATGTATTCTGGATATTAGTCCTCTGTCAGATATAGTGTTGGTGAAGATCCTTTCCCAGTCTATAGGCTGTCGTTTTGTTCTGATGACAGTGTCCTTTGCTTTTCAGTTTCATGAGGTCCAATTTATTGATTGTTGATCTTAGAGCCTGTGCTGTTGGTGTTCTGTTCAGGAAGTTGTCTCCTGTAGCAAGCATGATTTTTATATACTAGTGACGCTGAATGACGTCCAGAACCATTCCTAAAATATGTGAGGTTATAGTTTGAGACACAAAGTATACAAACAGGCAAAAATGTCATAAAAGTCTAGACCATTCATTTTTTGATAAATATTTACATAAATATCTTTTACCTCTTCTGCAGAATCACAAAACTGTGTAAGGATTTCTTGTTACTTGATCCCTCTCTTATCCAGTTTTATAATTTTAGATGGACTAATCAATTCCTCTGCTAGAATGGTAATGATGGAAAGGCCAGTTTTACTGTGTTTTGACCACAAGTCCAGTCCCTGAAAATATAAAAGCCATGACAAAGATTCTGCCTAGGGATATTAATTCCAAGAGCTCTGTGATAATGAAATATTGACTTTCCCTAAGAGAACTACATTTCATTGCATTGCGTTATCAGCGTTCCTCTAAGAATCCTTTGATTGCTGACTCCATCATAACTCCAGACACTTAGTTTGCTAAAGTGTTATCTATTTCCCTTCCTTGATAGAAGGTTATGCAATAATCCTTTGCCTGATTGAAAGGAGCCTAAAAATCCAGATGAACTGCTGATTTAAACAATGTAGTGCTCCTATTTATTCTTGACCCATTTTTCACTGCTTGCTTACAGAACTGAGAGTCCAAAGCTTCCAAACTAATTTACCTTCCCAGAGCATGTCATTCTCTTCCCCATGCCAACTGAGTAACAACCTGTGAGGGCAGACTGATAGGCTGAAGGAGTCATTAGGGGACACTGGGTAATAAGATGCTTCCACGGGATGCTGCTTTTCTTAGCAAGAAATGCCCCCCCATCCCCGTGCGCATAAACAGCCTTCTCAAACAGAATATGGGTAATTGTCCGACTTAATGGGATATTCATTAAGCAGACTGGTAGCATAATGTAGCCTGAGTGAGCCCCAGCCCTGCCCATTCTCTGGTTCTGTGATGTTAATCACGCTGCTTCTGGCAAGTCTGTCAGCTCTGAAGATGATGATGTAACCAATTTTGCAGCAAGTCCTTTGTCTGAGAGACTGCAGTTCAGCTGCAGAACAGAGCACCAGGGTGCTGAATGTATTAATGGGGAAAGGTGCTTTTTCCCCTTCTTTCTTCCAGGATGGTGTTTTCACTGAGTGCTTTGTGTGTCAGTGCACATATCTGTGGATAGTCTGTGCAGTGTTTCTTAAAGTGGCGATGGCAAGGACATTATTGGAAATGCAATAGCTCTCAAAGCTCATGTCAGGACTTGGACCAACAACATTTGTATGCACACATGAATATAAAATACAAGGTACATATGATAAGTGTGACGATGGGAAGGGCATTATTGGGAACACACAATAGCTCTCAAAGATCAGATTTGGAGCAGCAACATTGGGCTGCTGAGGTATCTAGGCTTATGTGTGTGTGTTGATTACCACCTTCTTTTCATTTAGGTGCTGTAACTGAACAGATTGTGTAAACAGTAGGTAAATTTATATGCATACATAAATATAAAATACAAGGTTCATATACTAAATATACAGTATTTTTTTTACCTCATGTTTGTCATGCAGAATGAAGAAAGTGTGATGGTTAACTATGGAAATGAGGTCCTTAGAGTCATACCACTTTGGGTTATGTTTTAAGCCTTCCAGTTGTAGTTGATTTAGGAAACTACTCATTCTGAACAATTTTTTTCTTATATTATGAAGATCTTAAGAGTAGGAATGTGTAGATGAGATAACTCTTGTTATTATATTTCTAAACACCATCATTACCAACTGACTTAGTTATTTGATGTCTCTCAGTCCTCTTTCTGGGCTAGGTACTATTGTTATTTTTGCTTTGTGGGTGAAGAAACTGGGGAGTAGGCACATATGATCTTGCCTGAAATCTCACAGATGTTGTTTGAGCTGGATTTGACTTCAGGATTGCAAATGCCAGAACTGTAAGAGACAGCTCACTTATAGAGTGCCAGGAAACTTAAATATGAATTTCCCTCCATAGCTATGCATTAGAATCATCTAGAAGAACTTAGCAGAGAACACTCTTTCTGACAACCCAATAAACAATGCCCACGTTGTCAATGTGCATAACTATACATTGAAGATCTAAGACCTATAGTTATCTTGTTTGTATTTGTAACAAACTGTGTCTATCTGAAATCCTCATTCTCTCTTACATATACTCTGGGACTGACTACTCTGAAGAAGCAAGGGAGTTATTAAGTGGAAGAATATAGATTAAGGTATTTCTTGTCATTTATGGGACCATTAAAAACTAATATTAGTGAGAATTTAAAGACTTGAGTGTAAATAAATAGATATATGGTTCTGTGGTATGTTTTGTGGAGATACAGTGACATTTTAAAGCACAGTTTTTCACAAAGTCTAGATGTACCCAGACTGGATTAATATAAGAAGTCTTACATAGTCTCATATCCCTGTTTCTCTGGACAATGCCTGGCTCATAAGAGATGCCCAAAACATTCTTGTTGAGCCAATTACAAAGAGGATTCTACAAGAGTCAACACAGGCCTCTAGGAAAGCAAATTATGGGTGTGGGGAACCAAGAAAAGAATGTACTCAGCAACTCCCCACTTGAAGTAATAACTCTGAAATGGACGCTTCCCTGGGAATGCACCTTTTTCCTTAACCCTTGCATGGGAGTAGGAACAACTAAAACAGTTTTGTGGTTTTTTGTCTTCTGTGTTGTAAGTTGAAGAAATACAGCAAGGTGAGTTGAGGGTGAGGAACACTTTGCCTGTTCTCTTTCTTTTGGGAATAGGACATAAAACCTAGATGCTGAGAGAAGGAACTGAGCTGCTGAAGAGAGGTATAATCTAGTACTTTTGGCTTCTTTTCCCTGCTTTCAGTATCTTTTGACCTCATGCTTTTCACTCTTGGAACTGTATGCTAAAAGATATGATTTGTTATATAGCAGCTGGAAGAACAACTTTGCTTCTCTTTAACCATGTTGTAGGTCTCTCGTTCTACAGAAAATAACTTCTTTTGGATCATCTTCCAGAATAATGTGTTTTTCTAATAGTTTGCACTAAAATAGGTGAGTTTCAGGCTGAAGTTTTGGCTTAATGGTAGAGCACATACTTAACATATGTGAAACTATGTGTTTAATTCTCAGAAATCCAATTAACACATTAATTAAACATATAAATTGTCATGGAAAGAAAAATTAGTTGATTGTCTTTTTTGGTGTTAAGAGGATAAAAAGAAAGGGCCAAGAGATTTTGGGAGCGATAAGCTCATCCTAAAATGGATTGTTGTGATAGCTACACAAATCTATGAGCATGTTAGAATTGGCTGATTTGTGAATTTTGAATGAGCTGCACAGCAAATGAAATATATATAATGAAGCTGTTGTATATGAATACATGGGTTAAACTAGGAAATATAGATTAATTGAATGGATAACTGAAGGAACTCTAGAGCTTCACATAGTAGGCAAGAAGATATGATTCCACAATGATACAAGTGGAGTAACTTGTATTTTTCAACTTTCCATAAACCTACTTCTATTCTTTCCAATCCAATTAAAAATAATCCCAACTGTTATCAAATTATTGAACATTCAATTTTTGCTTGGAAAAATAGCCATGAAACGCTTGAATATAGTAAGAAAAGAAAGACAGATATCTTACAGTAAAAAATAGCATCATTAATAAAAGAATAGGATTGGACACTATCTGAGGGTTTTGGAAGCTCTTTAAATTAGATCAGGCCACTTACATCACTATTGTTTTCTACAAAGATTTCCAGTATCTGTATTGTCTCTTGTCTCTTTAGTCTCATGTCCAAAGATCCTCCGTATGTCCATATATAGCCTCCCACGAAGCCACTGCAACTTAGCATAGTTAATATTGGACAGTGTGAGCACAGACAGCAGGTTCAATTCAGTAAGGTATTTAAAATGTGAAAATGGAAGTATCTAGGACCGAAAACCCCCATTTTAAATTCTGAGTTAATGCTAATTGGATACAGAAGAAGCATGTTTTCAACCACAGTAGAAAGTAGATGGAAAAATAAGACTTTGGGGGACGAGGAGAATAAAAATATTCTGGTTGATTTTGCTCTGGGCTTTCTTTGTGTTCATAGCCAGTGATTTCTGGATGTAAGAATACGCACTGAGACAGAGCTTTCAGATCCTCAATGATGACACTGACTGCTAAAGAACAACTGAGCATACTATTATATAGCACATTGTCCAAAATGTGTCACTTCTTTAGATTTTCCCCAAGGCCAGAGACATGAGAGACAAAGGAAAACTACAGAAGACAAAGGGAATAGGCATGTGGCTGATTATTACATATTGTGATTCAAAGCAAAGTATTATCTCCACTGAATGCCAACTGGAAATAATCCAGAGTTTGGCTAGTGACTGACCTAATGTAAAATAAAGTCCCAGTTTTCAAGAAACTATTGTGGAAACTTCATTGCCTGAACTTGTCTCGCTTTTCAGAGGAGCATGGGTTATTTACAAAGCAGAATGATATCCTGCAATACTCCCTTCTCTGCTAGAAAGATATTTTCACACCAGGGTCAGTCTCACTTGGCTCAATTTTATTATGTCTGTAGACCTCAAATAACCAGGGAACATCTTGTCAGGAAGGGCCAGATGGGCAGACAGAGAAGCAATTCAGCCCCTAAGGAAATTAAGTGTTCAGCCTGTCCCCGATCTCCCACGGTGCTGGTAACTGAGCCAGGCAGAGAGACAGACAGACATGGGTATAGACAGACATTCAAGCTACCTTGGACGTGGGGAATCCAGGGCAGGGCACACTGGGGGAGTTTGGGGAGTCAGAAATTCAAGTACCCATGTTGTAAGCTCACACAATGAAATCTGATAAGCACCGCCCCTGCACTCTGGAAATGAACTCAGTCTTCTTGAACTGGGAGTCTGAGCCACAAAACCTGGCAGTACAATTCTCCCTCTGCATGCCTTCTGGGAGTGAGAGGCAACGTGAAACATTGGGGACAGAGGCACTGATGAAGTATGCATTGTCTATTTCAGTATTCATGATAAGAGGTGTTGTCATTACCTGTACAGTTTATGTTCCTGATCAATTTCTCTGGATAATACACCATAAATAGAGCTTAGAATATAAAATTCCAGAGTCACATTTGTATCCCCAACACCTAGGGCAGTGTTGGGGATGTGGTGATAATAAACATTTCCTTAAATAACAGGTCTCACATCTGGCACTATGGTAGCTTATTAGATTTCTTGATTACTAGCCTTACTCTTTGACCCATGATATGAACATTAGTCCACAGATGTCAGGGGAAGACGCTTGAGACTTATTGTTTAATTGCCTTGGTAGTAAGGAGCCAGAGTACAGTACTCTATTTGGAAATCCCAAACCAACTAATTTAGAGAAGGCACTTTCAGGAAGCCTTTTTCAAATTTAGGATGTATATATATATATATGGATCTGAGTGCAAACAAGAGATATCGTATTATCATTATATTTTAAAACATGGGCTAGATTGTGAAGATTCATACCATGACATTGTACTAATTATATGTTAAATCAATAATTCTTGACTAACTGATGAAATGTAACAATGTCCTCAGACAGTATTGATTATCTTGATCGTGAGGGCACTACTGGCATGTAATAAATAGAGGCCTGGGATACTGGTCAGCATACTACAATGGTTTGGACAGCTGCCCACAGCACAAAATTAGCTGACCCAAAATATCAATACTGTCATGGTTGAGAAGCCTTGCAATAAGCAAAGAAGCAAGATTCACATTATAGATAGCAATTAAAAAAATTACACAGAAGAAACAAGACTAGAAAAACAATACTCCATAATAACATCCATGGATATGCCTAGGTGATAGAATTATGCATCCTGTAAATTTTTCTCTGGCTTACAAGGTTTCCATTATAACTTGTTTGCCATTAAATTGAAAAACAGTGACGTAGGTAATATGCGAATGTATATCCTGCATATTAAGTGTTACACATAAGATTGACGTTCTTTTGACACTGCCGTCCCCATCCCAGAGGTACCAGAATTAATGGATTTGACCTCTAAAAACTTAATCCATATGCTTACACATATATTATGTGTAGCTGTATAGGAAATATGTAGAATTTTTGCCAATTTTAACAGCTGCACTGTACGTGCCTTCTTAAGTGTGCTTGCAAAGGCATCCTAAAGAGGGCATGAGGGTATAAAATTGCTGGGCTATAAAAAAGGCATATTTAAAATTTTGTTAGCTATTTGTTGTCCAAATCATCCCATAGATTTAAATTTCTGACATTCTCATCAACACGAGGAGCTTATCTACCTTGTATACGATTTGCCAAACAGATAAAAAATAGCATCTTGTTTTTGTTTTAGTTTGCAATTTTCTTTCACTGAAAGAACTGAGGTCTTCATCGTGTATTTATGGAACCTGTCTCTCCTATGAATAGTAGTACTCACAGGTTTTGTTTACATTTGTATTGTGACCCCTTTTTTAATCTTTATGAACTAACAGAAACAGGTTTGAAAACAAAACAAAACCAAACAGAAGTCAGTCTACCCAGGTATTCCCTAGTCTCACTAACTCCATCTCAAACCAAAGCGACTCTTTCTTGCCATACTAAGAGCCCTCCAAAAGCAGACTGTCTAGGCCTGTTCCCACCACTTTTGCCTGCTTCTCTGACTGAGCTTTTGCTGGGCCAGCATCTCAGCACAGAGCAGCCAGCCGTCACTGCCAGTCAGATTTGCTCCAGCCACATACAAATGTGTCATGTGCTAAAGCAAAAAAAAAAAAAAAAAAAAAAAGAGTAGGAAAGGCAGTGTGTGAACTGGATAGTATCTGCGGCCCGTGCAAATGGCAATTAGGACCATTAAATTTCACTTAATCTTCATTAAGAACATCTGTTGTCTAGCATGCATGAGAAAACCAAAGATGGGGTTGGGCGATCATGACCTGTCCAAATAGTTTTATTCGCTAGTTTTTGTTTTGTTTTTTTTACCATGTTGGCATTAAACTGAAAGAGGAACATAAAGTTTGAAATATGTAATAAGTAGTGGCCAAATAATAAAACTAAATGAAAAGCTTGTTCAGGATGCTAGGATGAATCAGGTGTGGATGCCTACAATACCAGCACTTGAGAGGTAGAGGCATATGTACCAGGAATAAAAAATCATCTTTGGATAACAAAGTGAACCATATGGAACCCTAACTCTAGGTAGATAGATAGATAGATAGATAGATAGATAGATAGATAGATAGATAGATAGATAGATAGATAGATATTATCATAATTTTAAGACTAGATGGCTTGTAGGTTGTGTCCCTGCATGAGAAAGTTCCAAAGAGTCAGCCAAAATTTATCTTTGAGATTGAGTATATCTAAATTGGGCCATATCAAACCTAACTTTTCTGGTCCCCTCCATCCCTTTTGCTTCATCCAGTCCCATATATCTTCCTAGTCAATACCCTTGAAACTATGCTGTCTGCCAGAGAACTGTGGGTGTGAAGCATTTCAGAGCTCTCCAAACGTGATATTTATTCCTCCTTTTTATATCTGCTTACATTCCCCATGTTGCCTGTGTTCTATTATGGAGATAAGAGAAGTATGCAGACTAGATCCAGAGGAGATGCTGGAGAAGGGCAGGGCTTCCTGCATTTTAGCTGGAGCACACACAACCTAGGCTTTTCCTGACTGCCCACTCCTATGCTGATACTCTGCCTTTCTTATTGAGCAAGGTTAGGTTTGAAGAAGGCTAGATAAGTAGGTAAATGGTCGTCTTGTTATATGTACCAAATACTTCACTTTCATGACCTTACTGGTTTTAGCTTTGCATATATTTGATCATTTATATTTGATCAAATATATTTGCATATATTTGACCATTGGGTCACATATCAATTTTTACCACCAGTCTGTCCACAACATGGGATCAGGGACCACATATTTTCTGTTCCTCAGCAAATCCCCATCACTTGTTACAAATGTCTGTCAAGTGCTGAGTGCTAACTAGCATTTGGTCAAATAATTTAAGTAAATGTTTGTGGCCACGAAGTTCTGTGAACAGAGGAAACCTACTTCCTTGGGCAGGGAAATGGTGGAAATACATTTGTGAGGGGCAAAGTGATTCATCATCTTTCTATTCTCACCACAAAGAACATCTCTCATTCTGTGACTCCACAATCCAGATTTGAGAATGAAGTCCCCAGGCACAAGTACCACTCAACTCTGATAGTGGAACTATGACCTAGAAAGTTTGGAAATGGCTGAAGTTGAAGGCTTCCTTTGACAGCTTACTATGTCCTTATTATTTCAAATTCACTATCTGATCTAGGACAGGTATTCATTAGCAGGAACAAATCCATCTTGTTCCTTGGAGCCTAAGGAAACTGTATAATCAAGTTGTGAAGCTGGAATGGTAGGAGAAGGGAATGACTTGGGAAATACTTTTTTATTACATTTGAAACTCAGACATACTAGTACAGTTATTGGGTCATAATTGCCTGCTAATCTGCCAGGACATCACTCTGCTGACTCTCAAAAAAAATGACATGGAAGATGGGGAGGAATAAGGGCTCTGTAGAGAAGCTGGAAATGGAACAGCTACTGTTCTGAGGGAATCTCACTGAAGCTGAAGTGATGATTCTTTTGTAACGTTTTCAATCATCCATTTTTACTTACTTTTTAAACCTTGATTTCCATCTAAATCACAGTTCTTCCATTGATTTTGTAATTATTTTTCCTGAATTCTTGCGAGGTTTTATTGTTAACAATAACAGCAGAAATGGGCTTCCAACTAGCTGTGTTAGAAAAGCCTTGCCTTTCACACTGGGCTAAAGTTCTGATGCACAGGAACAAGAGCCAAAACCTCGAATGCTCTAACCATATCAGCTCCACAGTTGCCACTAATCAGAATAATGCTTATTCCCAGAGCCAGCGATTTCCAGTGAGACCATGCAACTCTCATAAACTTGGGAGCTGGATAAAGCCATTGGCTTGAGTATCACTAATTTCATTTTCATGCTTATGTTTGCCATCACTCGCTGAGAGATGAGAACAAGTCAGCTATGATAAGGGTAAACTCTGCTTTAGCATTGTGGCAGTGAATTTTACCATAAATGAAATGCATCAATAATTTAACGCTATTACAGAGGAAACACAAAGCTACAAATGAGCCTGTGATGGAAGATAACTTGGTTATTTGCTTAGTTGGATCCTTGTGTTGGTATATTTTTTCACAGTTTACAAGGTGATAGTTCCCCACAGGCCTAAAGAATGGATTTTTAATACCAGTTTAGGAGCTTAATGCAGCTGACAAAATCAAACTTTAAATGTACTGGAAAAGACTGACAATTTCTCCTTTTAGAAACATGAAATATTTTAGGGCACAATAGTAAATTTTGGGGGCTATCTAGTCCCACCTCCCATGTAAAACAAAAACTTTGTAAAGTATGACCATTTCTAAGGACAGAAAGCTATTGTTCTTCATTATCTTTTAAATACACACATGCACACACACATACACACATGCACTAATATCAAGTGTGGAAACTTGATAGTTTGGGAAACTACTTTACACATAGAGAGATACATAAATATATGTTCTTAAATAGGGTCATGAAACCCATTATTCTGTGATCTACTTATGTTGACTTCAAATCTGTTCTGCAAATTTTCTCTCCAGTAGGTCTGGACCACCATTCAAGAACTCAAAAGAACAATGCAAACCTTGTTTTACAAGATCAGCCTTCAGATAACTCGATACCCTTATAATGTTTACTTTCTAAGCCCCATCTTCTGTTTTCCAGTAGAAGCAACCTTAAATAATCCCTACATTATTTTCCATTTTAGTCATCTTTCCCTAAGCACACACAATTTTTTGAATATCCCTTCTAATATATAATGTCTGGTTAGAAGAAAATTCAGATATTGTCTGACCACTGAGGAATATATAGAAATTAATTTTATTAATTTCATCCCACAATTTGATGTCATTTTATCAAAAGAAAAGTTTGCTAGGTGGTGCCTAGCATCAGTCCTTGTTTGTATCCACCAACAATAATTTCTAAGAAGTGCTGAAAATTTACTCTAATAATAATTTTCTGTCCTTTCTGGGTATCAACATTAAGTTAAGTATTGATTTATATTTTCTAATATATAGTCCTTCAGTTTTGCAAAAATCAGGACAGTATTTCCTTGTCTTTAGCTTTTTGGCTTTTCTTCCATTTCCCAAGAACTTTTCAGGTGGTGGTGACTCATTTGGAGAAAA
>CM053742.1:51303828-51317022 GCA_028658305.1 Pachyuromys duprasi
CTGACTCTTTGACCCTCCCCCATACAAGCCGGGGAGTGACAGACTGGCTAGATCCCAGGAGAGGACTATGCAGCCAGCCCTGAGGAGACAGGATAAGCTGGGTTTGGATGGAAGGGAAGGAGGTCCTCCCCTGTTGGTGGACTTGGAGGGGGCGGGGAAGAAGGAGATGAGGGAGGGAGTGGGAGGGTAGGAGGGAATGGGGGAGGGGGCTACGCCTGGGATTCAAAGTACCTAACCTGTGATTGAGATAAAAATAAAAAAATTAAAAAAAAAAAAGGAAGCCAAGTCTAGGAAGGCAGTTTTCTCTGAACCATGGCCCAACAAACATTTAGATGGACTGCCTGTCTTTCTTTCCTTCCCTTTGTTTTGGCTCTATGTTCTCCTCATTGCTGTGCTTTGACTCCTCTGAGCTGAATTTGGATGGCTACAGCCTCAGCACAAAAGTGGCCAGAAAAATGCACAGCAGCCTCTGAGTTTCCATTCAGGTCCTAGGTCAGGAGCTATTCATGAGATAATAAGCAAAACAGGAAATGTTTTCAATAAATTAATAAAGTATTTTAATAACCAATATATTTAGGACATATATGTCCTATATATTTATATTATATATACACATGTATATATTTGAAAAAGAGGAGGCATTGATTACATGGATAAACAATAGGCAAGAATACCTCAAAGCAGTAATTCACTGCAATACTAAATATAACATAATTTTTGAAAACTTAATATAAATCCCATCCTGTATTAGATATTAGGAAGATATCGAGGCATAATTTTAAAAACATTGCAATAGTTAAAATATCTTCTACCCTTATTAAAAGAATGGTAAATTTAAAAACATATTTTCTTTAACAACATGTGAACCCAAAATACAAATGAATTTTTTGAAAAGTTAGCCTCCAATGACTGGAAAATCAAATTCATCCAAACTCTGTTGCAACTCTGTGTTAGTTAATGACCCTTGATCTACTGTAAATGTGAAGAAAACAAAACTGAAAAACTTGTACTTTTTCTCCTGACCAAATACTGTGGGTGGTTCTGTAGTAAATACACTAGGCCTGATAGTTTTTGAGACTAAGAAATTGAATCATTCACTCTAAGTCTAGCTCAGTTTCTTGTCCCTTCAGCATGGATCTTACGACTTACTTGGGTAAGTCCTGTAGTGAGAAGCAGGGTGAGGTTTTCTAACAGGTAGATCTGCTCCTGAAAGCCTGAAAACTGGTCTCCTGATCCCAGCAGCTCATTCAAAGGGACAGATGCAAACAACACTGTTTTGCTCAATGTGGAAAGGTTTGAGTTGACTGACTTCCAGGTGATCATACCGGTTCCTATTTTATGGAATCTATTTCTGTTTTGTGCACATCCATCAATTTTCATTCCTGCTGAAACTTGCCACTATGTATGGTATGCTTCTTTTTGTGTAAGGTAGCATGGATTTAGAGAATAAAAAAGAAAGGCCCTTTTATGAGGAGGGGAAATACAGAACTTTCTTTTTTTTACAATTGTTGTTGTTGTTATTATTATTATATTATTACTATTTACAGTTTATTCACTTTGTATCACTGCTGTAGCTCTCTCTCTGTTCCTCTTTATGTCCCTCCCTTAGTCCACTGATAGGGGAGGTCGTTCCCCCCTTCTATCTGACCCTAGCCTATCAGGGCTCATCAGGACTGTCTGGGTTCCCTTTCTCTGTAATCTAGTAAGACCATCTTGCCAGGGGGAGGTAATCAATGAGCAGGCAACTGAGTTCATGCCTGTGACTATCCCTGCTCCTCTTACTAGTGGACCCACATGACAACTGGCCTGCCCATGGATTACATCTGAGCAGGAGGTCTAAGTCCTCTCCATGCAATGTCCTTGGTTGGGGTATCATTCTCTTTAGGGCCCCCAGGGATGAGTTTTTATGGCTCAGTCTCCTTGTGCAGTTCCTGTTCCCTCCAGGCCCTTCTATCTCCCCTTTCTTTCATAAGATTCCCAACACTCTGCCCAAAGTTTGGCTATTAGTCTCAGTCTCTGTTCAATCAGTAGAGTCTTTCACAGGCCATCTGTGGTAGGCTCCTGTCCTGTTCCCTGTCTTCTGCTGGTTCTGATGTCTATCAAATTTGTCCTTCTGAATGAGAATTGAGTGTCTTCACTAGGGTCCTCCTTCCTAATTAGCCTCCTTAGGTGTACAGATTTTAGTATGTTTATCCTATATTATATGTCTAGTATCCTCTTATAAGTGAGTATATACCATGTGTGTCTTTCTGTTTCTGGGATACCTCACTCAGGATGATCTTTTCTAGTTCCCACCATTTACCTGCAAATTTCATGATTTCCATATTTATAATTGCTGTGTAGTATTCCATTGTGTGAATGTACCACAGTTTCTGAATCCATTCCTCTGTTGAGGGTGATAAATATGGGCCTATTTGCATTTTTTTACATGTAGACATCCAGCTAGACCAGTGCCATTTGTTGAAGATGCTATGTTTTTTTGTTTTGTTTTGTTTTTTTCCATTGTATGGTTTTGGCTTTTTTGTCAAAAAATCAAGTATGTGTAGGTGTGTGCATTTATTTCTTTGTCTTTTATTCAATTGTGTTGATCTACCAGTCTGTTTCTATGCCAGTACAATGCTGTTTTTATTACTGTTGCTCTATAGTGCAACTTGAGATCAGAGATGGAGATACCTCCAGAAGATCTTTTATTGTACAAGGTTGTTTTAGCTAGTCTGGTTTTGTTTGTTTGTTTGTTTTTCCATATGAAAGTGTGAATTGTTCTTTCAAGGTCTGTAAAGAATTGTGTTGTATATGCTGAGAACTGCATTAAATCTGTAGATTGTTTTCGGTAAGATGGCCATTTTCACTATGTTAATCCTACCGATCCATGAACGTGGGAGATCTTTCCATGTTCTGATACCTTCTTCAATTTCTTTCTTCAGAGACTTGAAAGTTTTTCATACAGGTCTTTCACTTGCTTGTAGAACTTTCCCTTACCATCACCACTCTTAGGCGTCTCATGGCCTTTTGAAGGTTCTTAGGGAAACTCTTAGGATAGACATAATCCATGGTTCCCCAATCACATTTGATTATTATTATTTTTTTTTACAAAATTAAGTATGTTGGAAGGATGTTAGTAATTCAGGAATTTCCTTATATGTAGATATTTTATAAAATAATTTTTCAAAGTACTAATAAGTAGGGAAGCTAGGTATTCTATAGGGACAAAGAGAAATGTAATAGATTTCTCTTGCTCATGAACTCTTCCTTGCTCATTCCATTCCTCAATTTCTCCCTTTTCCCCTCCTCTAAAACAGAGCTTATTCCATGTGCTTTACTCAATGACTCTGATTCCATGCATGTGTTATTTGAACTAGCTATAATAATTCATCATAAAATACTGGTGGTTTTCAAGGTATAGCCATAGGTAATATGTCTTCATGTTTTAATCTCAAAGGCAAAATAAAAAGCAATATGTAATCAAAGTACATTTGCATCATTTATCACACAAAGAGTCTGTGATGTCTCATTTAAGTCTCTTGTCCTTCACACTGCAGTATGTGACTGAACCTTCCATATTTCACAATTCTGGAAGAGAGATTTGTTAGGGAAACAGCAGTTACTTCTGGGACGTCCACAGTAATTCTTTTGGGACTTGTTTAAAGGTGCTTCATAATTCCACTTTCCAGGCATGAAAAATTGCTAAACTAGACATTGTCTCAACATCTACTTTTTGCTTTCTTCAGATATGTAACAGTTGCTTAACTGGCTCTAAAGTTCTACTGTATAAGACACCTCTTTGTCTCTGCTTATGGTCAACTGACATTGAAGCTTTTTGAAATGTTTGTTTCAGTATGTCTCCCCAAGCCCTCTGTTGTCTGTCTGTCTTGTACTAATTATAATTTATTGACGTGTTTCTTCCCTAGAACTAGTACCTTCTTCACAGGGATTCAGAAGAAACCAGGTTTAGTGTAAATACCAAGCCCCAGCCATATTGTTCTCTCTGAAGAGAACGAGTAAAGCAGGATTGTAGTGAAGCCATGAACCTTAGAAGGATGCCTAGACTGGAAGAATTTCCAAAAACCAGAGTGAGGCAGGCTGAGTCATCAACCAGTAAAGCAGTTGGAAACTAAGAAATAGGCTTTTATTAGGTTTGAAGTAAGGCCAAGGGTCAAAAGTTACAGAGCAACAAGTGCAGGGAGATGGCCTGTGAAGTGAAATGTGCGCATTTTGTGGCATGCACAACTTTCACATACTAAATGTCAAACAGCACACCTCCAAGTTATTACAAATAAAATGGTCTCCAAATGGTTCACAACACCACTGTCCTGGAAGGTTTAAAATGTGAAAGATTATTGGTCTTGAAGCTTTTAGAATTCTTCATTTCCTAAATAATTCTCTAAGCTGCAGTCATGGAATAATAAGCATAGATACCTGACATCTCACTCTTCCTAAATGTTCTTTCACATTAGCTCACCACTTCCATTAAGGTTAATGGAACTTCCAGTATTTCTTCATATGCCATATGTGCAAACTGATGTGTGCTTTCTGCTCCTGGTTTTCAGTTTGGAATACTATGTGGTTTACATCTAAATTGAAAACAATTGTGAACACCCTTTTGCTTTTGGTAGCTGCTGCATTTTAAAGCATATGACTACAATATATGTTCTTGTTGCTTATCTGTCATTTTTTCGCTTCCTTTTCTTTCCCTGCTTTCATTCAACCATATCCTTTATATTGGAAGTAAATGATGGATGAAATAATATTTCCAAAGGCCAGGAAAGAAGAAGCAGGAGAGAAACTTTGGCCAGGACAGTTTAGTGACTACATGAACCATGGTTGAAAAAAAGAAAGGAAGCGATTATTGTAATCTGAAATATAGAAGAGGTGAGGAAAGCATGTGTAACAGCATTAATATTGCTTAAATGCTAGTCACAACTCTTCTCTGTTTCAGAGTACAACAATAGTACAGGCATGCTCCAAGCCTTCCCCTTCAGGCACACTCCATACTCTACCATATTCTTCACTGCTCTATGACATTGTAAGCCCTAATGACTAGGCTCCCTTTTTAATTACAGTGGTGCTTGGCCAGCTGAGTATAGGCAGGGAGGAGAAAGGTGAGTGAAATGACGTTGTCTATTCCCTGGCACCCTGCCTGAGAGGTCCCTAACCATTTCTACTGAAGGTCATGACTTTCATGACCTCTCATGACTCCTGATAGTGAGTCCTCTTCATTTAACTGTCATTCTCTCCTCCTCTTGAGTTCTGACAACTGCCGCTATTCCTTTAGACCTAAGATGGGGAATGGACCCCACTGTCAATGTCCTTGTGATACTACAGTGTCTCCTCCAATTTCTTTGTATTCTTCCTCCACTTCTGCAATCTGTCCTCTTTGCTAAACTGTACTTAGTGTACCCACTCTCTGTTTCATATGTTTTTGTGTTTTTTTTTACAGAAACCCTGACTGAAAATTTGATCAAACTTCTTGATATGTTTCTTCCTTTATGTTTTATGGCAGGGAGAGTAGAATACAAAGTCACAAAGAAGATAATACGTAAGGAAATGTAGATTTATGGCCATTGCTATGCTATCTGGTCACACTGAGAAAAAAAAAAAAGCTCCTAAGAAAAATCTCAGAACATTTATGGTAGCGCTGCATACACTTTACCAATTGAACAGTCATGCTTTTTGTCCTATTCACAATCAGCCATGAGAAATGTTTAGAGGCCATGACTCTTATGCCTACTCCTTCTTGCATAGTTAGTATCCTGGTTAAACTCAGCAACCTGGGAGGCAATGGCCTGAAGCACACTCAGGTCTCTGCTTTGCTGTAAATCAGTTTGCACTCCTTTGCTTCCCTTGGACTTCTTTTGCAGAGAATGAGCTTATATCCTTTTGCTTCCCTTGGAGCAGAGTCTCAGGAATCCTGAGAAGGGAGGTACAGTTAAGCCTCTGGGATTCCACAACAGCTGCCAGCACTCCGGCTAGAATATATCTGCTCCTTAACTGTTTCCAAACTGGAATGTTTCATACCTCCAGAGCTAGAAGTGTACTCGGAAATCAACCAGTCTAGAGACTCGCAGAATCTCTAGGTGGGCTTCAGGGAAATTCTTTGCAACCCGCACCCCATGTCCCCATTTATATTGAACCTTAACTGTTTAGGCACACTTATTTCCCCTGGAGAGAAGACATAGCTTTTCTCAAATTCTCCAAAAAGCTCATAACACAAAGAAAACCTAAACCTTGAAAGAAAGACAGGAGATTTCTTTCTTTTTAAAGACATAGATTTATTTATGTTTTTACTCTTTTAGATTATACAACTGTGCTTTTAATGTGCTCTGCACATAGCAGGTACATTGTACTGTTAGGTACAATAGATAACTGCAATAGGTCCTTCAAATGTGCTCTCTCATTTTTAATTTACCTTCCTAAACAGAACCTGGAGTTGCTTGGGGCGCAGGGCCAATCTTAGAGTTTAATGGTGCCAAGGGATCAGGCAGGGTTTTTCCACCCCAGTTCTCTCCGATGAATGGAGTTCTGTCTCTTCCTTGTTTCTCTGAGCCAACTTGTCCCCAGGGCCCTGTGGAAGGGCAGGTGTCAGTCCTGGGCATGGACTCAGCGGCCTAACTCCAGCACCTCTGCAGCTGTTCTCATGCCTAAGAGCTCTCCAGTGGGGCTGATATAGACTGTTGGGAAAGTGACAAAAAAAATCTGAGGAAAAAAAAAAAGACCTTTCAGTATTGAGGGGCTACCAGGCTTCCAAGTGTCTGGCATTACCTAAAATCGTGTGATTCAATCATATACCAGTGCCTGATAAAATACAGTAGAATGTCTTATTTCTTTCTGTCCCCGATTTGTGCTTCCTCTTTTATAAACCAGTGCTATCCCAAGGCTCCTACTGCATTTTCCTACCAAGGACTTCCCTGTCTAGTGCAGAAAGGACCTTTGCTGCCTGCCGCAAGCACTGTGTGCATCAGACTGGAATAAGTATCAGCTGTGTCACTAACTAGAAATGTGACCTGTAAAAATCACTTAACCTCAATGGCTCTCCTTTTTGCTTTATTTCCTAAAAAGGAAGCTAATGAGCCAAATGAAGTAATGGAAGTGCAAGCACTTGGCAAATGTAAACTAGCAACAGCTACATAGTGCAACTGTGGCCTTTCATCATGCAGAGACAATTACGGTAAAGAGTGAAAAGTGGATAAGTTTGAGTGTCAATATCTCAACTGAAACCTGACTTCCTAGATTTCAGTCCTGAAGACATTTAAGAATTGGGTAAAGAGAGTCAATGTTGGCTATTAGGCTAGGAAGACAAGTGGAACGATCAATTGACCTTAAACACAATATATTCCTACATTTTCTTACAGTATTCTACTGCCTGAGTCCTATGGAGAGGTTTTCTGAGGAACAGTAACTCTTAGTCAAAGATTGAGATCTAATATGCTGTAGTGTTGGGGGATCCGAGTGAGCTAGTTTAGTATTACTTGCCAGAGGAATAAGTAAGTTTGCCACAGAAGGGTTGAGAATTCCCAGAGAATGATACAAATAGTGGGGAAAGGATATCAATTCCCTCCTCCACAATCAGGCATCCCATCAAGATTGCTGTTTAGGCCATGGGATGGGTCATAAGCTAAAACCTACCACCACCATGATATAAAACGAGGGAAGGAAGAGACATGGACAGTATTCTCAAGACACAGTTGAAATGGTAGTGGTGATGGCTCAGTGGTTAAGAGCACAGTCTGCTCTTTCAGAGGTCCTGAGTTCAGTTCCTAGCAACCACATTGTGTTTCACAGCCATCTAATAAATAAATAAGTCTAAAAAGAAGGTATAGTTGAAAGAAGAAGAAAGGAAAACGATCAATGGAAAGTGTAAGGTGCTTTGAAAAGGTTTTAGTTGAGAAATGGATTGTGTTGTTTTTAAGCAAGTGGTTGGAAAAACAACCTAGGAGTTGATTCAAAAAAATATCCAATCTTTGTGTCATAACAACTTTCTCTAAACTAGGCCCTCTCAGGATTACAAATGATTTTGTCCAATCAGATACAAATTACCACGCATGCAAAGAAAGAAATCACCATAAAGGAGAATTAAGGGAAACAACATATTTAGATGCCATGTGTTTCAGACATTAGCACTATCAGAGACACAGCAGAAATGATTTTACTCTGAATTGGTTAAAGAAATATAATAAACAGACTACAAACCATGGGGTATTCTAGACCCTATGAAAGGAAAATGTTCAAAGACTTACTCACCTTATGACCATTGAAGCTGATGTATTTAAATGAAGCCAGAAAGTGAAACTGGATTGAATAGTCTGCAAGTTGTTGTTGATCTTGGCAAGAGCAGCCTTGCTGGAGTGGGATGTAGATGGAAACCTGATTGCATTGGGCTGGGAAAAGAAGTAGAAGTGGGAAAAAGAATATAACATTAGATACAGTCATGAAGCAAAATCCTGAGTTCCATAATGTTTTTATGTGTGTATTTAATATGGTTTGGCCATATTCAACATCTAGGACTATCTTTTGTTCCCCCTTAACATTCTTTACTGAGCACTTTCCTTTTCCTAAAGAGTCTTTCTCCTAGAAAGGTTTCAAAAACAGTAAAATAAAAATATGTGGAAATACAACTTTCATTATTTTTATTTCCTCAAAGGCTTCAGGGAAGTGCAGATATTGAATTAAAAAAAAGTTGTGCCAAAAAAGAGGCGTTGCCCTGGCCAAAGAAAAAGTTGTTGTGAAAAACCCATAAGCAAAACTTTAAGATAATCCCAAGAAAAAGAGGTTGATAAGAAAACCTGGGTCACCTAGAAACATTGCACAGTTTAGGAAGCGAAGTCAGTGTCAACCTCTGACCTGAGGCAGTCTAGAGCTGGCAGGCAGAAAATGTTCCAGAATGAGAGTGGCAGTCACTTCTAGAAAGCCTCACTGGTGATGTTTACCGAATCTTTCATTAACTCACTTTGCAAAACTTGTCAGCCACACTCTATGGCCAGGGCACATTGTTGACAAAACTGGGGAATCAATGAGGTTTGTCTGTTTTGCCACAGAGGTTCCCTCTTCCTCACCACTGGGGCCAGCCCTCCCCATAGACATTCTTTGCCCTTCGCTTCACCCTGATTTCTATCAGGAGGCAATTAATTGGATGTTTTGTCTGTGTAGCAGGTTAGCATAATGGATTCAGGCAATTGTGCTGTGCAGCATTTTGGGAGGGATAAAATAATTTACTATAGCCAATAAGATGTAGCTCTGATTTGCTAAGGCTGTTAAAAAAAATGGCATACTCCAGCTCTGGTCCTTTGTTCTCACAGCTACCTCTGCTGAGACCATCTCCTGTTTTCATCAACCACAGACTCAGTTTGTGAGCTGTCTTCTTTGTCAAGTCTTTGTCAGTGTTCTGCATAAAAAAATTTTATTGATATAAATAACCATTCACAGGATTCATAAACATATTTTATTCAAGCTTATCATGCACTTTGACCATATTTTTTTTCACTATCTCCTCCCCACCCCCACCCCCTGCCCCGACAAGTCACATTTTTTTTTTGTCCTGGATAGTCTCACTTTTACTTTCGTGTCATGTATATAAATGATTGTGGGAGGCCACAGTGAGTGATCTTTGTTTTTGTTTTCTTTGTCTTTTGTGCTTCCTCTTGCTCTTTCTGCCTCCATAGCACTGCTAACAATAGCCTACATTGTATTCTAATTATTTGTGTGGTTCACACGTGCTTATTATGTTGTCAACCGTGAAGGCAGGAGCCTTTTATTGTCTGTCTCTGTAGTTCTGACATAGTTCCTTTGCTTTAGAAGGTGTTTAATGATCAATATGGGGGCATTGAGCTTTCACTAAAACTATTACATGTGCCAAAAGTGAATGTCACAGATTTACAAATATTCCTGAAGAACATTTCTTTCTGAAGAACTAGGTAAATGAATTATAGAATATAGTAGCAGCAGGCACATGCAAGAATAGCCATTGTCTGTAATATGTGGATGGAGAATCTAATCAACCCTAAATCAAGTCACAGAGTGAATTTTCCATTTACAGCTAATAAACTCAAATTGCTTTCACACAGTGATTTGTTGTCTCCATTTATCCGCATGTCCTTAGATATTTAAGACACTGGACAATCCAAATAATTTATTATTCATGCTAATGTTCAACCATGCTGGGGCATCCCTCTCCCTACACTTACTTTTTTTTTTTTTTTTTTTTTTGTAAAGCAAGAGCTTTGAGGTAATGGTTCAATGTTAAAGTGAGGTAATTTTATTGATTTTTGTGATGATAGCTAATTATAAAAATAGATGTCATGCTTATGTGTTCTCTCCTCTGGCTTAAATACTCAAGTATGACTCATACTTGAGCTGATGTCAGCAAGACCTTTATTCTTTGAGGATGCAGTGATATCACAATGAGTATTCTGTTACTAAATTTGTTGACACTTTATTCTTAAAAAGATTGCCTCAGAAAGCTAATTAGAAAATTATGCATTTGAAGTGTGAGCCAAGGTGGACTTTGTGTCACCATAAAAATTTTAAAAGCTGGCATTATTTCATTTGAGATTTGTTTCTTTTTTTTTATGCAAGTTGTCTTTTATATTTAAATAATGGTAAATTAATATATGGACACAAAGTGGTTCTGTTTAAATAAATATATAATTTTAACATGTAATTTTCTTTTTTCTATAATTATTTTGTATACCTATGACCTTGGGATTGCCAAAAGATTCTTTTTTTTAATTAATTTTTTTTTACATTAGTTGCACTTTATTTACTTTGTATCCCAGCTCTAACACCTTCCCTCACAGGAGCTCCGCAAGGACCAAATGTATCTGGGCACAGGAGTGTTTTCTGAGACTGCTTCTCCATCAAAGGCCATGCATGGATATAGCCTAGAACCGTTGCATGGATATAGTCCATGGCAGCTCAAGTGGGTTCCCTAGTAAGAGGAACAGTGATTCTTTCTGACATGAACTTCAGGGCTGGATCTTTGACCCCCCCTCTCCACTCCCCCACCCCCCGGGGAGGAGCAGCCTTGCTAGGCCACAGAGGAGGACATTGCAACCAGTCCTGAAGAAACCTGATAAGCTAGGGTCAGATGGAAGGGAGGAGGAACTTCCTATCAGTGGACTTGGAAAGGGGCAGGGAGGAGATGAGGAAGGGAGGGTGGGATTGAGATTTATTTCTTATACCCCATTATTATTGTCATTTTCTTTTTTTCTTTCCTCCTTTCTCTTCTTAAAATTCTTCCTTATCCTTGTCCTTCCTTTCCACCACATACTTAGTGTTCACTAATGGATAAGGTTTTTCTTGTCCATAGCTTAAAAATATGGTTAACAACAAAACTTCATTTTTTCAGCATGACAGTCTAATGGTTATTGGACATTGAATGAGACTAGAGTCCCCTGTCTGCAATTTTATGGAGTTGTGCTCTCTCAAGCAATTGAATTATTTTGTTCTGAATTGCAGCAGGGATGGTGAGTGCTATTCCCAACTCTTTCATGAGCCAACTGTGTACCCTCGGGAAGCTTTGAATGCTTGTGTATTGAGATCCTTATATTTTAAGATAGAAACTGTTGTTTTCTCATCATGTAATGAATACGGGGGCTGCTGTGCCTGCCTCAACACTGAAAGTATTTAGGAAAGCTGGGAATCCACATACACAAGATATGTTTGTCTATATTTCAAAATAAGGAGCAGGATCACACTAGAAACCTGATGCTGAACAGCTGGATTGCAACATGAATATGTTTGAAGCCAAAACACCATTGTGAGTTTGTCAAAAGCATAGGGAACACTGCCTTTCTTATAAGATCCCCAAAGGGAGGGATAGCCAAAAGCTTTTTTGCTAAGCCTGAGAGGAGGGGTAAAGAAGGGCTTGGCAGAGAATGGATAAGAGCAAGTACCCTAGAAATCTGTACTGCTTTGTTATTCTAGAATAAGATCTCATGGTATGTGGCTGGGAGGAAAAAAATCATCCATTAAATATTACATTTTTCAACAACTATGATAGCTCTGTGAAAAACAGTGTCTGGATCTGTAGACATTTTTCTGTTCTTTTTCTGAAGTTTATGCTTTTTTAGTAACTTTTCAGAGTCTCTGAATGTTAAAGTCGGTTCTCATCTACAACTGATGTTTTCTTTCTATTTTTCTTTTATATTCATTAAAATTCTTTGAATGTTTCTCCTTTCTCTCTTTGTATGCAGTCTAAACAGAAATGACCCAGGCTAAATTTTTATTAGGCCATAAATTCTTAATTAAGATCCACAAGCAAATACAGCGGGAGGGACGAGCTGAGTGTGTAGTCCAGTGGGCTGGGCTGGGTAAGTGTCTATGAAAGAGCAATCAGGTCTTAAAAGGAAGTGCTAATTCCTAAAAGATAAACAAGGAATTTCAAGAATCAAGTATTCCTCACTCATGAGCCAAAATGAAGGCAGCATTAATCAAGAAAACAATGCAGACCCATTTGGTGTGTAAAAGTTAAAAGCTCTGGATTGTATTGATTCAGTGTCCAACACATTCTCAGGGTATCTAGCTTAGGTCTCCAAGCATCTAACTGAACTCTTTCATTGGAGCTGATTCCAAGACTACATGAAAAATGCTCTTAGAACTAACCTTATCAGCTAGAGATTGGATCACTTGGATATCACTGTTAATCAATAGTTTCCATGACTCCTATAGGTTCTCTTGTACTTGAAACTAAGACGAAAGGTGCTCTGTTTCAATGTGTGCCATACTATCAGGCTGTGAGCTCTGGGATGTTGTCATATTCTGCGAATCATATTCTTCCATCTCTCAATTTCTACAATATATGTAAGTGTCCATATTACTGGAGATAAAAGGCACATTGGATAGTTCTGTTCACTGAGATTTATCACTTTTTACCTGGGTAATTTACTTCTTTTTTAATTTTTTTAAATGTATTTATTTTTATATCAATCACAGGTTAGGTTTTTTGCATCCCATGCATCGCCCCCTCCCTCATTCCCTCCCACCCTCCCAAACCCTCCCTCATCCCACCCCCTCAAGTCCACCAACAGGAGAGGACCTCCTCCCCTTCCATCCAAGCCCAGCTCATCTTGTCTCCTTAGGGCTGGCTGCAATGTCCTCCCCTGGGATCTAGCCAGGCTGTTACTCCCTGGCATGTATGGGGGGGGGGGTCAAAGAGTCAGCCATCAAGTTCAAGACTGAAACAGTCCCTGTTTCCCTTAC
>CM053742.1:51317522-51340771 GCA_028658305.1 Pachyuromys duprasi
TTATTTTTATTAATTACAGTTTATTCCCTTTGTATCCCACCTGTAGCTCCCTCCCTCTTTGCCTCCCAATCCCACCCTACCTCCCTCTACTCCATCCATGCCCCTCCACGAGTCCACTGATAGGGGGGATCTTCTTCCTTTCCATCTGATCCTAATCTATCAGGTCTCATCAGGACTGGCTGCATTGTCTTCTTCTGTGGCCTGGTAAGGCTGCTCCCCACTCAAGGGGAGGTGATCAAAGAGGAGGCTACTGAGTTCATGTCAGAGACAGTCCATCTTCCCATTACTAGGGAACCCACTTGGACACTGAGCTGCCATGGGCTACAACTGTGCAGGGGTTCTAGGTTATCTCCATGATCCATTTATTTTCTTAAACATAGCTTTATTGATATGAACTACTTTAAAACACACATTAGATTTCAGTTAGCTACAGAGTTTGCCATAATTATCATAATTTATTGACAGAATAACTGGGACTCTAAAACAAAGCTCCCAACCATTAGCAAAAACATTCTACTTCCTTCCACGTCTTTCCTCATCCAGGCTCTGGCAGTCATGAATATACTTTCAGTCTCTGGACATTTGCCTAGTCCAGATTCAGTTTTCAAAATACTTAGGTGTTGCTTCATATTTACTTCCAAGTCTCCTTACTTCATATTCTGTCTTTTGAGCTCTAAAGCCTTCATCTTCATACTTATTTTACCTAATCCTTGCTTTCCTCTCCCTAGGAAGTTATGTATTTATTTCTCAAACCCAAATACCTAATATTTGCCTGGCTCATGGGTTAGCCATTGGCTAACGGTATTAATGAGAGGGAGGAAAGCTTCTCCGGGAATAAATGAAAGATAACTGAATGTACACATAAAATCAGTCAATGGATGTCAAGTGATCACTTTTTCAGCTAATTTGAACATGAATAATCTCAGCAGTCTCTACAAACTTGAACCTTCTTTGCTTCTGTTTCTTCCAATGGTGGGTGTACTTTTGAAAGGAGGGAAACATTATCATAAGTTGTGGAGAGGAGGTATATCTTTAGGGAATATTCATGATACAGAAGTTTAAACCATATTCATGGAACTGACCACAAGATTCTCAGATTATCTTTTTGTGTGAGTGTTCTCTCTCCTTCTGCCCCACTCCACTATATACCTCTGAGCTACTCCTTTGTGTTTTAATAGCATACTTCAGAATATCTCTCTAACAATATAGGTCCTATGATAAAAAATATTTCAGCATAAGAAAGCAGAACATCTCATTAAAAAATTTAATTATCCAATTTTGATATAATGTCTTTCTTTTATTTATATTAAAAGTACTCATTATCAAGGGGCTAGAAAACATCTTCAAATTGCAATGGAGTTATTGAGATGTTAAAAACCCAATCATCTCATTTTTATGATGTTTTGGCAGGTTGGTGTTGCACCCTGGTGTTCACGATTATCTAGAATTAATTTCTGTTTCTCTATTCCTTTCATTGTGTTCTTGGTCTTTTATTCTAATCTCTTTTTTCTTGCTTGCTTCCATTCCAGATCTTCCACTATCTCTCTTCTGCTCCATTTTTTTTCCATTTAAGCTTCTTTAAAAATTACTTTCTACTTCTCCAATTTCCTTCAATCTTCTTTCTCACTAGTCTACTTTGTGTTTCCTTCCATTTTTTTCACCCTGGACACAGTAGGAAAGGAAGACGAGGTGAGTAAGAAAGGGTTAGAAATTGATAGGTGGGTCTGTTCTACATCATTCTCATTTAACTGACTCCAAAGGGAATATGTCCTAGTCTAAAGTACCCATATTTCTTTCCCTAAATATAAGGTACATACATTCTCTGTTTCTTACCTTTCTTATCTCCAAACTTAAAGTAAAATAATACTTTCTCAAACTGCCTTCCAGAGATGTGAGGATCAAACCTGGTAATTAATATGAGAAAGTTTTGAAAAGAAGTAGGTCCCTGTCACTGAGAAGCACTGGGCAGGGTGAGGATTATGGATGCTTTGCCCTGTGCAGGACTACATTAACTGAGGATGGCAGTTTTTTTGGGCATTTGAAGACCATGTGTGTTGTTTTTTTGCTGTTTTTTTTTTTTTTTCAGTTTGGTTGGATTCCACAAAATCATTTCATTAGGTTGACTTTCTGCCTTGTTTGAATTTTCTTAGTGTCTTAGGAGGAGAGAACCTGGTCTTTTATATGCTGATGATTTTTATTCTGTCCTTTTCTCTTGCCCCGGGGTTAGCAAATGGAACTTCCAGTAGTCAACTTTCTACACCCAAGTCGAAGCAGTCTCCTATCTCCACACCCACAAGCCCTGGAAGTCTGCGGAAGCACAAGGTATTATGTCTCTTATACCTTACTAAACCACTTTGCACTTACGGTTTCTTAAAAGGCTGGATAGCATATCTCACCATATTTCAACAACACCCTGAAGACAGAATTCTCTTCTATTGACTCCGTTAAGTTGAAGTTTCAAGAATTCTAGCAGTAAGCAAGCCTTGCATCGGTTTTATTGATTTCTCTAACCCTTGCTTTTAATATTTTTTTTCAGTTAAATTTTAGCATTTCCCCCAAAAGTATCCCAAATATTCTTTCTGAAGCAATGATAAAAAGCAAACCATAACACTTGCCTCACCAATTCCAACATTAAAATAAAGCAGATGCCAAGAGCTCCTGGTATGCCAAAAACTTTAGATTTAATAAACACTGCAAAAATTTACCTAGGATCAATTTCCAAGCATATTGCTTCCCAAAATATCTCCTATGTAGAGAATATGGAATGCTCACTGTTTTAAATTTCTTATACCTTAGATAGTGTGGATGTGGTGTTTTTCTCTGATCATCACACTGGAAAGCAAGTTCCACTAGAATTTTGTTTTGTTTTGTTTTCTGGCCCAAAAGTCCTGGTGTGAAATGTAAAATGGCAGAAGTCTCATCACTATGTTCAACTTTATCATACAGTGACCAGAAGATTTTATAGGCAGAAATATTTTATCACATTATTTCAATAATATTATGTAAGTTTTACATAGACAAGGAAATTGAAACCAAGCCAAATGGCTAACTGCCTTACTAGGGCAAGAAAATTAGCAGCACAACTAGAATACATGTCCCCACCAGTGTTTTCTAGAGTCATTTTACATTAGCTTTTGCGTTGATATTTTTTAAATGTGGAAGTGGGAAAACTCATGAGGCATCAACCTTGGACAAAGAACTACAGGCAACTAAGGAACACTGAGAGAGGGAGAAACAGTCTTCCCCAGGGAAGAACACACCAACTGGTTGTTCAATACTAACTGGTCAGTTATGTATGCCCTGAAAGCATACATAAAGGTAACATTATACAGGCTGAGCAGGTTGTATTTCTGCATTTAGAAACACACACACAGCCTTCGATATGTAATGACATCATGCTATAAACTTTTACTTGGTCACAGCACTAATTACTTAGACCATGGAAGTCAGCAAATAAATCAAGATTATCATTTTCCCCCACAGAAAATAAATTGCTATAATACTTAACAGAGATTCAGTGGATAAAGACATTTGTCACAAAGCCTGACAACTTCAGTTCAATCCCCAGAATTCTCCACAGGTGTGCTGTTGTGTAGGAAGATGTAAACACACACACACACACACACACACACACACAATGTAACTTTAAAAATATTTCATAGCATACCACTATCTGACATGTCATTATCTTTCTTACAGCACACTTTAGTTCCCTGTTTAATTGCCTTTGCCCACGCTGTTATTGATAATGCCCATTTCTTTCCTTTAACCACCCTTTTATTTCTGCTATTGATGAACTCAACTGTCTCTGTAGGCTTTGTTACACAGCAATTGTGAGATGTGTGAAAATCACTTTACAGTCGGTTTTTGGTTATTTGCTAAGTAGCAAAGTTTATGAATATAGACATTACAAGATGGCAACAAACCATCTCTGATGATGCAGTTTCCATGGAGATCCTTCTAGACTACATTGCGTCTTAGCGTACCTTCACTCTATGACTTTCTGCAACTACATTCATTTCTGGGATGTGTGCTTTATGCCAGCCCTT
Organism: Pachyuromys duprasi; assembly: GCA_028658305.1. Taxonomy (NCBI): domain Eukaryota; kingdom Metazoa; phylum Chordata; class Mammalia; order Rodentia; family Muridae; genus Pachyuromys; species Pachyuromys duprasi. The sequence continues at coordinate 51,321,572 of CM053742.1, forward strand.
TCCACCGACCTTTCCTCGGATCTCAGAGGCAGTTCCGGCATTTTCTCTGCACAATTGTATCATTCAGCCTCTCCCTGGCATGTACATCTAGCTCATTTAGGTTGAGGACCAATTCTTTGTGAAACATTCAGGTGAGTTTTGGTATTGTCAAATTAGTTTCTCCTAGTCGGAGTTGTAGACACTTATGGCTTGTTTATTTTTCACTCAGTTCTATAAACAATTTCAGTCACTAAAGAACTAGACAAAGCTCATGGATAGCAGCATTGCCAGAGCTGCACTGTTATCTTTGTGAAATTCACAATGAATCGTATTAAGATTATTTTTTAAACAGAAAAACAAACACAAGCTAATGAATTATATCATACTTTTCTAGTCAAACTTTTAAAAATTATATACACTTAAATTTTATTATAATACACTATTTAAAATATTTTTATCACTTCAAACTTGAAGAAAAGTTGTAGTAATAATAAAGATTCTATTCTCTTTATATCTATTAATCAGTTATTTTTGTTTTGCCCCTGTTTTGCACCATTTATTTTATTTTCTATACTCTCATTTTTAGTTGTATATGAATGTAAACATTTTAAAAATATTTTCTGCATTATTTGAGATTAAGTTGCAATATAGTGAAATATCCAATATATGTTTCCTAAGGACAAAGTGGGTTGTAACCATGGTACAATTTTCAATATCATGAGACTTAATCAACAAAGACATAAAAAAATGTTATAGCCTATGTTCAAATTTTATCAATTGTGTGACATTCTTTTTCTGGTCCAGGATCTAAGCTAGATGTTCTTGCATTTGACAATGTTCTTTCACCATTTTTTCATCTGGAAGAATTCCTGATAAGATTTTAACCTTTCAAGACAGTACATTCTAGAAATGAAGATGTATGTCCCTTTCTGTGCATCCTACAGGAATCAATGGCTTCATATTTACTCATCCTGAAATGGAGACTGAATTGACTTTTTGGAATAAGCTAAACATTGGTTGTGACCTTAGCTCAGTCCTTCCAAATCTCAGGTCTGAGCTTTACATTTGTCCTTTCACCTTACTTGCTATTTGAGCCTTAGAACCACCAATGTCCCTGGGCAGTGGCCAGAACAGATCTCATCTGGACTTATGTCCAAGTGGACCAGAAAGGTGTGAGTCATGGTGGAGACAGGAAACAGGTGGCGGAGGCAATCACTTTTCTTCTGTGTAATTGAAAACAATCTTGAAGTCCTAGCATCCCCTTGGTAAATTTTGATGGCTGTGCTGGGCCTCTAAGCTGTAATCAGATGTTTGGCTTTTCTTAGGCAGCTCAAGGAGACTCCTCTAATGCAGCTGCAATGGGGTTAGCCAAAGTGCGCATACTCAAGTGCTGCAATGTGGACACACAGTACATCTTAAGGTCCTTAATGAGAACAACATTTCATTTTGTATTGCTATACTGCTTTAACCTTTCACAAGCCATGTTCTTACTCAGCCTTGTAATATCCCTGTGAAAGAAAAAAGATAGAACAGTTAGATAACTTTCCCATTTTGCAGATGAGGGCAAAAGTTACAGAGATTAATGACAACCTCAGTATGATTTAACAAATATTTATTGAAGACTGGTTTTGGAGATAGTACCTTGTTAAAGGCATTTAAAAATATAGAAACATAGAAAAGCTCTAGGATTTAATTAAAATGGTTTTCAGTTTAGTGATTCCAACCATAGTTCTAAAGTTGAAGAATTTTCTGCAAAATGGAAACGAAAGGAAAATATATCTATTTGCAGATTTCTTTTATCCTCCTAGCAGTGTACAGAAAGAATTTGATAAATAAAATAGGGTCCTGACACTGAGATCACAGGCACAATTAGCTCAAATATAAATGGTTTTTGATAATATAAGCAAGAGTATAAAACAGGGTGGGAAGGACTTTTGATGGGAACTCAAGTAAGATGGGATCTGGCAAAGACTTCACAGAGGTGCTACTTTACTGGGGTCTCAAATAAGCTTTGAAAAGGCTGGTGAGGCAAACAGACTTGCAAACCTTAAAACATCAGTAAGAACAATGTTCTATTTCCAAAAGTGCAGCGTTTGTTTGAAAAAAAAGTAGCAAACCCTAACCAGAAGCTAGGTTTTTCCAAAGTCCTTTCTGAATTGCTTTGGACTATAAGTTCCTTGGACCAAAGATTAACTTTTTGCTTTTTTTTTTAATGCAATAGTATTGCCAGCACAGCTGTATTTGTTACAAACATTGTGTTCTGTAGGGCTCCAAGGGACTAAACAAACGAATTTCAGGTGGAAATTATTTGTATTGTGTGGTTCTGTATTTCTACCTCTCAAACAACAAAAACAGAATGCTGAGGTAATTACTTTTTCTGAGCATTGGTCTTCCCTTACAAAAACTCTCAGGCTTTGAATATGAAATGAATTGATAGAAGTATAGAAGTGGTTCATGCCTAGCTTTATTCCTATAGATTCTTTCCATAGCTCAAATCTTTACTCTTTTGAAGTCACAAAAAGAGTTCTTACAATTCAAGTCTTAGGCCTCTCCTCATTTTTTATGAGGTAAAGTCTGCAACAATAGTTATTTACACCAAACAAGTTAACAGTTATAATTATATTAACACTTAAAGATAATTTATGATAAAATTAGTTAAAAACAATCAAAGAAATTATATACCAAAAAGTATGCATTTAATCCAAAACCAGGAATTGAATATGGAACAAAAGAAACAAGACAGAAAACAGCAGGATGCCTGATATAATTCCTATTTACTAGCAACTGCTCTAAGAATTGGTATATTTAAGTGCTCATATTAGAAGCTGTGATTGGCAGAATAGTTTTTAAGTCCTGGCCCGTCTTTATGCTGTTGAAAACAGAAGCAATATAGACCAAAACCCATAAACCTATAAACAGTAAAATCACAGGAAGAAGGGAAGATAGAGATAAAAAGATACAAAGTAGCAGACAAGTAAGATGAAGAAATATAGAAATGTGGCATACACTGTAGTTCTAACATACTAAAGTTGTGATGGCTATACAAATATGAGGTTAAAATTTCACTTCAAGTTTGTTACTAGGGAAAAATAAAATTCCTGATGGGGAAAGCATTAACGCTTGCAGAAAATGTATTTATGAATATGTGTATGCTCCTTAAGAACATTACACCAGTAAATATGCAACAGAAACTGATGGAACTTGGATAGGTAATCCAACTGTATTAACTGAAAGTCTCAACACCTCAAATCGACTATTGAATATAATCATGAGATAGAAGGCCACTAAGTAAGCTCTTTTAGAGCCCTGATATGTACTACAAAAATCTTTAACTGTCTTTCTAGTTCTAAAATCTTATGAACTATAAGCTCAGTAACTGCATTTTTTTCTTCAGTTGTGTAAAAAGACAAGAAATGAGATGTATACTGCAAGTTAGTGAACTGTGTGGGTGTTTCTCAGGAAGTACACAAAGACTTTGAGTAATGTAAATGCCACTCGGAAACTCTTACCCCATTGAAGCACTGGGCCTCCACATTCATCTCTACATTCAATTGTCTAATTGCTATCTTAATACAATCTAGATCAATAGCAACTTTATTTAAACACTGTCTAAAATGTTTGCTACAGAGTAGCACTGTTTCTCTTCCCCTTGTCTGGCCTCTTATAAAGGTGCAAATTATGTCTTTATACACAAAATGTCCATCAACACATTTTTGTAATTACCAGATCATACAATCGTCTTTTGAAATAAACCAGACACATACAGAGAACTATTGCATGATGTCACTTGTGCAAGGATTTTTTTAAAAAAGAAAAAAATAGTAAATACTTAGAGATGAAGAACAGAACAGAAGTGACCAGAGGGACTACAGCAGTTGAGGAAATGGGGCATGTATAACATAGATACATAACAGTCAAGTTATATGAACATAACAGACAAGCTACGTGAACCAATATACAAATCTACAAAGTGACTAATTAAATAAAGCAGTTAGGAAGGAAGAGATTTAATTGTTCTTCTCATACATGAGAAAAACTATGTAAATCCAGAGGTGTTATTTACTTCTATATAGTAACTATTTTTGTTATCTAAATATATCCCATAATCTCATTTTGTAAACTTAAATATATAAAATAAAATACAAATATATATTTCAATCAGCTTTAAAAATATGTATAAAAGCCTGTATATACAATCTCTGGAAAGTATTTTCAAGTTTATCCTACTGTTTTTTTTTTTTCTTTTCATTAATGTAGGCCTGAAATCTTAGCAGCTCCTTGAGAGACCTCTCTTTAGTATTTGTTGTAGGACAACTATGCCAGTGGTGACTACTAATCGAAATGATTTGTTTGAGTTCTTTAAATACTGCCAGTAAACCTTTGTTGTTGATTGGTTCTGTGAATGTTGGGTCATGATTTCAAAAGCCTATCAGGCAGTTAACAAATGTAGCCTAGCTTTTATTGCTACTTGCACAGGTCCCCAAAGTCATCTTGGGCTGAAAGATTAGGACAAACTCAGATTTTTACTAAGCATAAACTCAGTTATCAATGTGTAACTGGACACTTAGATTCCCCAGGATATATATTTACAGAGTTTCAAAGCTTCCCATGTACAGCTAATTTTACAGCTTGTCTTTATAGATTTTTAGACATTTTATTTTTTGCAACATTTTTACGCCCACAAACACACATACATGCACACACACACACACACTTTACGGAAAGCTGTATATATATTATTAATTATTTTAGATAGATAGATAGATAGATAGATAGATAGATAGATAGATAGATAGATAGATAGATAGATAGATAGATAGATAAGGTATTACCATGTAGCCCTGGCTATCCTGGCACCTATTGTATAGACCAGGCTGGCCTCAAACCCAGAAATATCTGCCTGCCTCTGCCTCCCAAGTGCTGTTGAAGGTGTGCATCACCACCACTAGGCCTGGCTAAGAAGTTGTGATTTTTAAATAACTGTATTGATTAACGCCTCCTGAGAATGCTGATGGCAGAAAGTGTTCTCTAAATCAAATCAAATAGAGGAGAACTCTGTGAGAAGGCTCCTACACAGGTCAACATGACAGTTCTTTGGAAATAAGACTTTACAGTTTCTCCAAGCACAATTGCATTAATCGGTGGCTTCAAGGTTACAGTTGTGTGGATTTTGGAGGTTGCTGGTGTTCAAAGATACTGTAGATCTTGACAGAGGGAAAATGAAAACAATGCAAGATAGCACCAAAAATCTTAGTAGTCTTACTTAAATCCAGGTGTCTTTCTGGCATAAAAGCTTCTTGTTTTGTTGTGTTTGATTCATTTCTAGAGTTCTGAAAAAGTTGATTTTGAGAGTGTTCTAACGTTAATGAAAGGTCAAGATTTCAGAGCCCCACTACACATTTCTGTGAGTCTGCAGCTCAAAGATGGTTTTGTCCATGAGCAACTTTCACTGTAGACAAATATTTAAGACCTAAATCTATTTACAGATGCAGCTTTACAGTCTGTTGCTTTACTTCAGTTCTACTTTACAAGATGTTACCTTCTAGGGGAAGCTGAGTAAGAAGCATTTGATATAATATAGAAGTACCTCTTGACACATTTTTAAAGCTCATTGTGATTATTAATTATTTTAAAATAAAATTAGAAAAATACTATTTCAAGCAACTAAAACCATTTCAAGGCTCAAGGTACCAAGTAAAGGAGAGTTAACATATAAGTACCTTGCCCTAACCGACTGCACCCCTGGGCATATATCCTAAAGAAGCTGTAACATATAACAAGTACATTTGCTCAGCTATATTCATAGCAGTTTTACTCATAGTAACCAGAATCTGGAAACAACCTAGATGTCCATCAACGGAGGAATGGATACAGAAAGTGTGGTACATTTACCCAATGGAAACTACTGAGCAATTAAAAACAAGGAAATCATGAAATTTGCAGGCAAATGGTGGGAACTAGAAAAGGTTATCCTGAGTGAGGTATCCCAGGAGCAGAAAGAAACACACGGTATATACTCACTTATAAGTGGATATTAGCCATATAATATAGGAAAAACATATTAAAATCTATAGTACTAAAGAATCTAAACAAGGAAGACGGTAAGGAAGAGGCTTAATCCTCATTCAAAAGGGCAAACAGGATAGACAGTGGAAGCAGAAGACAGGGATCAGGGCAGAAGCCTGCCACAGAGGGCCTCTGAAAGACTACCCATCAGGGTATCAAAGGAGATACTGAGATTCATTGTCAAACTTTGGGAAGAGTGCAGGGAATCTTATGGAAGAAGGGGGAGATAGAAAGACCTGGAGGGGACAGGAGCTCCACAAGGAGAGCAACAGAATCAAAATATCTGGTTCAGGGCTCCTGAAGAGACTGATGTATCAACCAAGGACCATGCATGGAGAGGACCTAGAACCTCTGCACAGATGTAGCCCATGGGCATCTCAGTCTCCAAGTGGGTTCTCTAGTAAGGGGAGCAGGGGATGTGACTGGCATGAACTCAGTTGCCTGTTCTTCGATCACCTCCTCCTTGCAAGGTGGCCTTACTAGGCCATAAAAAGAGGAATTAAATAGTCCTGATGAGACATGATACCCTAGGGTCAGATAGTAGGGAAGAGGACCTCCCTTATCAGTGGACTAGAAGGGGGACTTGGAGGGGGGGACAAGATAGGGAGACTGTGACTGGGAGGAGATAAGGAAGGGGACTATAACCAGGATATAAAGTCAATAAATTGTAAATAATAATAATAATAATAATAATAATAATAATAAAAGGGCAAAAAAAGGAGAGTTAACTTTGTCTCTTTTTTTCTTACAGGATTTGTACCTGCCCTTGTCACTGGATGACTCTGATTCACTTGGAGATTCCATGTGAAAGCTTATAGGTTAAATCAAAGCCTATCATCATAGCAGAATACTTCGCTCAAGTGACCAACAAGGCTATTGGTGCTTAAACATTTTTTTTGTTGTTGTTATTTTTCAAAATACTCTGTAGTATGTAGGGTTTATTTTTATGTGACTTCTCCTCTGGGCCACTAATTCACAATTACCAGTTATGAGAGACAGATTGATAACCATCCTTTTGAGTGATTTTCCAGAACTGCAAAATGTGCTAGTCCATGACCTTTCTACTGAATGCTTAGGGGCCTTTGTATTTCCCCAACTCAATTCATTCAAATACTAGTCATTCTTTTGTGAAAGGCTGTTTACATACATATCACTTAAAATGTTTGTGTGTGGGGAAAACATTCATATGCAGATCTAAAAGTGAAAAACCTAAGTGTCCCTTGCCTCTATATCTTCAGAATGCTGGAGGGTCTCAGGAGAGTGGCAAGCCAGATCCTTGGTCTCACTCTTTGCTCTTACAGGAGTCCCCAGTGTATTGTTTAGCATTAATCCTGGCTGTTGAGAGGGAGAAACAGCAGCTACTTATAATGTGACACCATGTGCTTAGGACTACGGTATAGGTCTAGCTGAAAGATATAAGGCAGAATTGGGGCAAAACCTGCCCAAGTTTCAGTAGGATTTACATTGAGCACAGTGGATTCCTGGTCAAGTCCTCTGTTGGGGAAATTTTAAATCAGTAAATAATTGATGAGTTTGAGGTACATGATGTCACATATATGATTCCCCCAGGAGGCTTTCTAACATACAGTTATACGAATGGTATGGTATATCCATCTAGCTCTGTTCTAGCTCTGTTCTATTGGATGCCTTGTAAACAGCCAACACTACAAACACTGTGAGAATTTGTTTTCAGGTCTGACACCTTTTGGTAGCTTTTTATAGCAAGAAACCGTATCCTTTTTATAAAAACTCAAGTCTGTATTTCAGGAGAAAACTCTTCAGGCTCCTTTTTTTATAAGCTGGTAATTTTTTTCCTTTATCTAAAAAAAAAAAACACAAGTAGGAAATTTACCAAAAAAAATGCAGAATACTGTAGTTTAGAAATCATGCTCTCACTGCCAAACAGAAAGCTCCAGGAGAAAACACAATAATTAAAGGCCAATTCAATAGAATCAGTCTTTTGATACCTTTTTAACAGTTACACTTACAGTAATAATTTCGATGTGGACCAGAAATTCTAATTATATTTTAAATGAAATGTTATGGCATATTTTAAGTAACTCTTTTCTATCTATAATCCTATTTCATACTTAAGATGCAGAGACCTTTCACTTGTCTTTAACATTAGAAAGGATTTCTCTTTATTAAGGATTGATCACTTGAAACAACTCTCAGTCTTTGAGGTACAGGTTTATAACACTGGTTTTTGTCTGTAATCATAGCCCATAATAGCCAAGACAACTAAATTTAGGTAAAAGCCATGCATGCCAATTCTGTGTTTGATTTTAATAGGAAGATTTCTTTATTTCTTTGTAATTGTTCAGATAATTTGAAAGGTGCAGCATTCAAAGCCAAGATGTTGTTTGGCTGCTGAATGATATGGAGTTGTCCCTCCATTCTAAGTAGAATGAGTATGGGGTTCGTGTGTGTGTGTGTGTGTGTGTGTGTGTGTGTGTGTGTGTGTGTGTGTGTGTCTAGGCTGCTTCATAATTAAGAAATACTGCAGAACAACTCAACACGAATTGATGGCAACTTGGTGGCATTGCTGATGTGCAGGGGAAGTCGGATGGAAGGGGTAACTAGAGCCCCCTCAAAAATTCTCAGATGTCCTTAATTACAAGATTACAAGAAACATCTTCTTTTTCGGTTCAGGATAGTGGGATGATAAGAGTTCTGGTTTCTGGATAAGCTGGTCATTGAAGAGCCCCAAATGATGAGGTTTATTTGCATACCCACATGAAATGACTAAGAAGCCCATTTTGTTCAGCTCCTATTCCTTTCTAGAATCTCAGTGATTTCTTAGTGCCTCCAAGAATTTTGAGTTAATTAAAGAAAATTGGTATTTGGGATGGATGGAAATTGTGGTAGGAGGTCTATTTTTTAACCTCTGGGCTAGGTCCTCCAACATGCTTTATGTGGATCTTTCAGCACATTCCATGTAGTCCTCAGTATTCATTTAAGATGAAACATGGAGATCCTATTGAAAGAGTAAACACAAAGAAAATTCAAAGTTACTCATGCTCAGCCTTCTTGGTAGTTCTCTGAGTATTTCCTTACTTGTACCTTGTAAACCGCATCCCAACAGTGCCCTTTCTGTCTTTCTTTGAACTACAAGAAAACATTTAACAAATATTTTCATTTGTATACAGGGACATATACATATAAGGAAACTTTTTTCTACTACTTCCTGTGGCACGGCTTGGAATAGTAGAAAAGTTGTCTCCAATAATTTCATTTTATATTGGTTCATAGTCAAATAATTCCCTTGCATAAAGTTCCTGCATTACTCTTATTCAGTCTTAGTCTTACCTAGTGTAGTTTTACCACATTAGTCCCATTGAGTTCAGTATGCATTTTCAGCAAGCATTTGCCACTGCTTCTCATAATGTCTCCCTTTTTGTCACACACACAAACACACACACACACACACACACACACACACACACACACACACACACTCCATGTTGCTTGTTCCTGCCTCCTGACTTTTCTTCCCCACAGAAATAGAAACAGGGGCAAAAAGGGAAATGTATATATGGGGCTGGCTTGAACAACTAACGTCCTAAGTAGTGCTAACTAGAATTAAAGTAACAGAAAAGCTTCTTTAAACTGTTTTGGAAAGGATAGCCATTAGCATGACTGCTTTGTGTCCTTATGAACTTTAGTCTTAGTTTAGACTGAATCATAGAATTTTTTTAGCTGGAAGGAAGCTTAAGATCACATCATCTTCTCCAAAGTCTTCATTTTCTTTAGGCCAGAAAACAGACAAGTAAAGTGATTTCCCCCCAAGTAAAGTGCTGGGATTAGAACCTACATCTCTTGGCTCCTATTCCAGGGTCTTTGCCAACTAGCCAGTATTGTCTTCTGCGAGGATTCTGAAAATTCTTTCCCAGGGTCATGTTGCATCCTGGATCCATAAGCTGTTTTGTTGATCTCAGCAAGAAACCCACTCAACAACCTAATCTTGCCCTTCCTCCTCAATTTCACATTGGCTTCAGATGGCTCCAAAAAGAAGGGGACATCGAGGTTTTGAGCACCAGAGGCTTGATGCACCACTTTAAGGAATCTTTCAAATAGCCCCCTGAACTTCCGTTCGATCCAAGCAGAGTGAGAAATGACTATTTTCCCGCTTATTGGTTTCCTTCAATGTCATTCATTGCACACTGTTCCTCCCAGGATTAAGGGAGTGGTTTCTTGTTTCCAGAGCAGAGAAAATAAGAATAGCTTTGTTTATCCTAACTTTCTCAGATGATTTTTAGTCTTGAAAATACTAGTCTGTCTACCATTACTGCTAACAACAATTTCCTTTAAAATATGGTAGTGGGCCAAAGTAGAGGAAGATAATCAAGTCTTGTGTTTGTCCTCAATTTCAATGTCCCCATAACCACACTGCCTGATGCAAAAATTTTCAGGTATAAGCAAGTGGTTTTGTCACTAAAATGTGACCTGGCTGACATTAAATATTTATATTTGTATCAAAATAACACACAAAGACCTTGCACAGTATAACCTATCACTTCGTGTAGCCTGTTTCTGTGGCTTTCCATGGCAGAAATTAGGGCATCTTAATCTGTATGTATGAGTTTCTTTGCAGCAAAGCTCTCTGGGAACTAATGAATATTAATTGAATTAATATTAATACTAGGTTTACCTAACTTCAGGAACTTCTCAATCATTCCTTCTCCAGTTGGGAGTGACCAAGGAATCCTAAAGTGGGTATGCAGCTTCTATATTCTAGATACCCTTTAGAAGCATCCAGCCTAAGTTTAAAGCAAGTAACCGAATGCTTGATTTGTATAAAACTGTGTCTCTATACCCAGTTTCTTCAATAATCTAAGTAGAGATTTTTTTAAATTTCCTCTCACATTCGATTCCAAATAGACTTCCCTTTTAGAAAACAGAGAACTAAACAAGCCCCATGTCCTTGGAATGGGAGAAGTAGCATGTCCATGTGTCCCAAATGAGCTTCTGCAGTTGTGACCTTGTTTCAAAAGATGAGATCACCTCAGTGACAGCTGTGTCAAGAGACTTGTGTAGCAGAAGCCCTATGACAACATAGATTTACTGACTTCCTTTCCAGTGGTCTGGTTGCTATGGAAATAGAAGGCATTGGATATTTCTCTTTCCTTCTTTTTAAAAATGGTGACTAGAGCCTGTTCTTGTACACATGGGGCCACTTGGACCCACATCTAGGCCTTAGTTATATATTACCTTTCCTATATTAAGAGATTTAGCTTCTAGACTCAGACTAGTTTTTTAAGTAGGCAGCGATATTCTGAAACTCCTATGAGGAGCAAGACTAGGTCACTGACTTTTTGTGCTTTCCTTTTGATTAGAGAGGTATCTTCCTTGGGTAAAGATGGAGTTTCCTTAGTCATCACACTAAAAGCCTCATTCTTTACATTTAGCCTTTTAGTGATGATTTGAATGCCCCTTCTTTAAGAAGGATTGGTGCAGAACTCGCACGTTGGTCAAGCTGGTGTGAAATTGGCTATCATTTGGGAAGTGAAGTGTTTCTCAAGTTTACTAGTGTCAAAATCTTCTCGAATTAGAAGTGATTTGTTAAGACACTTTCCTGCTTGGCTAGAAGGGCAGGTAAGTTGAAAAAAGTCAAAGAACACAGAAGTCAGAAGGGAAAAATCTTATAATCTAAAGCAAAGACCGAAATGCTTTGAAATTTCTCATTTCCGGGCGATAACTCAAAGAACTAAGTGGCTTTTTGTCGTTCTACCTTCCCTTTTCTTTTGGATAGCTCCATTTGTTCTCACCATTCTCTCATTCTAAAGCAAAAAAGAAATCCATTCTTTGACTTTTGTGCTCCTTCCCCCTCTTTTGAAATCCTTTACTTTTTCCTGCCTCTGGGTATGTGTCTTTTCATGGTTGGTAAGTTTTGTCTTGTGATTGAAAATTGTTTAGTCTCAGTGATTCCTGCTCCTGCCCTTGTTCAGTCACAAGTAGGTTGATAGAAACCAACCTGATTCTGGCCTTTTCTTCTAATCTGTTTTTGTCTCAGCAGATCTTTTCTTATCATCCTTTACAGCTCATGAATGTTTGATCTTTATCTTCTAAGCAAGCATTGTACAGAATAATTTGTGCTTCTTCTTTTTCTTCTTCTTTTTCTTCTTCTCTTCCTACTCCTCCTGCTTCTCCTCCTCTTTCTCCTCCTTTCTTCTGTCTGCCATGTTGTGCAACAGTGTAGTGTGCTCAGATAAATAATCATCTGAACAGGAAAACATCCACTCATCCATTCCAATTGGCAAAATAGTCTTAGTTGATTTCATGTAGTTTGCTCATAGTTTTAAAAAGCTGCAATATAATATCACGAGAGATCACAGGAAATTGTTCCTGTCATTTGGTTGGGCTGAGTGGAGAAGGGGGGCAAATCAGAGACAATTTGTTTAAACATTTACCAGTACTCATTAAGCTCTCTGTTATAACATTATTATCTGTATTTGCCACCTGTTGAATTGGTTAAAATAACCTGGTAGGCAATTGAAGTTAATTTAAGTTAAAAGAGTATTTAACAAGTCCAGGCTACAGAGAAACAATACTTAGTTGAAATGTATTTGTTCTTCTGATACTAGATTTGCCTAAACATTTAACACAAACTGTTCTTGATCCATGTCCATGTCTGAGTAATTAGCAGGCTGCTAATTAAACAGAGTGCACGACCCTTGGGAATGTCAGTGTCATTGTTTGGCAATGCCATATGCATTGCCCAATTTTCCAGTAACTTTTCTAAGTTCTCTTAAAAGTGTTTGAGAAAGTAAAAGATAATGCTAAAATACATACAATGTTTGGTAGTGTATTGTATTTTAGCATTAAGCCCACAACCCCTTATTACTTATACACAGCTAATGCATGGTTTGAAACTACTTTTGCATTTTTTCATGTGCAGTAAATTATTTAAAAAATGCTTTGGGTCACCTTTTTGTGCCATTAAACTTGTACAGATAATGATTTTATGGCCATTTTCAAAGGGAGAAAGTTTAAAATGGAAAGAGCCCCCGCCCTTTCTGCCCTATAGCTGTAGTTAGGATTGAGTAACTGTAGCGAAACAGCTGTAATTGGTGGTTGTAGTGTTAGAGTTGTTAGCTTGCTAGTGACTACCTTTGAAGAGTAAATGCATGATCGTGTACATCACATTCCTTAAATTGCTCATTTTGACCTCTGAAAAGAATATATTATCCCGTGTGGCCCTCCTTTGCCCACTCACTCCCTGCTCCCCAGTATCTTACAATTAACTGTAAATAACTGATTTAGGGGCCAAGAATTCCTGCCAAGTAAAGTCGACAAAGAGCAAATAAACCAAAAAAGGAGGATGAAAAGAATTTTACAACAGTTTCTCAGAATTTATTAACCATTTCTCAAGGAATGGCATGGTGATCAAAGACTCAGGTCTCTTTTACATAAAAATCAGAGGCAAATTGGGAGTGTCTTTGGCTGCCAGACTATGTTACAGACCTGAATAATTCTTAGAATCACACAACCCAAAGATGTCCCTTATTTTTGCTTTAGTTGTGAGGTATTTGGAGACATCAGAAGTCTGATGACCAATAATTATTCAGGGAAAACAGAAAAGCAAACCTGAGACAGACATGCAACAGAGATTTATGGGTTTCAGCTATTACTCAATCAGCAAAGGCAAAGGCACAGGTTTAGACACATTGCTGTCTGTTTCCCAGGCACAGTCTTAGACTGTGAGTGATGCAAAGGCAGTGTTTCAAGAAGACACTCTTTTTTTTTTTTTGGTTTATTGTTCTGTCTTGGACTGGTATGTTTGGCAAGGCCCATGTAAACTGGTGAGAGCAAGCCCTCTAAATCTCCTGTGACCTTTAATCTTCCCCACTATAATTTGATGAGGGCTCTTTGGTTCGAGGACTTCAAGGTTGTCTAGAGAAGTTCCCCCATGTGTGTGAGGTGTTGTAAACTGTGAACACTGTGCATCTTCAGTGTTCAATACCGGGCAGCCAAAGAGCTGCTCTTGCAATCTATTTCTTTTTTCTTTTCTTTCTTTTTGGCTCTCAAGCTCTGTTCTCCATCAAACTCTCATTTCTGTGTACATTTGCAAGATGTGTGTAATGTCATTTTCCAAAAATAAAATTTGATTTCAATATTTCTGGCTGACATTCTCTTTTTTCAATCATCAAACCAATGATCATATAACCACAAAATGTCCAAGCTGGCAGGAAAGTTAGACCTTAGATTGTTCTACCCCTTAATTATATAGATGAGGAAGCTGAGAATCAATGTATGATGGAAATACCATAATTAACAGCACAGCATATCTGCAGCATATACAATCTTGGATCTCTCTCTCTGAAGTTGAACAAGAATCAAATCTTTTTGTGTGTATAAAATGTTTTGGATAAGGTATGCCTGTATCACCAAATAAGAGACAATTTCTATTGCTGTGCTTTCAGAAGGTATAGAAAGACTTCATATTTCCTGAAAATACCTTTACGTGTTGTTCATTAGGAGGTTACGTGCACAGCCATTCTGGGAGAAAGGATGCATAGATGTTAAATTCATAAATATCAGATTTACCCTTGGCTATAAAAGACTAACTTCTCACATAAAACACTAGAATGAGAAGAGGTTGATGAAAAGTTCACAGTGCATACCTAAACTTTTTTTGCAGAAACATCCATCCTTAGGCACTACCCAGTACTGAAAGGATTAGGAATTTCTCCCCTACAAAGTATTTATTGGGTCCCATGAGCATCAGTCTAGTAAAGACAGAGAAAACAGATCAATGTGAAACTTCTTGGTGTTCCTAATTCAAATAAGAGTTAGATGGAGACTTACTAGGTCTCTTTAAATAAAAATTTCTTCAAAAGTTCATTGCTCTCTGGGGGAAAGAAAAAGATCAGTTAAGCTATATGCATGTCTGTGTGTGCTTAAAATCAATACCCTCAAATTTAAAGTACTATTGTTTTGAAACTATATCCTTTGCACATTTTAATGATTGAAAATGATTTTTTTTGCAAAAAATTGGGCAGGAGAGTTAAATAGGTATTATTTTAAATATCCTAATCAAGCAAAAATTAAGGTAACTAAACTCGCAAGGGTTTCAAGCCAAAGCTTTGCGTTTTCTTTTAAATTCTAGTCTGCAGCAAACATTGGGTTAGTTTAAAAGGATGAATAAATGGAGAAATGGGTTGAATTGTGAAAATCAGTTATTTGATTTTTGAAAGGAATTTTCCCCAAGGACACCCTACCTCTCAGTGTCTCCCTCCACCTTTCATTCTCCTCTTGGCCTCACATTGAGAAACAGCAGTTCCTCAGCATGATCTCAGAAGCTTGTGGGTGATGCTCAGCCTCAGGCTCCTCTCCACAAAGATGGAGTCAGGAACCCTGAGAGCAGGACCCAGTGATTCTAGGTTAAGTACTCCTACAGAAGGGTTCTGAAGCCCTCCCTCATTTGGAAACTTCCTGCTCTGGTAAATTCCATTTTTCTTTCGTCAGACTTAGCTAGAAGTAATGATCCCATGAGATGTTGGGTTCAGTGATTGCAGCTCTACCTAAAAATCAGACTGAAGAGATTATCGTTTGTCATAAGATTTCTATAATCATAGTTTTTTTTGAGAGAAATATGGTTTTTAAATTTTAAGACAACACTTAACATAAATGAAATAGAAGTGTTCTTCCCAGCTATTTCAAGGAGTTAAGATGGGGACCTGAGATGAAGAGCAGAGATGTGGTGATTATAGGACTGTAGATACAGAAATGCCAGAAATTGGTGGGCCAACTGGAATATGGAAGAAACGGGAAACAGGAAAGACAACAGCCTGGGCTTGATCAATTTGGCCTGAATCCAGCCCCCCCCCCAATTCTCCAAGTCTCCTCTGCTCCTGACAGCCCAGTAGCCTCTTACATTCCACCTCCCCTGACTGCAGCCCTGGCGCTACAATGCTCATTCACACTTCACTCTTGCTGACATAGTCTACCCTTCTTTCCTTGCCTAGAAAAATACCCTCTGAATGCCCTTTTACATTTCTCCACCTGTCTAAATGTCAGATGTAGCCAAAACCTACCAGCAACGGAACTTAAGGCATATTTATAAGAAAAACAAACCCAAACATGGAGAAAAACTGGCAAATTTCTATCCTGAACTTTCCAGGGCAGGCCTGATCTTAAGTAATTTTTTTCTACTTTTCCAAATAAAGGTGATTTGTTAAACATATAACTAAATGTGATTTTGTTTTTATGCATTTCTTAAAAATTTCCATAACTACACTCATAAATTGGAAAACACCCCTTGTCAGGCCACACATTTGGACTGAGGATGTGGAAAATGGGGTTCCTTTAAGGAAGAGGCTTTCCCAAGTTTCCTCATTAGCTTGTCTGTACTCCCCCATCTCCATGACAGTATGAGAGAAATATTGCCCTTCATTTCTAGTCCCTCATTCTCAGTACACTATGACACGAAGAAAGTCTTTCAGTTGGCTTGCTTATATCAAACCTTACTGCCTCAAGGAGACAGCCTTGAGTGAAAAACTAATTTCTTTTTAAAACATAGAGGCAGCTGATTTTCTCCAATCAAGAAGAGTCAGCTTAAATTCTCATAATCCTTCCTTTTTCCTTGCCTGTGTACCTCTGAATAGTAGGGGTGAGTCCTACATTTCTGAATTCAGGGCTATGACCACCCCCACCTGAAATGAACCAATGCAGATAGAATTGCAGACTCAAAGGTGGACAGGCCTTTGTAAACAATTTGTCCAATGTTTTTTTAAGTTTACTGGGAGAAAATTACAAGGGGAAGTTATTACAAAGTCCGGTTTCAGGATCCAGTCTCAGTCCAACTTTACTAGACTATCCAGCAGGCTGGGAAGTGGTACAGAGCCAAAGAACATCAGCGATTATTTCATCTGTGAATTTTATAGTACTTTCTAAACTTTGTGGTAGTATCACCCAGCCATCTTGTGAGAATGAAAAGCCTGATTTAGATGTTGCAGGGAAATCAGGTTCTGCGATTTTCCTGAGGTACTTAGTAATTTTTCTAAGCTCCGGGTCCGTGGAACACACTTTCAAGTAGCAAAATACTAAGGTCAGGAAGACAGCCTTTGTTCAGAAAAGGAAGAAATGGAAGCCTAGGAAATAAAAATAATATATTCATGTTCAAACACAGAGGCAGAGATGGCTAGCACTGAAGACTCCTGTCTTCTGAACAAATGCTCTTTCCAGAAGACCAGGCTGCCTATCATCAACAGGTCTTTAAAGCAGCATGGGTGAAATGGCACTGTTTCCAATCAAAGGCCAATTGGGAAAATGACATTTCCTGAAAGAGAAGCAGCCCTAGGTTGTCTTAGTAATGAGTGGGCACACTGGCAGGGAAAAGACAAAGCGGTGGGGGCAGGGATAAAATTTATGTCTCACTTTAATTGAAGAAATGAGCCAAAGCCTCCTTACAAAGAGCCCAGGGCAGGAGAAGAATTATGGTCACCCAATGTCCTCTACGTCATCTAGGGGAGGGAGAAACTGAAACATACCCACAGACACACACAGCCCGAAAGCCTTGTAGAAACATTGTGATGGATTTGCTGCAAGAAGCTGAAAGCACCTGAAAGAGTGTTGGAGTAATGTGGTGAAGACTACAAGATATAAGCATTTGTAACAGTAAAGCATTAATGATGAGAAATGAGCTACTGAAATTAGCTAAATGAATTACTTTGACTAGAATAAATCTTTAATGGTTCCCTTCAAGTACAAGCTTCATTCAGGAGGTGAAACTTGAGCTGAGGCTTAAAGAAGTTAAAGTTTGTTAGGCAAAGGGTGAGGTGGGATATTTTGGACACAGAGGCCAGTATGAGCAGAGACAAAGAAGTTTGATCTATTTTTAATGTGTTTGGGGATCAGAAAGGGCCTTCAGTCGGGTAGAGCAGCCTGCAGTATGCAGTGGTGTAGAGTGAGTAGTTGGAGACCATGTTACAAAAGTCAAGTGGGATTCGTTCCCTTGAAAAAATAGGCATTTTTTTTTTTTTGCTAGATCCCATGCTATGCCCTAGTGGTTAAATAAACATGGTTACACACAGCATAGAACTCCAAACGTTTTAAAGTCAATTTTAATTGTGGTACCTTGTGCCAAATGCTGTGACACAATGAAGCTTAACATGGCTGATGAATCACATAGGATACGCACATCACACAGGATACCAAAAGAGGTAACAAGGTAGCTGAAACCCAAAGATGTCTAAGTTAGCTGGAGCAAAGAACATATTCTACGTGAAGGGAAAGGAATATATGAAGCCCCTGAGAAAAATGTGCTCAATGTTGGAGCAACTGAAAGAAGTCTAGTATGGCTCAAATGGACAGCAAGACAGAGGAAAGGTGGTGAGAGAGGGCATCAAGAAGGCAGAGAATGGCCAGACCATATGGGGCCTGTTAGCTAATATAAGGAATTTGTATCCCCCACCCTGAAAAACAGTTAGGGGGTCATTAAAGAGTTTTAAGTAGGAGAATGAGATGAACAGACTAAAGTGTAGTTTAAAAAATCATCCTGTTGCTGCCACTTGGAGGTTGGGCCTGAGAAGCAAAAACGGTTAGAAGAAAAAGTGGGGAAGACCCTAGGACTCATTGGCACAGGAGACAACTTCCTGAACAGAACGCCAACAGCACAGGCTCTAAGATCAACAATCAATAAACAGGATCTCAAGAAACTGAAAAGCTTCTGTAAAGCAAAGGACAATGTCATCAGAACAAAACCACAGCCTGTAGGCTGGGAAACGATCTTCACCAACCCTATATCTGATAGAGGGCTAATATCCAATATATATAAAGAACTCAAGAAGTTAAAAAGCAACAAATCTTCTAACCAAGGACCATGTATGATTATAACCCAGAACCCCTGCTTGAATGTAGCAAATGGTAGCTCAATATCCAAGTGGGTACCAATATCCAAGGGGAACAGGGACTATTTTGGACATGAACTCAATGGCTGGCTCTTCGACACACACCCCCGCCCCCAAGGGAGGAGCAGCCTTGCTAGGCCACAGAAGAGGACATTGCAGCCATTCCTGAAGAGATCTGATAAGCTAGAGTTAGATGGAAGGGAAGGAGGTCCTCCCCCATCAGTAGACTTGGAAAGGCGCAGGGAGGAGATGAGGGAGGGATGGGGGAGATAGGGAGGGAATGCGGGAGGGGGCTATGGCTGGG
>CM053742.1:51340871-51389818 GCA_028658305.1 Pachyuromys duprasi
AAAGTACATAACCTGTGATTAATATAAAATAAAAATGTTAAAAAAATAAAAAAATAAAAAAGCAACAAATCAAGTAATCCAATTAAAAAACAGGGTATGGAGCTAGAAAAAGGACCCTCTGTAGAGGATTGTAGAATGGCAGAAAAACACTTAAAGAAATGCTCAATGTCCTTAGCCATCAGGGAGATGCAAATCATAACGACCCTGTGATTTCACCTTACACCTGTCAGAATGGCTAAGATCAAAAACTCAAGTGACAACACATGCTGGAGAGGTTGTGGAGAAAGGGGAACCCTCCTCCATTGCTGGTGGGAATGAAAACTGGTACAACCACTCTGGAAATCAATTTGGTACTTTCTTAGACAATTAGGAATAGTGATTCCTCAAGACCCAGCTATACCACTCTTAGGCATGTATCTAAAAGATGCTCACGTACACAGCAAGGACATTTGCTCAACCATGTTCATAGCAGCTTTATTCGTAATAGCCAGAACCTGGAAACAACCCAGATGTCCCTCATATGAAGAACGGATACAGTAATTATGGTACTTTTACACAATGGAATACTACTCAGCAATTAAAAATGAGGAAATCATGAAATTCGCACGCAAATGGTGGGACCTGGAAATGATAATCCTGAGTGAGGTATCCCCAAAGCAGAAAGAAACACATGGTATATATTCACTTACATCGACCTATAGGATAGGATGGACATGCTGAAATCTATACACCTAGAGAAGATAAGCAAGAAGGAGGACCCAGGGTGGGATGATCAATTCTCGCTTAGATGGAAAAACAGGATGGACATTGAATGTAGGAGAAAACTAGCAACAGGACAGGAGCCTACCACAGATGGCCTCTGAAAGACTCTAACTAGCAATGTATCAAAGCAGATATTAATACTCACAACCAAGCCTTTGGCAGAGTGCAGGGAATCATATGAGAGAAGGGGGAGTTAGTAAGACTTGGTGAGGACAAGAGCTCCACAAAGACCAAATAGATCAGGGCACAGGGGTCTTTTATGAGACTGCTTCTCCAACCAAGGACCATGTAAGGATCTAACCTAGAACCCCTGCTCGGATGTGGCCCATGGTACCGTAGTAAGGGGAACAGGGACTATTTCTGGCATGAACTCAATGGCTGGCTCTTCAACTCCCCCCACCCCCCGAGGGAGGAGCAGCCTAGCTAGATCCCAGAAGGAGACATTGCGGCCAGCCCTGTAGAGACATGATAAGCTAGAGTCAGATGGAAGGGGAGGAGGTCCTCCCCTATCAGTGGACTTGGAGGGGGCCAGGGAGGAGATGAGGGAGGGATGGGGAGAGTGGGAGAGAATGAAGGAGGGGGCTACAGCTGGGATATAAAGTTCATAACCTGTGATTAATATAAAAATAATAAATTACTTAAAAAAAGAACACCAGACAAGTTCATTGGACCCTGATGTCATGATCTAGATGATACATTATGTCAACTTAGACAAGAGTAGTGGTCATATACACAAAAGGAGATGAAGTCATAGAGATATTGAAGAGGTAGAATCAACAGGACTTGATGAAGAACAAAATCTGAGGGGGGACTAGGGAGGAAAGTTTTGCATTCTGGCTAGAAGAAGTAAATTATGACAAGAGGAACTCTGAGCCATTCTGAAGGACACTAGGACATCTAGGGGCTTCCTTCTGGGTAGAGGCAGGCTTCCGAAGAATTAAGGTTGAGGACAATTAAGGAACATGGATTGGGGAGTCTTGTTCCCACCTAAGAGTCTGACTCTTTTAGAGTGGAATCCAGTTTCATGGGCTCAAGCTCCATTACAGCTGGGCTGGACAAGTATGTGTGGCTATGAATTACCCAGGGGCTCTTCCCTGCTAAGCCAGGTGTAGTGCCCCACACCCCTTATGCCGTAGCCAGAACTAACGTCAACAAAGCTGGTGGGTGAAATTATTTTCATGCTTTCATATGAGAAACAGGCTTAGAGAGGTGTAGTGGCCTGCCAATAGTCACATGTCCAGGAAAAGACAATTGAATACCCTTTCCATTAGGCTGTGAACACTTCGCATAATTTTAATGAGACACCACCTCTACCCTAACTCCTAGCCAATGATTGCCATAAAATCAAAGTTTAGAATCTTCTCTAGCTGTAATGACAAAAAAAGTTACAAGATTTGAGGCTACCAACTCTTTTTTGTGTTGTCACCTAGTAAGGTAGCCAATACTGGAATGGAAAGACCAACAAAGAAGATGTGGATATTAAGGAAAGATGATACTAAACAAGAGGCTTCTTGTTTCTAGAAACCCAAAGCTAATAAGAAAAGGCAAAGAAATGCTCCCAAAAGCTTAAGACAAGGCTCATCTCCAAGAGGGTTGGAACTCAAATATATGGAGCCCAAAGGAGTTTGAAGAAATAATTTAATTAGAACTGTGGCTTGTAGGCCTCATACTTTCTAGGTTTCTTTTCCTCTTTTAACACATTTTTTTTTCTGTCTTAAAAAATATGTAAACAGGGCTCATTGGGGCAAGCTGGTAATCCTAGTGCTTGGGGAGGCAGAGGCAGGAGGATCTCTGTGAGTTCAAGGCCAGCGTAGTATGCACAGCAATCCAGGACAGCCAAGGCTACACAGAGAAACCGCATGTCGAAAAAAAGTCAGCTTTCAGGGCTGAAGAGATAGCTCAGTGTTTTAGGAGTGCTTTGCTGCACTTCCAGGAAACCTGAGTCTAGTTCCTAGCTACCAACCTAGCTCCTAGTTCCTAGCTCACAACCGCCTGTAACTCCAGCTTCAGGTGATCAGATTGCCAGTGCCCATATACATGAGAACACACAGACACACAGACACACAGACATGCTTATAAGTAAAAACAAGATAGAATATTTTATAAGAATAATTAAAATGTCAGCTGTTGTTCTTAGCACAAAAAAGATAATTATGTGAGGAAATGAATATTTAGTTTGACTTTGAGATTCCATTTTGTATATATTATACATCACACACACAGATTCCTATTTGAAGTTATGCAGATTTTATCATAATTGAATTTCTTCAAAGTTGTCTAAAATCATAGCCTGAGGTCAATGTTTTGGGGGAGTTTTTTCTCTCTCTCGAGACCTGTTTCTCCCTGTCTTAAATTTTCCTTAGTGTTCCTTCTAAGTCTCCAGGCTATGGAGAGGATAAAAAATACTCTCTGATTAGCCTCCTTCAAATTGGCCTATATTCTCAGCCTACAGAGTTCTATGTCCCTTACTTACACACAGTGTTTATTCTTAGTCTATTTTGTGTGTGTTCGTGGAACAAGCCTGTTCAGAGGTGAATGCTGTCAATGCGAAGAGAGAAGGTGTGAACAGCTTTTTCCAGCTCTGTAAGTTATAAGGAGCTCTGTGCTGGTCCTGCAATAGCATAGCTTTGTAGACTTGAGGCAAGTCTGTGCTTCCTCTGAAATGTTCTTTCACTGCAGGCACAAACACACAGTAAACTGTGATCCAAAAAAAAAAAAAACTGTCCACCCGTGAATGGAGCTTTGTAAGCATGTTAATGTATAACACTTTAGAAGGCTGGGGACAGAGCATGTTTACTTTTCCAACAGGAACCACATCAGGGGTGTCAGATGCCAAGAATCCCAAGGATCCTGTGTTCATACACTTTGAATATGTAGTCAAACTTTGTCATCCAGACGAGAAGGCTAGTGTTTTCTACCATCTTCCCTGCCAAGCATCTTTCTCTTTATTATTTTTTCCCTGTGAGACCCACATTTGGGAAGATTTCTAACTGCTAAAGCTATATTTATTACAAAATAATTCACTTTTGCCGCATCCGACTCACTCCGCTTCTACTCCACGTGAAATAACCGCGCAGAGCTTATACAATTTCACTCAAAAGGAGCGAAACATGATATTTTACTGAGCTTTCCATGGCTTTGTCTTAGCCGAGTGTATGATTCCTATTAGATTTCCTGAGCAGTGAGAAACAGCTTGAGGGCACTACTTACTACCTTCAGAGACACAAGACTTGAGGGCTGCCAACACACCGTGACAACAAATTGAAAGGATGACTCTCAGCTAAAGAAACTGCAAAGATCAGAAACCACAGCAACGGCAGACTCAGCTGAGGTCTTTCTGCTTCATTTCACTGAAATTTCAGAATATTGAGTTCTTCTTTCCTATGTGTATGTCATAGGGAAAAAGAGAACTCCCCAAAGAAAAATAACTTGTGTTTCCTAGGCACATATGAACTGCTTCCTACGGCTACGGGGAGAGTCTCAAATGTGAGGATCTGCCTCATTCTCAGACCTCACTGTCCCCAAATCTAAGCCATCTACCCTCTAGATCATGTATAAGTCAGAAGTTGTCTAGAAGTTCATCTAAGGCAAACACTGCTTAATCACACCAAATCCAAAAGAACATACATTGACTTCTGTCTGTGCCACTATACTAGCAGGGTTTGAGGCAAGGAATCCCATCTGATTTTTCTCTGTAGCTGGATACAATCAAACAGCACAGTGTGGTGTCTGGCATCAACTAAATCTAGTGGAATGACTCACAGTGACTTCTAGGCAAGATGAATAATTCAATTACTAGGAATAGAAACTAGATTGTGAACTCCTTAGTAGAAGAGTGTATTATACACTTCTGTTTCATTCAGTGCTTGACACACTGTGGCCACTCAAGTGTTTGAATGAATGAATGGTGCAGTGTATTTCTGAAGAGCTGGAGGACAGTTATTACAGGAACATAAGTTATGAATCACAGGTAGAAGAACTTTCTTACCATTTCTTTTTTATCAGTTGTCCCCCAGTCCTGCTCTGTCATTGACTACTAATTGATCACCACATGCGCTTCTGGGAAACTCAATAGAACTTCCTTTTCTTTCCCCTGACTTCATCACTCTCTCACATTACTATTGTTTACATACATAAAGCCACACACACTAGTTTGATAAGAAAGAACATGGGTCAGAACCTTAGTGCAATCTCGTAGAAAGGTTGCTGATCCTTGCTCTAAAAGCAGCTCAGAGGGGACTGAAAATGAATGCAGCCTAGACATGTCTCTCTCCTTGTGGTGTCACTGGATGTAATTTAAGCAGAGACATTTTTGCAGTTGTTACACCCAGGCAAATGTGGGGAATGAAACAGTTGTCTGTGACTGATTTAAACTGTGGTTTTTGACAACTGTGCCCCTGACTGAAGTGTCCCACCTGTTAATTTTAGTGTCCAAGGGAGCTGTGAAATGAGCTCTGAGAAGCAGCAGGATCAGTTCTGTTGGGTCCTTTACAGCATGGGAAGATTTTCTACTCCCAAATCAAATTGGAAATTTTCTGTACATAGAAGTGCTGTTTAATCAAGAGAGCTCTTTCTGGAAGTACCCTGTAATGAAGGGACAAGGAGGGCAAAATATGGAGTGGTGGTAAAGCAGGTGGAGTTAGGAGAAACCTCTTCAAATTGTTCATAAATAAGAAAGGCTATACCTATGCGAGGGTCACCAAAAGTTTTGCCCTCTCAGATTTCCACCCCCCTACCCTCCTATTCACCATATCTTTACCATCTCCAAAACTTCAAGTCTATATTCAGCCCCTGCTTCCGGCAAAGGCATCACAGACAGCCATTTCAGATTTCAGCAGTATCAGGATAGGAACAACCATTACCATTTACTGTGGCTTTGTCTCTTGATGGGTAGAAGAAGAAAAGGAACAAATGCTGAGAGAAAAAGATTTTTTTTTTCTTGTGGAAGGTTGTCTTTAAGAAATATCTGGCCAGTGACAAGAAGCAAGGGCTCAGTGTACAGAAGGACAAAATGGAGCAGGAGAATTAGGAAGAGGTGAGGGCAATAAGTACAGAGGAAAGAACTCAAAGCACATAGTTTTGCCTTCGGTGGCTTCAGCTTACCATGTCTATTTCAGAGGAACCGAACTGAAGCATTTGAATTCTGCCCCCTACCCCAAGTGGCAGGATTCCTAGATGCCTAGCCAACGAATCTATGGCTGTCTTTACAGCTATATTTGGCCAAAAAGGCTCCTGTTTCCACATACCAGCTTGCAGAACTCATGTAAACTTGCTCTACATTTAGGTCCTCCCATCGGATTGTTTGCCAGCATGGACTCAGAAACCCACTCCAAACAATACAACATTTTTTAATGAATTCAAACCATAAAGTTCTACAGACGTCCTTTCCATGTGCCTGGAGTGCTCTTTTTCTCCCAAAGGCCCTATACCCTTCCAGTCCCAGTTTAAGAGTTATCTAGTCCAAAAGGGAAATCCACGGCAAGTAAGGAAACTCGCCACACTATTGACCATATTAATCTCAAAAGCACTTGTGGATGCCCTTTAATTGTGGGTATCTATGCTCATATGGATAGGATGTCTCAAGAATTAAAACCTCTCAATAAGGACAAATGGAATGCATGAAAGAAGAAAGTGCCAGATTGATTTCCAAAGTGGGTGTACAAGTTTACATTCCCACCAGCAATGGAGGAGGGTTCCCCTTTCTCCACATCCTCTCCAGCATGTATTGTCACTTGAGTTTTTGATCTTAGCCATTCTGATGGGTATAAGGTGAAATCTCAGTGTCATTTTGATTTTCATTTCCCTGATGACTAAGGATGTTGATCATATCTTTAAGTATTTCTCTGCCATTCAATATTCCTCTGTTGAGAATTCTCTGTTTAGCTCTATACCCCATTTTTAATTGTATTACGTGGTTTATTGGTATTTACCTTCTTGAGTTCTTTATATATTCTGGATATTAGCCCTCTGTCAGATGTAGGGTTGGGGAAGATCTTTTTCCAGTCTGCAGGATGCTGTTTTGTCCTGTTGATAGTCTTCTTTGCCTTACAGAAGCTTTTCAGTTTCGTGAGGTCCAATTTTATTAACCTTTGATCTTGAAGCCAGTGCTGTGTTCTGTTCAGGAAGTTGTCTCCTGTGCCAATGAGTTCAAGGCTCTTCCCCACTTTTTTTTTCTAACAGATTTAGTGTATGTGGTTTTATGTTGGGATCTTTGATTTACTTGGACAGCGTGACAAATATGGTTCTATTTGCATTTTTCTACATGTAGACATCTAATTAGACGAGCACCATTTGTTGAAGATGCTATCTTTTTTCCATTGTTTTGGTTTCTTTGTCAAAAATAAAGTATCTGTAGGTGTGTGAGTTTATTTCTGGATCTTTCATTCGATTCCATCAGTAGACTAGGGGAGGGACATTGTGGGGGAAGAGGAGGGAGGATGAGACTAGGAGGAGATGAGGAAAGGGTCTACAGCTAGGATATAAGGTGAATAAATTGTAATAAATAATAATAATAAAGAAAAAATGGAAAAAAGAAAGAAAAAGAAAGTTTGCTTTGAAGGCCTAGATATCACAAACCCAGGCCCAGGTAAACATGGAAGCATGAAGTTTAGCTCTGCCTTAAAGAGATCAAGCTTATCAAGGTGACAACTAAGCTAGACAGCACTGAAGAAACCCATTACCTGTTATGGAAGTGCAATTGCAGTAATCTTAATCAAAAGTGCTAAAGGAGTGTTGTCTTCTTCTGTTTAGATTATCAGATCAGTTGATACAGAGGTAGCTATTCACCCAGTGATTCTCCCAGAAGTCTAAAGATGTCATCACATTTGTAATCTTTTATCTTTGTTCTTTCCTGAAAGAAGTTAAATTGAGCAAGAGCTCAGAGTGGGAGCTAACACACGATGTATAATACCAGGTAGACATCAAGTCTATACTGGTTTATTCATAGTGTCTCATCTTTTCCAACTCCTATCCTTTCACTGCTTTTCCTCCACCAGTGATCTACCTTTTTATGTACCTTTCACACAGTCACCCTTAATTCTACTCTGAAGTGAACTGTATAAAATGAGATTATTATACTTGTTTTTTCATTGCTCCCAAGCAGAACAGAAGCAATCCAAGAGCAAAGAATCATCATCCCTTCTCTCTTTTCCATGTTTTCTTGAGGACCAGGAAGAAATTTTACATGTGTTAGGGTCATTCCTTCAATCTTGAACAGTGGAGCTACAAAGATGAATGTGACATACTCCCTGCCATGGAAATGAAGACGAAAATCAAATAAAGGTGTGGCCTTGGTGGAGAAAGTGAGTCATTTCAAAACAAAAATTGAAGGCAATCTTCCTGATTAAAATGTGAGCTCTCAGCTGCTGCTCTGACCACCTATCATCCACTACCAGCACACACAACCATCATGGTCTCTAACCCAATCCCAATGTTTTTTCTTGTATAGTTGCCTTGGTCATCATGTTTTTTTTATAGCAAAAGAAAAGTAATTAATACACAAGTATAGGCCTTTGTGCATGTTAACTGAACATTATAATGCTGAGATACAGCCCTACACTCTCAGGTTTACTCTGTTTGACATTTATTCCCCTTCTTGAATTTATAAGTTTATGTCTTGAAATATATATGTGTATATATATATATATATATATATATATATATATATATATATATATATATTCCAGTTACTGTAGTTTTCCTTTGGTTAAGTTACATCTTTTGTTTCTTGGGTAAGATTTTCCATTATAAATTTTTTTTTCTTCTTATTGAAAAAAATATGGTTTCTTACCTAGTATGTACTGATTAGGGTTTCCCCTTCCTCTACTCCTGAATCGTCTTGACCTCTCTGCCATCCCCTTTCTGTCTCTCACTAGAAAACAAATAGGTTTCTAATGAATAGTCATAAAGTATAATATAATATAATATATAATACAATAAATATTATAATAATATAATATAATAATATAGTATAATATAATATAATTCAATGAGAAAACAAAAACAAACAAACAAAAGGAAAAGAGCTCAAGAGAAGGCACAATTTAAAGATTCAGTCCTTCATACACTCAGGACTCCCATAAAAACACTGACCTGGAACCCATAATATATACACAACGGACTTGTAGGGCAAAAGGAGAAATAAATAAATAAATAAATAATATTATATATAATTATAATACATTATATAATTTATAAAATTCTACCTTATTTTTATTTATATATATTTATATATTATGTATCATATATTTTATATATTATTTTATACATAAATATATATAAATTTATAGAGCAATAATATATATTATTCTCTAAATATATAATATAGAAAACTATTATATATATATATATGTGTGTATATATATATATATATATATATGTGGTAGAACTTTTTTTAAGATAAAAAACCTGACACAAAATGGAGACAAAAGGCCTCCAAAGAAACCAGTGAGTTCCTTTCCTGCTGGCTATCTAGTGCTAGGCTTGTTGTTCACTCTTAAGTATAGTTTGTTTCTCCATGAGACCCCTTGGAGAAAACTGTTTTGTTCTTTCCTTTTCCTTTCCTTTCCTTCCCTTCCCTTTCCTCTCCTCTCCTTTCTCTTTCTTTTCTTCTTTCTTTCTTTCTTTCTTTCTTTCTTTCTTTCTTTCTTTCTTTCTCTCTTTCTTTGTTTCTTTCTTTCTTTTTTCCGAGACAGGGTTTCTCTGTGTAACCCTGGCTATCCTTGACTCACTTTGTAGACCAAGCTGGCATTGAACTCAAAGAGATACACCTGCCTTTGCCTCCTGAGTGCTGGGATTAAAGGTGTGTGCCACTCCCATCTGGCAGAAAACTAAATTTTCATTTGCAAGTGATTATCAATTGGAGATAGGGTTAAGAATGGGACATGTGTCCATTTCTTCTGCACTCAGCCCCATCTGGTGCATACTCATGCAGGCCCTGTGCATGCTGCCACATTCTCTGTCAGTTCATATGTACATCACTCTTATTTAGAAAGCCTGGGTTGGTTATTGCATATTACAAACTGTTAGACTCATCGTCCATCATGTTGTTTACTGTCTTTGCAGCTGCGTGGAAGCAGAGGCTCAGCTCTCTTTTGCGGGACTCTAGTGGGAACATTGTAATCCTGAGCGTATATACAGGTAGGGCATACATACTCCAAACCCAGCCTCATGGAACCCCGCATGAGTAGCATGCATTTATTGCACAGATAGTCAGTTGCAATAGGGTGGGTATTGCCATAAACTGCTTTCTATTGTTAGCTTATCCTTTTTGGAGTTGTGTGGCTACAGGGAAAAGTCTTTCTCTGGAACATTTTTATTCTGTCTACGGAAAGTTCCAGATTGGAGGCTTCTATAGAATCTTGTCTGAGATAGATGTGTCTCTTAAAACAAACTCAGAAAATTTACAATGTTGCAACCCCTCAAGTCCTTGGGTGCTTTGGTTGCTTGCTTTTCTTCCAACCCTTCAGTCTTCCTGTAATCACTACTGACGTCATGCTTAGAGATTTTTAGTTTTCAGAGAATTGACCTGAGCTAGGAATGTGGTAGCAGTCTCATTTGTCTATCACAAGGGATTTTGTTCTTGGAAAAAAAAATCATACAATATATTTTGCACAAGCTTTTGCCCACTTCAACTCCTCCCAGACCAGACATGCAACTCCATGCCCTTTCATTTTTTTTCTTTCTCTCTCTTTAAAAACAAAGGCAAAAAGAAAAAGAAAAACCACAAGAAAAACCACAAGAAACACACACACACACACACACACACACAATAAATCAGAAACCATAACATACAAGCAAAGACCAAAAGACACAACAACCAAAAACCAAAACCAAAACAAAACCAAATTAAAAAAACACAACAATATGAGACAAAAATGCCATTGATTTCATTTTGTGTTAGCCTTCTACTACTGGGTATTGGGCCTACCTTGAAGAGTGGTTAATATACTCACTAAGACTCTATCGGAGAAAAGTAATTTTTTCTTTGCAACTGGGTGTCAATTGCAAATAACTTCTTGGCTGGAGGCTATGGCCATGTCTCTATATGTTTTTCTTTTGAAAGTCAATGAGCTATAATGTCACTCCTATCCTTAAGTCATTGCTGTGCTGAAAGTTGGTTTCGAACTGGTTACCTTCATCTTTAAAAACCACCCTCTAACAGTCACTGTAAAATTGAGATCCAGAGCCAAACATTAGACAGAGATCAGGAAGTCATATGGTAGAGGTGAGGTAATGATTGAGGGATCGGAGGGGTGAAGGACTCCACAAGAAGACCTACAGAGTTGACTAACCTGGGCCCGTGGGGGCTCATAGACACTGAACTACTAACCAAAGACCACACATGGACTAGTCCTCAGTCCCCTGCACATATGTAGCAGATGTGCAGCTTGGTCTTCATGTGGATCCCTCATCACTTCGAGTGGGGGCCCTCTCTGACTCTAAGGCCTGCCTTTGGGTCCCATCCCCTTAACTGTGCTGCCTTGTCTGGTCTCAGTGGGCGAGGATGTGCCTAGTCTTGCAGTGACTTAATGTGTCAGGGTGGGTTGGTACCCATGGGGAACTTCCCCCTTTTCTGAGTTGAAAAGAGGTGAGAATGGAGGAAGGATGTGAGGAAGCGGGGAGGAAAGGAGGGGGTGGCTGCAATCAGGATATTAAATTAAATTAAAAATTGAAAAGACATTTTTGAGATTTTAAAAAAGTATTTCCTTTTTTATTCACTTTACATCATGGTTGTAGCTTCACCCACCTCACCTTCCAGTCTCACTTCCACCCTTCCCCCTCCCCCTTATTCCTCAGAAAAGTGGATCTCCTCTTCTGACCATCCCAGCACATCAAGCCACATCAGGACTGAGCATGTTTTCTTCTCCTGTGGCCTAGCAAGTCATTTTATGTGCATGAGTAATTTGGCTGTGTGCACATTTGTGAACTGCTTATGTGTAGTGCCTCTGGGGGCTAGAAGAGTTTATCAGATTCTATGAGTCTGGGTACAGACAATTGTTAGCTGCCTCCACATAGGTACTGGGAACCAAACCCAAGTTCTCTGAAAGAAGAGCCAGGGCTCTTTAAACTAAACTAGACTAGACTAAACTAAACTAAACTGCCAGTGCTCAAAAATCTGCATAGATTCCCAGCACTGTGACTGCATAGTGAATAGGCCTCAAAGGGCCACATTGGCCTGAGAAAGAGGAAATGGCCTACTTTCTAGATGTTGTAGCAGTAGGGATTTATGGTAAATGTTATCTGAGGGCAAGACCCGTACAGTCATATAGAACTCTGTACTTCAGGGAGCTGTGCCTGGTTTAATGTTCTCTGTTTGCAATTTTACATTCTCACTTATTTTGAAAAGGAGTCCCCACACTTTCTTTTTGCAAAGAGCCCAACCAATTCTATATGACCAGTTCTGGCTGGAACCTATTGGAACCTGTAACCACATCTCTCGACAATAGTTTATTCTCCTAGCATAAAGAAGACGGATCTGTAAAGTTACAGCCCGAAGTGGAAGGCCCCCAAGCATGAAATCTGCTGCTTCGAATTTCACATCACATTTCCATTCCCCTGCATTCAGCCAGGATCAACGACCTGTGCCACTTCCTAGGGAATGGTCTCTTTAAGCTGAAAGTCTTATTACTGTGTCTCTAAGTCATAGATTAAATGCTTAAAAATGACCAGCATGTTATACCTATACCTTTTGAAAAAGATGCTCATTAAATGAGAGAGCAT
The DNA here is from genome assembly GCA_028658305.1 of Pachyuromys duprasi. Lineage (NCBI taxonomy): Eukaryota > Metazoa > Chordata > Mammalia > Rodentia > Muridae > Pachyuromys > Pachyuromys duprasi. Next base: position 51,353,355 of record CM053742.1, read on the forward strand.
ACATATGAATTTTGGGTCAACCTTCTCACTACATATTTTCTATTTTATAAAAATAAAGGAGAGAGAATAATTGCATGTTCATTTCTAGTTGTAAGAAACTGCACCAAGATCCCATTTATTCTTTCTTTGGCTTTCCCCTGTAGTAACATTCTATAAAATTCTACTATGATAGCACAGTGACCTTGACAGACTATTGAGATTTCTCATTTTATTTATACAAAAGTTTGTACATACATTTGGAGCTAGACATTGTTATTGCATTAAGTCCAAGCATCACCACTTAAAGCCACAGTGCCGGTCCAAGCCATCATCTGGACTAACTTTGTGGTATTTCCCTGTTATATTGACACCCACCATCCCCTGCAGTACTCATCTTTAACCCTTGGAAAATATTAATCTAGTCTCTACTTCTAAAACTAGGGGTGTTTTCAATTGAGTCTATTACAAACATTACCTATATTTTTGAAAAATCCATTCTTATTAATTCATACTTAAGTGATTAGTAAAGAAGAATTATTTTTGAAAGCCTTTGAATCATCTATCAGTTGATGGTTATTATTTTAAGTTTAGAGGCATCATGTCCTGAGGAAAACAATGAGGCTTTGGAATTTGACGTGTTTTTTTTTTAAAGCAATACTCTACTCTTTCCTTCCTGTATGTCTGGAGGCTATTTATTTAACACACACACACACACACACCAGAAAAAACAATACTTCTGCCATAGAGTTGTTTTATGAAGATGAAATGAGATTCCACAGCGAAGGTTTCCAGTGCTTTGGGGTTTTTGAAATCATAGTCCTTTTTTTTTCTTGGCACCAACTGAGGAATAGGAAAAAAAAAATTAGGATAGTGAAAAGTCAGAATTCTAGAGTTTTAAATGAAGTCTTCATACTCCCAAATATTTGTGAAAGGAGAGGGAGGACAAGAATGGCTTATAATTAGTTTAATAAGCCTCCCAATGAAGTCTAGGAGAGAACTGGAAAAATGTCTTTTAAGTCTCACAAGACCTTTCCCTCCCCCACCCCTCCCCCAACATAGAGGTAGCTTAATTAGATTAGCAACTTTTCTTTTTCAAAATCTTCTTGTAACAAAGTATAGTCTTTCTTTCCCCATTTTTTTTACATCAGGAATCAGTGGAAGCTAGATGAATGACATTTTACTAAGAGGAAAAAGAGCTTGTTTCCCCTTATGTGGAAAGTTTTCGTAATTCTTTGTTTCTAATATGACTATTTTTATTTTGCCCCCAAGATTAATAGCAACTCAAAGTTACCTCCTTCTGTTTCTTCTTAATTCTGTAAGTTCGCAAAGACCTTAGTACGGTTGTATAACTTTGACAGGCTCCTGTCATTTGCTCCTAGATCAGAAGATTACTCTACTTGAGATGTTCTCTCCCTTTCTCTCTTTCTCCCTCCCTCTCTCTTTCCTTCTCTCTTTCCCTCTTCTTCCCTCCCTCTCTCACTGTCTGTCTACTCCCACTCTTTGTGTGTGTTTGTGTGTACACATGTGATGGACCCATCTCAAGTTTCTTGCTAAGTTGCTGCTCATTTCCCTATGAGTGTCTTTAGAAAACTTTGCCAAGTATTTGCTGCATACTATCTTGGTCCATCCTCCCGTGTTCCACAGTATAGGCAGTACAGAAGTACACAGTTCTGAGCTTTTGCCCTCAAGAGCTTTTGATGTCTTATGGAACCAAACTGTATGTATACAGGAAACATTAGAAAATATAATTGTATACTTTACTAGTGACAGAACCCAGGGTATTTCATGCACCAAAAGTATGTGTTCTGCCATTGAGCCATAGCCATATTACTAACCTTCATGGACTTCTTTTACATGTAAAAGTTTTGTTTTTATTTCCTTTTAGTATGTATGTGTACATGTTGTAGATGTACATGTTGGTATGAATGTGTGTACACGTATTGTGGGGGTGTGCATGTGTATATGGAGGCCAGAAGCTGATGATGGTGAGTATCTTCCACTATGACTATCCACTTATCCACCCTGTTTTTTGAGACTCACTCACCCTGTAACTCATTGATTCATCTAGATTGGCTAGCCAATGAGCTCCAAGGATTCATCTGCCTCTGTTCCCACAATGCTGGGATTATACATACTCAGTGCCGTTCATGGATTTTTGTGTGTGTTCTGGGAATACAAACTCAAATCCTCATGCTTTAGTAGCAGGTACTTTACCAACTTAGTCATGTGTCCAGTCATCATCATGCAGCCCTAGTTGACACTGATTTTTTAATGTTTTCCAAAGTGTTGGGATTGTAGGTATGTGCTATTATTCCCAGATCCACCGGAGAATAATTACGCAGGAGCCTTACAATATCACATTGAATAAAAACAAGACGATTATTCTGAGATCTTGGATGACTAGTGGAGGAAAAGGGCTTCATGGAGAAATTATGACTAAACAATCAAAGAGTAAAACCTGAGTAAAAGGAAAAGTCAGACAGAGTAATCACAGTGGGGTATCTTTAATAAAAATATAGAGGGAGGATTTACTGCTACCAGGCATCCAGCACTAAAAATGAGAACCTGGTCATTGGGTTTGCAGTTAGCTTTCACATTGCATTATTTATCCATACCATACATTGTACAGCGTTTCCTGATTTGTGCATTCTGATAATCTCAGGTTTTGATATTTTGCTATTTCTTATGATTATATCTTTGCCTCGCCTTACCTGGTTCTCAGAGCTTACTTCTCTGGAGCTGACCTTACGTTTAGGTTAGCATGTAGGCAATAACATGTAGCTGTGTTGAACATTTGACTTGGTGACACAATGCTGTCATCTACAAGTTTTATGCTCAAGAGCCATGCAAATGTATTATAAACTACATACATACATACTCACAAGGACCAATTATATGGATCAGTGAGTAATAGTTTATGCCATGAAATCCTGACAATCTGAGTCGTCATCCTCGGGTCTCACATTAAAACAAAATGAAAAAAACAAACCCACTTCCTCTCAAATCTTGCTCAGTACTACTTCTCCTATTTCAGCAATAGTCCAATACTTGTATTCCTGAAATTTTTGTCTAGCCTGGAGAAATGGAGCACAAAGACCCCGGTGGTTAATGACAAGTAGTGAGAAAACCAATCTTTGGGTTGAGGAAGGGACTTGGTGACCAAGAACTGTTGTGTGTAGGTTTGGCAAGGTCAGAGATTATCAACCACTCAACTTTTAATTTAAATCAATAGAGACAGAGATTTCTTTTGATTCACATTGAGAAACTAGAACCCTTCTGTGACAAGGCAAACAAATTACTTCCCCTTATTAAAGGACGTTCTTTTAGTTACTCAATGAAGCATATTTATATGTTAACCAGGCCAAACAGGGAAAAAATTCAATTTACCCTCTCTCAAAGTCTTGGTTGAACTCCACCCAACACTGGCATAAAGCTATTTGGTTTGGAAGCTGACAGTCCATCCTCTTTGTGGCTTCTGTTCACATTTTTACTGGATGTGGGGGATTAAAAACTCAAAGGAGGCTAGGAATACAGAGTGATAGCAAATGCCACTTCCATGCACTGCTGAACCATATTACACTTGTGGGCACTGAACCACCTCTACCGGCACACTGCAGTAAGATCAGTTTTATATTGTAGGTTGAAAAATGCCCAGGATAAAGGAAATAATTCATCTAGGCTGGAAGCTTGAGGAAGCAAAAGACAAGAGAGAAGACTAAGAGAGAATTCATCAGACTATGTAGCACTGGACAGAAAGTGACCAGCTATTGGGTCATTATATCTAAAACCTTCAACCAGTACACCCAGAGATTTCTGTCAAATTCCAGCTTAAGACAAAGGAAGGACAAAGGACCATGGTGTGTGTTTGTGTGTGTGTGTGTGTGTGTGTGTGCATGTGTGTGGCAGGAGTGGAGTGGGGTGGGTGTATAGGAACTTCAGTGAGGCCATAGACAGTGAGACACGGGTACTAGGAAAGGTGAATAGGAAAATGAGGTAAGGGTCTTTAAGAAGGAGAGAGGGAAGATAATACAGAGAGAAAGAGGGAGGTGGTGATAAATAAAACTAAGGGCATTTGCAACCACTCCTGATGAGAGCTGATACACTAGAATCAGAAGGAAGGAAAGGAAGACCTCCATTATCAGTGGACTTGGGAAGGGGCATGTGTGGAGAAAGGGGAAGGAAGATGGGATTGGGAGGGGAGGACAGAGGTATTTATGAGGGGATACAAAGTGAACAAAGTGTAATTAATAAAAATTTTAAAAACTAAGGGCATTTGAAAAAGCAGTAAGAAAAAGTTATTTATATTTGCTTAAAATACACAAATAATATATATATTTGCATGTGTGTATATAATTTAAATGAAGTTCCACCACTTGGATAGATAATATTCCCTCTAAGAGCCACAGACAATTAACAAAATCTCTAGTAGCAGGAATGGGAAACCTCCTTTCAAAGTGTTAGTTAAAACAGGGAACAGACAGGAGCCTATCACAGAGGGCCTCTGAAAGACTCTACCTTGCAGGGTATCAAAGCAGAGGGTGAAACTCATAGTCAAACTCTGGGCAGAGTGCAGGGAATCTTATGAAAGAAAGGGGAGATAGAAAGACCTGGAGGAGACAGGAGTTCCACAAGGAGAGGAAAAAAAAATCTGGGCACAGGGGTCTTTTCTGAGACTGATACTCCAAGCAAGGACCATGCATGAAGTTAAGCTAGAACACCTGCACAGATGTAGCCCATGGCAGTTCAGTGTCCAAGCGGGTTCCCTAGTAATGGGCACAGGGAATGTCTCTGACATGAACTCAGTGGCTGGCTTTTTTATCATCTCCCCTTGATGGGGAAGCAGCCTTACCAGGCCACAGAGGAAGACAATGCAGCCAGTCCTGATGAGACCTGATAAGCTAGGATCAGATGGAAGGGGAGGAGGACCTCCCTTAACAATGGACTGGGGGAGGAGCATGGGAGAAGAAGAGGGAGAGGGGATAGGATTGGGAGGGGACCAAGGAGGGGGTTATAGTTGGGATACAAAGTGAATAAACTGTAATTAATAATAAATACATAAAATTTTAAAAAGAAATAAGAGGAGTACAAAGACAATTGTTGTCTTTGTTTTCATCTCGACTTTGAAAATACACCCTATTGCTGAAGGCATCCTATATTTAAGGCATGGGATTTGGAGGAATTTGAGCTAAAAGTGACCTAGGAGCCTCCTGCCTGAGAACTAGTTCTCACAGTATATAAATATGCTATGTAAGCTGTTGCAAGGTGCAGTAGTGGCACTTATATGTTGGAGGTAACTAGCAGTCCTCTAACTGGGGTTAAAGCCCATTCAGTAGGAGGGAATTTATGCCTGATACAGTAACTCTAACTAATTTACAGTGGTTGATGAGGTCAAGACTTTAAAGGAGAATCTACTTCTGCCGTTTTTCTAAAGTGATATACTTTCTAACTACATTCGAAATACCTATCCCTATACCTACAGGTAAGTGTAGCTCTTACCTCCACATCAAAGTCACTTCCCTTAGCAGTAGATGGAAATCATTAAATAAATCCACAACTGTAGGGTGCCCAGCCCAACTTGATACATCTATAACACAATGAATATACCTAATGCTCAGGAAACATCACAGATGAGAGAGTAGAATGATTGTGAGGGCCAGAAAATAAGGACAGTTGCAGTGAGGTACTGTCTTCTATATATGATATGGAGTTTCACTCATGAAATCATAACAATGTAGTCACCTCTCAAGAAATTTACAGTGATCACACCAGTTGACATGCCAACCAAGGTGTGAAAAAGATCACAATGCACTACCACTGGATGAAAAACTACATTAAATTAATGACTGCTTAGAGAGGGATGTTCAGATTATTCTATAGCTCTAAACACTTTGTGCATGTGAACAATACAAAGAGAACTTGTCAGGATGTATTTGTATATACATACACACTAGCCTGCATGCACACACACATGCACATACACTAGTTAAAGTTGGAGAGGCCAAGAAATTGAAAGCAGAAGTTGGATAGGTAAGAGGAAGTGGTAGAAATTATTTAAATAGTACTCATGAATGAAATTCTCAAAAACAAATAAAGGTATAAAAAGTCAAATTTAAAATTTTTATTTTAATTTGTTATTCGTTTATCTTATTTATGAAATTATAACAAAATTATGACATTACTCTTTTCTCTTCCAAACCCTCCCAGATAACTCTCTCTGCTCTCCTTTAATTCACAGCCTATGTTTTAAGTAATTGCATGCATATATGTATTAGTATCTGCATATATATTCCTTAATATAATCTGCTCAGTCCAGATAATGTCACACATATGTGTGTTTTCAGGGATGATCATTTGGTACATGGCAGCCAGTTGGTGTGCTCTTCCTTGGTGAAGACCACGTTACCCACTCTCAGCTTTCCTTGGTTTCCTATAGCTCTTTTTATAGGGTTAAGGCCTCATAATTTTGCTCTAATCAACATAAAAGAAAAACCATAGCTGGTACTGGAAACCTAGCTAACTACTCAGTGCTGATGAAGTCATATTTATTGGAGGAGAATCTAAAACCACTGATTTACTAAACAACCATAATCCTTTATAACAATCTGTAAACATTTGTCTTCATACCAGCAGATAAGTGTACTCTTCACTTCTCCTCAAGGAAACTTCTTTTTGCAACAGAGACCACACCAGAAAACCACAACCAATCAAAATGCAAAGTTGTGGAGACCAGTCCCAGTGGGTTCTTTTGAAAAACACTCCTGCACCCAAGTCTCAAGGCTCATTGTGGAAGAGGGGGGCAAAATATTGTAAGAGCCAGAAGATCAGGGAATTTGATAGTAATATCAGAGGCTGCAATCATAAACTATCACCAACATGACTGCCAAAGTGTGAGCTGAGAAAGAATGACACCGATGAATATGCCAAAGAAAAGTCAGTTTTAGACGAGGAAGATGTGCCCACTTTATTTAAACAACAGAACAGAAAACTAGAAGACTAAAAACAATGAACTTTAGATCACTGGTGTTTGAAACCATATTTCTTGATGCTTAGCCTTACATCCATGCTATCTGACAAATAATGGTATCAGTAAATACCTACTGGATGAATAAATAAATCACAGTACTAAGACAGCAAGAAATAGTTTTTGAGCCTCAATTATAGTTCTACGTATGATATATGAATTAAATAGGTCATTTAATCCTCAAATTGATGCTATAAGATAGGTCTGTTATTAGTCTCATTTTGTAGAACTGGAAACCATGTATCAGAGAAACTGTGTCTTAGCAAGCAACAGAATTTGAATTAATAGTTTGTAAGGGAAGACAAGAACATCCTGGCTGTCACTTGAACGGTTGTGATATCAGTGTTCCTAATGATAAGCCAAGCAGTCTATGAAGCAGATCCAAAGTTCTTTACCATGTGCTCTCCCAAAGGGTTCATCAGCAGGCTCCTTCATTGTCCCTACAGACATACATATATCACTTTTCCTTTTCTACCAGAACATTATTTAAGATTCAGTTCAAATCTTACCTGATTGGCAAAGCCTATCTTATAGAAGGTAGCCTACCTTACTAGAAGAGCACTCTCCTACTCTGAAACTCACAGCCCTCCTAGACGATAATAATCCTTTGGTACTTGAAAACTACATAGCATTGGGTTGATGATCCAGAATGCAGAGTCAGATAGGAGAGAGTAAATTTAAATTCCAGCTCTGCCAATTTACTAGGTGTATGACCGTGGGCAAGTTAATTAATGTCTCCATCAAGGAGCATGATCTTTGAACTGGAAAGAGAATTAAAGTCCAAGATAGATGAGGAGATAATAAGAAAGTCTAAAGCTGCCTTCAATCAGTTCAGGTTTCCAGACCCAGACAAGTCACATCTGAAGCTACTGAGAAAATGTAGAGAAGTGGTCACGGTAGCAGTCATGGTAGCCTTTGAGAAACTGTGGCCTAGGGAAGAGGTGAGAAGTGCAGAAAACATAGATTAATTTTTAGTAAAAGTAGATGGTGGTATTGGGTGGTGGTGAAATATAAATCTTGGAAACTAAAGACCAGTGAGTATGGCATTGGTCCATCGCAAAAGTATAGACTGCACTATTAAGCAGGTCATTTATGAGGCCTTCAAAAGAGCGGAAATAGCCAGAGGTAAGCATGACCTTACAAAAGCAAGTCATGCCTAACTAAGCCCATTTCCTTTCTGAAAGGGTATCTACAAGGGGAGATGTCAGGAACGCCGTACCTTGGGGGATCTGAATTTCAGCAAGACTGGCTGGAAAACCTTCTACATAAAGAAAGATGGAAAAAATAGAAGCTGGATGATAGCAAAAGTTAAATGAATTGCTTCAAGTTTGAATAAGCTCTCTAAAAGTAATCAATAATAAGAATGAATGGACTCGAAGGTTGCACTTCAATAGTTTACTCTATACGGCATCTAATTCAATGCATTTATTAGAGACTAATAAGTTGTGCAAATGAAAACTTACTAGTGCAGAAACACATTCTCTTTTTATATGTACAAAAAAGAGATATACGCATACACACATCTATAGAGTACATTTCTGGTATTAAATCCAGGGCAAATTGTATCAACTTCATCAAAAAGGCATTTAAGGGTGTAATGATCAAAGTAAGTCTGAGAAAAGGAATAAATTGAAACACACAAAGAGATGGATTTTGAAGATGGATACAAACTCACTATGGAAGTTAAATATAAGTCAAATGTACAAATACACAAGCACACAACAAGAGTTCATGCAAGAAACCATAGAGGTTTGAATGAAGCTATAAGGGATAAACATTGGATTGTGCTCAAATGACAGCAAGCTCAAAACAAAAACAAAAACAAGACGAAAATGATCTAGAGACTATATCCAATGAGGCATGCTGTAAAAGGCCCAACGATGCTTACTTGAGTAAGAATGGCTTGATAAATCTTCTACATGGCTAGTGTGTAAAAGAGAAATTAGACATATTTTTGAAGATCATGTTTGTTTAATCTAAAACCAGCAATTTAACAATTAGAGAATGGCCAAATAGAGCATAAACTGCTTTATACAGGGATGGGGTTTCCAGATTATCTGGAGACTATTTCTGCACCAAGACAAAAAGGTAGATACCTCTGATGTTAATGTCCAGATTTCATGATTTCTTACTTACTTGACAATTATAGAGATTGAAAGGAGGGCTGAAGATAAGCCTAGACAGAACATCCTTCCTTGATTTCAAGGCCAAATCCTACATAAGTCACATTTGCTAAAGAAGTAGCTTACAATTGAGCCAAATTGAGTGACAGTATTTAAATTCCTAACTCTCCTGAGCTCTGGCATTTTGTATTTCTCTAACTCTAGACTGATTTCCATCTTGCACAAAAAAAGATAAAAGGAGGCATTTGTATTGCTCTAACTCTAGACTGATTTCCGTCTTGCATAAAAAGATTCAAAGGAAAATATCAAAGTAGATTCTCAGAGATTTAGTTATAGAAATTTTCATATCTGTGTCATGGAAAAAAATACATTGGTATGGAGCCAGTGAGTAGGGAAATCATATTCCTCTCCCTCCCTCTTCCACTCCCTATGTCTTTCTCACCACTCTCTCCTCCCCTGTACCTCTCTTCTTTCATTTCTTATATCTTCAAATAACAAGAATAAGAATTGGTACCGGGGTAGAGACAGAGGTGCAAAATTTTGGTGCAATGGTAATCATCACACTGGGCAGGAAATCTGTTGAACGAGAGATGGTAGCATTCAAATTTTGTGAACGTGAAGTTGAAAACAAAAATCATAAGAATCACATCTTTTCAACCGCGTCTCAATGAAAAACACAGGAAAGGCAGGCCTCTAGTGGGATTCAGCATAGCTCTTTTACAGGGGGATGAGCATGCCACCAACACTTTTTGGTTGGCCTTTCGCAACAAACAGCTATTTGCTCTCCTTTTCACCCGAAGCTGCTTGGCAGAATGTCGACAGCCCACTGTTGCTAGAAATCGGGCGTCCAGCAGCTGCCATATAATCAAACTCTGTTCACCTCTCTTCTCTCTGTTTTTTGGCCAAATGTTATTTGCCTGCTCACAAAGTGACCATTATGTTCCTGCATCCTATTAGGTGCCCTTTCATTCTCACTTGATGCCAAAGTCCTCATTGCTATCATAGAAGTTTCTATTAGGAATATGTCTGCAGCCTAGCACACCAGAACTTTGCCAATAATTTGAACACTTTTGTTCACCATGTCCTCTCTTCAGTAAAGTCCATGTCTGCAGTCCCTCCTCACCCCACCCCCGCCCACGGGAACAAGGAGTTAAAAACCTATCAGACCCATATCCATATCCTGAAAGTGCTATTTCTCCTTGAAACAGAAAGGCCTTTCAAATGTGGCTTTCTGGCTTTCCAATTTTCTGGTGGGTGGATCTGGAGTGGGCATCCCATCTGCACATCTGGCAGGGACGCCTTCCAGATTTTCCTCATGTCTCAGGATCAGTTTCTGAGAGCTGGGCGGGGCCAAGCTTCCTGAAGTTGCTGCGAGGCACCTCCCCCTGTGAGCAGTGCTTGGTACAGCCCAAATAGTTTCCAGGTTAAGAAAGCCAGAATCTTTGTTCAGCTGCACTGACTGAGCAGACTTAGTGAGGTTACCTGGCAAAGAGCAGCAGCAGCAGCAGCAGCAGCAGCAGCAGCAGCAGCAGCAGCAGCAGCAGCAGCAGCAGCAAGGCTCCTGAGATAACTCAGGTGAGTAGAGCCAGCTTCCACAAATTTATTTTAAAGTTTTATTTTCATAGATGTAACATCTAAGAGATGAAAAGGAATTTCGGCTTTAGAGTTAACAAGACTTTGCATTTAGTAATGTTATGGTTTGTCTGGATAGAATTGTGAACATGTGTATGTTAACAGCAGTTTTGAAACCTCTAAAAAATGGAATGGGGGGGGCTCAAGGCAGTGTTTTTGATGGTGTTTCAGGAAGAAGTTTCTAGAAGCAAAGTTGTGAACTTGCTGTGCATGTGCTGTTCAGAAACATTTGGTAAACGAGAGCAAACCTGAGAGGATGGTGAGGAGAGAAGCTGGATGGCTAGTCGTTCCCTCTGACCCAAAGTTATAGGCAAAGTATTCAAATTCAGGCACGGTCTTGGAGCCACATTATAACCCCTCAAAATGGGGTGCACAGGCCACGGGACTGCTACACATGAAGTAGGGGCAGCCCAGGCTATCTTAACTCCCTGTCTGCACAGCTGGGGGACCTTCCTGTCCTAGTGACAGGTTGATCTTGGCAATTCTATTATCGCCCCTGGTCCTCATTTAGTTTCCCTCAGAGTCTACCTTGGGTTTAAATTTTGAATTGCAGTCAAGCTTCCATACCCCATCCCACCATGCTACACTGTTTGTTGAGGCTTAACTGGGCTATGTGACCAGAGCTGGCTTCAGCCAGGGTCAGGAAAAGGGAGCTGCTGCACATTGCCATGGGAGCAAGTGGGTGTGAAGATTCAGAACTCAAAGTTTGCTGAAGAGCATATTGGAAAATTCAGCAAACTCTACACTTCTGCCTGTCACAGCAAAATGCATCCTGGTTTTGTATTAATGTTTTATTAAACTTCAGCAAATGCTTCATTTGCTAATCTTTGTTGTGAAATTAAGTACTCTTTATGGCATGAATGAAGACACAAAAAAATCGGGAGGGTTGCTAAATAATGCCTTCTCTGGGTGTTTCTGGGTGTGAGCATGTGTGTGCACATGTGTGTGTGTGTTTGACTGTGTGTGTGTGTGTTCACACAGGCATGCACGGACCCATGCACGTGCATTTATGTGTTCTCGTATGCGCTCATGTGCACGGCTGTGCATAAGTGTGTGTAAATACTATGAATTTAAACAGCATTCTTCATTCATTGTTAGAGTTTTTAGTGGTCCATGGAAAAGCTTAAATAGTTACACAGTCAGGAATAGGTTAAAGTACAGACTTTCTATATCCTTGAAAGTTTTCTGTCTCTAAATTAAAAGCAGAAAACAGTCTCTTTGTGACCCCCAAACAGTTTCTTTGATTAGTCTTGATTTGAAATCATATCACCTTCCATCAGCTTGCAATTCAAAAACAAGACTTTTAAATGCATTCTTGCAAAAAGAGGACAATGAGAATGCTCAAAAGAAATGTCTTGCTTATAGTTCTGTGTGCTCATGTTGTCCTTTCAATCTCAGTTCTTTCTGGTTTCAAAATATAATATTGGTGAAGGAGTGAGTAGATTCTACTTTTAGTGCCAACTCTATTCCTATGTAACCCTTGTAACGTGAAAGAAAGTTGTACTAACTGGTTTCTAAGGGTCCTCCCAGAAAAAAATTCTATAAAAATCAGAATTAGATTCTCAAAGGACTGTAAAATTAGCCTTTTAGGATAAGTCAGTCAAGAGAGCAAGTCATCCAAAAATGGGAGGTGGAATATGGAGTAAAGAATGGCAGAGGGGCCATTTTATATAGCTCTTCTAAATGTTAAAGTGTGTCTTATTTTAAGCATGTGATCATATTTTCTCTGATTTTACTAAGAAATGAGGTTTAATTTGCTAAAATTAAACATTTCCTAATACAACTGCTATATGTTAACTTATTCTTAACAATCGAAAACTACACTCAGAAACTTAATGTTATTAGCTCTTCCCAATAATACTACAAGGTGGACAGTACAGTTATCATATTCCCGTTGTGACTATGGGGAAACCAAGGGTAAAAGATGTTGTTTACAATAAGTGGTTGCATTGGGGATTTGATCCTGTATCTCCTGAGTATGTGTGTTCTTTTTATGATTTCAAATTGTCTTTTACTTTTTGACATAGTCTTTCAACACTGTAAATTTTGTGCTTTTTTCTTTCTTTGAAGAGTCTTCTCTATGGAAAACCATAGAATGGATTAGGGAAACTTTAAGGCTCCTTTCTGATCCCAGAATTCTGGCCAAAACCTTGAATCTCAACAACCACATCAAAGTTCCTTGGCAGATACGTGACCACAGACTCATGCAGACATGGAAAGCGCTGTTCTCTGTAGCATGTGGATGGTTAATGTTTATTCTTCCCATTAAATCCAAATGAATCTCCCTCACCACCTCCAGCACTGAGGATAAGATTATGTTCAGAGTAAGACAGAGTTACATCTCCTGTACTCAGTTGCACATCCTCTTCTTCTTCTTTACTTCTATTTTTGCAGAATAAAGGAGAGAAGCTAGTCAGAGACAGTATCATTCAAACAGTACTTTCTCACCTTATGCCCCTCCGGTGTACTGCCTACCTTTTCTACTCACTTGAATCCAAAGTAATTTGTGATCACACATCTGAGGTTTTGTTGTTTGTTTTTAAATCAGTTTTGCTTTAGAATTAATTTGGTATCTGTTGTAAAGCTGATCCATGTTAAAGAATATGATTTTCATTTAAGTGTCTGCCTGCTTCCTCAAAGGTTCAAGTCCAATGTGCAACTAAAGCTCTTTCTCCTAGCTGCAGCCTTGAGTTCCACTGGGCAGGCTCCCTCCATTTTCCCCTGGTAATTTCCAACTTGCCTTACAAGGAGTCTGCCCCTATCCATTGTCTTCACAGATAGTGTTCCTCACCTTTGATTTTTAGGCAGTAAGTCTGAATGCTAATAATAAGCCAGTAGTCCTGCCTAGCCACAGTTGACACTTGCTCTCAGGTGCCCACAATCATTCTTCAGAATTGTTCATACTCAAGAGGTTATCAATAGATTTGAGGGTTATCTTAAAAGCCCTTGCTTTTATCTATTATTGTTCCTCATGTGTGATCTTTAATGACTTTCTCCTCCACATTACCTCCTGGTACAGTGGAAGAGTAAAAAAAAAAAAATTGTCTCCTTATACATCTGTTCCGGTAGAAAAAAAAATTGCTCATTATAATACCAGCTTGTGCATTTATGGCCTTCCACATTTACAGAGAGCTACCAAATGTGCCCTTGGCTATAAGGGGCTTGGATTCTACCATGATCACTAAACCCTAAAAATAATAATAATAAAAAAACTTCAATATCTACCATGGCAATAAATTCTAGGCAGAGTGTCTCAAAGTTGGGCATCATGTTTATTTTGGAGTATTTCCTCATTTGAACTAAAAAAAAATTATTTTCTTAAAAAAAATCAGTGACCAAGAGATGGAGTGTGGTGTAATGGAAACCCACACACAATGCCTGGCATTTCACAGACTGAGGTTTGAATTAGTCTTGTCGGTTTCTATAGCTGCTGTTTCTCTGAGTTGCCATTTTTGAGAGTAGTAAATAAAGGGCACAGTTTGGGTCCTACAAATCATGGCTGCTGCAAAGAAAGAGCATGCAAGATAATTTGGACAATGCACATTGTAATAATTTGTCACACAGACATTGATTTTCTTCTTAAGGCATTTATCCACTCAACAAATATTTCCTGTACAATACAGAAGATGATGAACATGGTGCCTAGTAATGAGACAGTTTTAATATATATCTTGCAACATGACACTTCTATTTATTTAAAATTGGTTTACACTGTCTGAGTAGTTACAGCTGTAGTTTAAAGGTGAAGTACACATGTCTCCAGTCTCATGTTGAAAACAAAAACAAACAAACAAACAAAAACCCAAAACTGAATCACAAAGAGATCAAGGCCATAGAGCAAACGGAATACATTTGCTGGTTGTCTTGTTACCTAATCAGAAATGAGGGTCAATACTACTATGTAAGTCGAGCAGGACTTAGGAGTACAATTATACCCCAATGAAAGTTCAAACACATGTTTCTCCATGTGTCCGTATAATGTAAACATCTTCATGCAAAAGGTTTTCATTCTATAAAGAGTTGGCCCACCAATACCAGCTGTAAGTTATGTCTCTGAAATAACCGTACCTAGATTGTAGTATTGCTTGTTTTTAATTTGGTTTCTGTTTTCTCTCTGTCTCTGTCTCTCTCTCTGTCTCTCTCTCTGTCTCTCTGTCTCTCTCTCTCTCTCTCTCTCTCTCTCTCTCTCTCTCTCTCTCTGTGTGTGTGTGTGTGTGTGTGTGTGTGTGTGTAAAAACAACGTGTGGAAACCAGTTCTTCCCTTCAACCATGCGGTTCTTGTGGAATTGAACTCAGGTCATAAGACTTGGTAACAAGTGTCCTTCCCCACAAGTAATCTTGCCAGCCCTATTTTGTTGTCTTTAAATCAAACCCAATTTTGTTGAGTTGATGCTGCTTCTGTGTTTAGACAGGGTCTCTTTGTAACACATTCTTTTTGCAAGCTTTTGTGAGCCTTACTATTTGCCTGATTAGCAAAGGAGACTTTGTGAGGGCACATGGCTTCCCTGGGCAGGAAATACCCATTTATCCAGAACATTCAGGCGCTAGGAGGTTCTGGCAAACTAAATACCCTAATTTCCTCAGGCTGTCCCATATTTTCAGCCCCCAGCCTCTGGCAATCCACCAAAACTTCTAGGGAAAGCAAGAAACAGGAGAAGATTTGCTGTAACGTTGAACATACATGAAAATCAGAGTCCATTTGGAATAGGCTCTGAAAAGGACTCTGGGAAAATACCCAGGTTGACTCTGATGCTTAACTGAGAATTATTACTAATGCCACCCATGCCAGACACACTGAAACACACTACTATCTAAAACGTGGGAACAGGCTTAAATCTGGTTAGTAGAGAGCACATTAGTGTTTTGCAGTGTCTCTACAATCCTAATTTGGAAAAAAAATTGACAATAAATAAGGCTATGGAAAACGGTGGTTATGTTCACTCTCCTAATGTTTAAATTAAGAGAAAGAGCATGTTCTTTATACATATCTTGCAAATAGCCTTGTCATAAAATAACATTGAGAAATTCGATTTAAAGGCTTATGGTTTTCCAATGGGGAAAATTATTTCATCATGAGGCAGTGCACTACAATACTAAAGAGCATGCAATGACCCAATAGATTGGTATTAGGAAATAGTAAACGTTACAGTAGGGCCTGGAAGATGGCTTAGTGAGGACTAAACTTACTGGGAAAGCAGGAGGAGATGAATTAAACTCCCTAGGACTCACAGAAAATCAAGTGAAGAAGTACTATACATGTGGAGTCTCAGTGCTTCTGAGAAGGGAGATGGAGGTAGAACCCGTGGCATGTACTCCCCTACATCACAACATACACATACATGCATGCACACACACGTAGGAACACATCCACACTCACTTGCACATGCACACACCCAAACAGTGCTGATGTAGCCAATTTGGGCATTTGCATTTATGGTTTTGTTTCTGAAAATTGCATCCTTTTTTTTTTTTCTTTTTAGAACCCCAGACCATAGGTTTTTGGTTTTAATTGTCTTGAGCTCTTAAAATCATAGGAATAAAGGCTTAATGTAGCTGACACCATAAAAATTTCACGAGCCTTTTTTCATCTACTACTAAATGTCAGAGGAAAATCATTCAGTTCATTACAAATCTATCCTTGCAAATCAAGTAATGACATAGAAAGATCTATTATCACCACAAAGCTATTTAAAATCAAATTTGCCCTTTAAATTATCTTCACACAAACCAATTGTTTAGGACATTTGAGTGTACGGCAGTCTGACAGACTTTGTGTGAAAAACTACTATACTAATTTTGTTTAGCCATGTAATGGTTCCTTCTTCTACTTTTTTTTTTATTTTCAAAGAAAAGGAAACAACACAATGTATTATATTGCCATGGGATTAAAAACTTATAGTCTGTCAAATCACTGTAATTGAATTTCAGAGTCTGCCTTTTGATTTTGGAGTCTGCAAATGACTGTACACTTTGAAGCAAAAAAACAAAATCCATATTTTTTTCTATCTTTTTATGGGTGTTTGAAGGCCATCTGCTGAACTCTGTTTTTTTTTTTAATATATTAGCCTTATTGGCTAATAGGAAAACACACAAGTACCTTAAATGATAAAATGAAAGTAGTTGTGTGAAAGGACTTGTTAGAAATGAAAGACGATATTTCCCCCCTATGTACCAAATGTATAATGCTCCAGGACACTAACTCATTCTGAATAGGGTATAGTGATTTTTCGCCCTTTTTTATCAAATTTCAAAATGCACATTTTCTGAGCTGTTCCACATCACTATAAATGGAAAATTACCTTTTACATTATAATGATTTATGCTTAGCTGGCAGTCTTCACATCTGTTACCTATTTTCCCAATGAGACTGTTAAAGTCTGTTTTGCACCATTTGGCAAATAAACAAACTGAGGTCTTAAATTGGTTAGGTGCTCACCCAGAACCTAATATTTATATGAGCTTTGACTCTTCTTGTCTTGAACATAGCGACTTTCCCTCAGTGTGAAGGTCCTTGGAGGAAGCCACAGCAAAATCTGTCATCTGTGGAATTTTAGGTAAACCTCGAAAGACCTGAGAAATTCCTCCAAAGTAATTTTTTTTTTTTGGTTATTCTAGACATAACTCGATACTATGGGTCCTCCTCTGAAGCTCTTCAAAAACCAGAAGTACCAAGAACTGAAGCAGGAATGCATGAAAGATGGTCGGCTTTTCTGTGACCCTACCTTCTTGCCGGAGAATGACTCCCTATTTTTCAACCGTCTGCTTCCAGGAAAGGTTGCATGGAAACGTCCTCAGGTACCTCTCCCTTTTCTCCCAATTTTCTGTCTCCTTGATCTCCTTTTGATTCAAAACTCCTCATAACCAACTCTTTCACTTACCTTGACCTATTTAGAAAAATTTAGAAGTCAGCTTCTTTCTTCCTTTGTTTCACTGTTGCTGTCTCTCTTTGTTGAGTTATAATTAACAGATAAGACACACACATACATATATGTGGGTTACATGATGTTTTAATATGTCTGCACAATATAAAATGACTAACACAAATGAATTGACATATCCATCACCTCACCACCTCACACAGAAACAATTTTAAAATAGGCTTTAGCTTGAAGAGATTAAAATTTTAATGATTAATCATATAAAAACTGACAACAGAAAAAGATATATACTATTCTTGTTTTTAAAAATTTATTTGAGTAAATATTGCAATCTAGAAAGAAATTATACTCTTGTCTCTTTAGTTAGATGCCTATCACACTATCTTAAAGGTAATCTCACATCCAGTAGTACCTAATGAGATTCATGTATAATTGAAGTCTTTGGCAGCCATTAGTATTAACTATTAAGGACCATTCATAGATATAAACTAGAACCTCTGTTGAGATGTAGCCCATGGCAGCCCAATATCCAAGTGTGTTCCCTAGTAAGGGGAACAGGGACTGTCTCTGACAAGAACTTAGTTGTAGGCTCTGTGATCACCTCCCGCTGAGGGGAGGGGGAGCAGCTTTGCCAGGTCGCAGAGGAGGACAATGCAGCCAGTCCAAATAGGCTGATGAGACCAAATAGGCTAAGGTCAGAGGGAAGAGGAGGAGGACCTCCCCTATCAGTGGACTTGGAGAGGCGTGTGGGAGGAGATGAGGGAGAGAGTGTGGCATTGGGAGGAAATAAAGGAGGGGGCTACAGCTGGGATACAAAGTGAATAAACTATAATTAATACAAAAATAAAAATTTAATTAAAAATATTAACTAATAGTCATTATGGGTCTCAATGGAACATCTATGTACTGTTTCTCATGGTAGCTTTCAACAACTCTCCATAAACTGTATGTGAGCTAGATTCCAATGTATAATAAGATATAGTGATAAACTCTGGAAAATAATTAGCAACCTTGCTTTATCAATAGTGTACAACTGGACAGAAGGATAATCTATTAGAGATCTTTCCCAATGATCAGGTATATGGCCCATGGGGAGATATTATAAAGTGCAAGCTCTTAGACCTGAAGACACCATTAGTAATTAAATGTTGTTATGTGAGTGTGGTTGCAAATTACCTTAGTCACCAACTCTGTGTTTGTCTTTAAGGAATCAAAATTCATTTTGTTGTTGCAATTTCTACTGATTAAACTCTTACATGGAATTCTAAGAGTTATTTTAGTTCATGCACATTACCACCCGGTGGTGCCAAGAGACATTGGTTTCAGTAAGTCTTTTTTTCTATGATATGTGAAGAAAGTAATGGGCCAGTGGAAGTCTTGAGGTCCTTTCTATAATATGCTTTTCTGAAGAGTCAAAATCTTCAGATCTAGATATCCTAGTAACTAGTGTTGATTCACAAAGAATGATACCTGTTAAAAGTATAAGTGTAGCGCCTGGTAGTGTAACTCAGCAATAAAGCAGAGATCCAGACCCCAGCATCAAAAATAAGAAATGAAAGAGAAAATATAAAAGTGGAGGAATCTACATTTCTAAGCCTCTAAGTTGTTGACATCTTTGCAGATAATTCCCCTTGCCTGCAATAAAAATCTGGGAAAAATGAGTAGAATCTGTTAGGAATGCAAAGATGTAAGATCTCCCACCCCTTAAACATATTTGAATAAAAAATATATTTTTTAAATTTATTCTTGTCAGGTCACTAAACCTATGAATGGATGGTGATAAGTGCCAAATGTAGCAAAAGGGAAGCAGGGAACTGAGAGAAGTCTATTGGGTGGGTATCTTTTTAAAATAAGACAGACTTGAGCATAGTTGTAGGCTAAGGAGTAAAGACAGTAAAGAGGAGGTTGAAGGTGCAAGAGAGAGGATGATTGATGAGGTGAAGTCCTAGAGGAGGTGGAAAGATATCTGGTGGGCGGCAAATTTGGAAGACTACATGAAGCCATTTCCCAGATGTGAACAAAGTAGACAGTTCTTCCTCTGCTGGCATGTCTTTTGATGCATCTTTCCCCCTCTGTCTTGGCTCAGTTCTTTGTACTTTGTCTTCTTCATCCAAAGTCTGTAGATTTAACTCTAGGTTTATTCAAAGGGAGAGGAAACACTTAATAATTAATGACAAAAGTCTATTTTTTCATCTAAGGCAAACTATCTCCTTCTAGAGTTAAGTTTCAATGGTAAGGAATGTGGGGGGGGGGAGGTAGAGAATGAACACAACAGGAAGGGAAAAAGGAATTGCATTTATGACATGTCTAGTATAGATTGCAATATATATTGGAGTTCTTTATGTATTATCCACTTCATCCTTACTAACCATGGCTTAGCAAGGTAGGTATGCTACAATTTCTTTGATGTAATTCCCTTTCCTGGTTTAAAAAAAAATAACAGGGAGCTGGGTATGGTGGCATTTGCCTTTAATCTCAGCATTCTTGAGACAGAGGCAGGCAAATCTCTGAGTTTGAGGCTAGCCTAGTGTACAGAGCAAGTTCCAAGACAGCCAGGGAAATGCAGTGAAACGCTGTCTCAAAAAACCAAAATATATAAACAAATAAAAGAGCAGGCATCTGCAACATGATTCATCGGGTAAGAGGACTTACCAGGAAGCTTGTAAACCTGAGTTTGGTCCATGGAACCCACATGGTGGAAGGAGAGAACAATTTCCCAAGAACAAGTTTCCAAAAGTTCTCATCTGACCTCCACATGGATGTCATGTTTGTGCCCACATCACACACACACACACATATACACACACACATACACACACACTAAATATAGAAACAAGACTGTGAATTGTAGATATTTTGCCTTTCATACTGATGAAGAAACTAGATCTCCAAGAAGAAGGTAAAGATTCACTCAAGGATTGCCAGGCATGGTGGAGTACCCAGTACTCAGGGAGGCAAAATCAGGCAGATCTCTGTGAGTTCAATGCCAGCCTGGTCTACAAAGCAAATCCAGTGAGTCCAGGACAGCCAAGGCTACACAAAGAAATCTTGTCTCAAGAACAAAGAATAGAAAGAAAAAAAAAAGATTCACTCAGGGTCCAACCACAGGCAAGCTAAGAATCAATCCAGAACTGGTCTTCAAAATCCAAACAAGTGTTCTTCCTATCAGTATTATTTAGGCCTCTTTTTTACAAACATATACTTATGTACCTTCCTTTAAAACACTACTCAGATTTATGCTCATTGTGTTGATGCTCCTCCATATTAAATGAATCCATGTTCTCCACTTAGAGAACTTGGTGTTGGAACAATGTTAATAAACCCAAAGATAGCCTTTCCAAGCACCTTTTCAACGCTGTCCTTTTGTTGTTGTTCTTGTTGTTTGTTTGTTATTTTTTTTCTTTTTATTAATTACAATTTATTCACTTTGTATCTCCCCTGTAGCTCCCTCCCTCTTCACCTCCCTACCCCTTCTCTACCCATGCCCCTCCCCCAATCCACTGATAAAGGAGGTCCTCCTCCCCTTTCATCTGATCCTAGCTTATCAGGTCTCATCAGAATTGGCTGCATTGTCTTCCTCTGTGGCCTGGTAAAGCTGCTCCCCCCTCAGGGGCTGATGATCAAAGAGCAGGCCAATCAGTTCATGTCAGAGACAGTCCCTGTTCCCTTTACTAGGGAACCCACTTGGACACTGAGCTGCCATGGGCTACAACTGTGCAGGGTTTCTAGGTTATCTCCATGCATGGTCCTTGGTTGGAGTATCAGTCTCAGAAAACACCCCTGTGCCCAGAGTTTTTGGTTCTGTTGCTCTCCTTGTGGAGCAAGACCTGGAAAGAGCACCACCCTTTTTGCAACACACCGCCATTACCACCAGCAAGGCATCCTCTTGCTGGTTAAGACTGTGGGTGTGTACCCTAAAACTGGCATATATTTTTGCCAGTACAGGAGTTCAGACCGAGTCCCTTTAATAAACTGGACAAGCTCTCTACCATGATCCTGCAGTCAATGCTCTTATCTTTAAGTTTTTGTCTCTTTCTTGTTCAAAGCTTCTATATTCTAAGACTACATAATGTTATTACCATTGACAGTTGAACAAACTTAATTTTAAGAAGCCCCCAACTTCTTTGAGGGATAAGAGTGAGTTCCACAGGGACTGTTCAGTCATGAACTCGATGGCTGGCTCTTTGACCCTCCCCCATACATGCCAGGGAGTAACAGCCTAGCTAGATCCCAGGGAAGGACATTGCAACCAGCCCTGAGGAGACAAGATGAACTGGGGTCAGATGGAAGTGGAGGAGATCTTCCCCCATCGGTGGACTTGGAGGGGGCCTGGGAGGAGATGAGGGAGGGATGGAGAGAGTGGGAGGGAATGAGGGAGGGTGCTATACCTGGGATGCAAAGTACCTAACCTGTGATTGATATAAAAATGAATAAATTACATTTTAAAAAAAAGAGTGAGTTCCACTTGTTTCTTTTTATTTGCAAGGTTTTTTTCCCTGTATTTTTGGTTTCATTTTGAGACAGTCTTGTTATGTAGCCCAGGGTAGCCTTATACTCATAATCCTCCTGTCTAAGCAACCTCAAGTGCTAGAATTAAAGGCCTGTTTCACTATACCTGGCTCTGGTTTGGTTTAAAGAAGCAGTAGATACACATGAAGTAAAAGATATTTTAAATTAGTTGGTGGCAGATTGTTTGTACCTTCCACACAAAAACCCAGCTTCTTTACATTTTCTCCTAGATTTCTGGGTACACAGGTATTTTCCGTGTGCTCTTTATCGTTCTTTTACTCCTGAGAACCCAAATTTTAGCAATAATTTATGAGAAGTAAGTTCCAGGAAATTTTAGTGTAATTGTGAGTCTGCAGGTAAAAATTTTCAGCTGAATAAATGTGCCAAATTCCCACAGAAAGCTTTTCTCCACTTCTCTCCAACCACTTTGGCTTTTTTCCTGATTGACTCATGTCCACCTACAATAGTGGCCCAGAGTCAGACACATCTAATCCCTGACTTATATGAAACAAAGCCTCCTGGGGATTTGCACAGCCAGCTGTGGAAGAAGAAAAGGGCTCCTGCATAAGATCTTCTGTCAACTCTCATTGTCAACTTTTAAGTTCTGCATCTAATGCCAGTGAGCTTTGTACAGTATTCCTTCATGGAGCACTCTATCCAGTGGCCATTTTGCTACATTGTCTAGGTGGAATGGGAGGGTGAAGAAGATTAAAATCATGGTCATAAGAATGGCAGCAGAAAACTTACAAAGAAAATCATACCAAGAAGTATATTCATGCTTGGGTATAATTTAGCAAGTGAGGGAATAACAATAGAAACAATACTCCTCTGTGCTAATAAAATTTCTATCTACTGATGAACTGTGAAGCCTTGGTAGAGAGTTTGGACTAAGATGGCTCATGAATTTTCTCTGGTCTCCAGACATCATGTCTTCCTACAGAAAGTGGCTCTGTGTTTTCTATTGTTTACACAGATAGAGTGGAAAAGACTTGCCTCCACTCTTCTGGATGCTGGTTATATAAGAAACATTTTATATTTCTGTGGTTCCTGATGTTTTACCCTGAATCTCAATGCTCTTTGCCTTCCTTGCATAAAGAAATGTTAAAGGTCTGCATTTCACTGTTGCAAATAGAGTGATGTTTGCAGGGCGACAGCTCTTATAATTGTATGTCTCATCCCATCGGAGATTTCTGGGAATAGGGATGAGGTGAGAATAATTGAGATATTCCTCAAAGCTCAGCCAGGAGAATATATTTCTTGGAAAAGATGTGGGTTTTTTTGTTTTGTTTTGTTTTTTACAGAACATTCATCTTGGGAATTCATTTGGGGAATGCTCCAGCTTTTCTTATGTTCAATTTCTTAGTATTATGTATACTTTACCTAAGAATTATTTTCCTTTGCCAAACAGCTCACTTCAAGAATCCCTTCAACCATGCCAGCACATCTGGAGCCATTAGGAACACAGCATCTCTTACATCTCCTCACTACTCTGAAGTCACCCTGATAGTATGGATATATGAGCTGTGACCTTTCATTGAACTCCATTTCTACCACACCAGCATGGCTCAGTCTGAAATGTCCTATCTATGCTCTGCATCTCAGGTTGGAGTTACAGAATAATATGTCCAACCTTTCTTTAACTTTAACAGGAAGACATCCAGTGCATCCCAATACACAGTAAAAATCACTGAAGAGCCATTTCATTATTTTTGTGGTATTTTTTTTTTTGCTGGAAAGTTATTAGAGCTGTTGGATTTGCACTGACTCACTTTTCATCTTTTCTCTTTGGCTGCTTTCTAGTCTTTTAATGTTTTGTGTAAGAGGCACAAGATATGGCTTTAGAAAGACTTGTTTCATGTCTCCTACATAGTGGTACTTACATGTAGTACAAGACTGGTTTATTGAATTCTGGAAATCAATGCTTATGGGTGATTTTTTTTTTAAATCCAAGAGCTGAGAAAATCTTCCAAAAAATGGAGTATACATTATTGGGAGTATCCAGTATTGTATACAAAGTATACAATATTGGGAGAGATATCTTTAGGAGAGCTGCAAAATATTATCCCCTTGTACAGGATCATTGATAAGCTTAAAGAGAAAGGGATGCGCCAGTTGAAACTGTGAAGAGCCTTCTTTAGTATTATGCTTTTATGAAGAATCAAAGGCTTTAGACCTAGATGTCCTAGTGATTGGTTAGATAACTAGAGACTCAAGTGGCTGTCCCTGTCTGATCAGCCTGTTTCTCCCACTGTAAAATAAGAAGTCTAGATAGTCTTTAAATTTTCTCCTGGTTTTCACAGCCTATGATTGTCACTGTGTTTTAAAAACACAGTGTTAAGTATTCCACATGAAATTTTGAACAGGTAATATAAGATTGTAAAGCATGCTATTGATAATAATTGTATTCAAGTCATACAAAGAGGATACTAATAACCCAGCTCTTCATTTTGCATCTGTTTGTGTGTCTTTTTGATCCCTTATCTGAGAAGTTCAAACATTAAAATTGTTGACTAGGTGTAAACTCCTGCTTATCTCAAGTAAACACATCGCAGAAGTAACTCCAACTCCTAGCAACTCTACATGAAACCAGCAACTAATTTGTCTTAAAATATATGAAAGCATTTTTCTTCCACCTATCAATACTCACTTGGCTGTTTTCTATGCTAGGAAGCAATCCTGTCTTTCATCTGTATCCAAGAAGTTAGGGCATAACTTCACATCTTGCTCCAAATAAAGTGGTAATGTCCGACCAAGGGAGGAATGGTGATATTTCTTAAAAAATTCATGTTAGAGAAAGCAGAGAAACTGAGAGAAGATGCACCAGGATCTGATTCCTCTAACACACCTGCTCTGTGCTCAAAGAAAAGCAGCTGGCAAACCCATAAAATATTTAGTAAGATAGAAGTAGTTTCCCTAGACAAAAGGCAGTGAGAAACAAAAAAGCCAGCAGATGCAAATGTGACAAAGCAACCTAACGGGCTCCTTTTGGCAGGTCGATGTCCAGTTAATCTTCAGTTTGGATGTGTCAGTGCCCAGAATGCCTATTTCTTCCTAGAGCTATTTTGGCTTCAAACAGATGTACGGAATGCTTCACTCTATAGACCAGACCCTTCGTCAAGAAGTATATCCACTAAAAAAAAAGTAGACATTGTGCACCAGAAGAAATATAGCTTGTTTCTATTTAATAATTTAAAGGTGTGTGCTTAGATTTTCTTTCCATTTGTAACTCGGATTTATTTTAACAGGATATACAGAAGGTCAGCTTATGGGTCAACAACCACTTCAATGAAACTGTTTCCGTTTGTCAAGACTTAATTGGGATTTGATGTCTTTGAGGCCTGCAAGTGCTAACTCTCTGAGTCACATCATGTCTGTAATTACATGATGTCCTGTAGAGTGCTATTCCTTGGCTCATGACTGTCTCTCTATCTGCTACGCCTCATTATCTCTCACTTGTCAAGTGACCAATCAGTAATCAACTCAAGTATTCTATCACTCACTGTGGAATCCATTCCATCACCTAGGGAACTTGGGAGATTCTTTCTCTCTAAAGCACTAAAAATACTATGAAAGTAGGATCATTTTGTTTTAATTCCATTTTGTTGTAGTTACATTATTTAGCTTTCATTTCTCCTACTCATAGTGGGAATGACCAGCTAATTATATACTGAAGTAAGAATACACATGTATTCTCCTGGCAAATACTGCCACTTTTTGGCTAGATATTTTTGGAATATACACTGTGGGGAGAGTGTCCGTTAAATAGTCCTGTGAATGGTCTATTAACACCTGATATTACTGCTACTGTCATTTGTATTCATACAAAGGTGGAGGAAAGCTGGTTGTCATGGAAAGTGCTGTTAGCTTTGTTTTCTGCTAGAAAAGGACTTCCTGTATGGTCTCCTAACTCATCATCTTAAAGAGACAGGTGCACTAATGTCCACCTCTATCTGATCTTGTCTCTTAAAGGTAATCCCCCTTCTAAGCATCAATACTTCAGGGAAATCTCATCCTGACAAAAATGAGATTAGAATGCAGCATACAAATTCTTCTAGTCTTCCAGTCAGTGTTCACTGCGGTGCTGAAAATGTCTCCAAAGCCCAATTACAAAGGCCTTCTAGCACCACATGCCATCCTAACTCATTCCATTCTCTCCTTCCATTTCTTCACTCATTTCCCACTCAGCCCTTTTTCTGTGCAAATTATCCATTGCTTTGTGTTTTTACCACCGATCTCCCTAACTTTCCCTTTATCCCATCTATAAAAATCTGAGCCTCACTCAACCCTATCTCCTTTATAAAGATTTAGCTCAGCTTCTAGTGACTCTTTAACTCCTCCTCCTTGACTCCTGCATAACCAACTACTCTATCTCCAGGACATTTCTGATGACCCCCATCTGATTGTGGGTAACATCAGCAACCACCAGCTGATCCAGGGAAGACTGGGGAACAAGTCAATGATCCCAGCATTTTCCTGTTTGGCTGTTCAGGAGTCACACTGGACAAAGGTATTAACTTTTCTGTGGGATCTTAGTATATTCCCACTTTCTTCTTGGATAACTTGACAGAAAATCAGCTCATAGTTTTTCAAGATCATTCTATTTCTTGAAGATAGAAGTAGGGCAACTTATTTCTGTTGTAAGAGTTTTCACAAATAAAGACAAGGTCTTTTTTACACTGAAAATGCATATACACTAGATTCTAATATTGACATTTCGCTGTACTTGCTTTGTCACATATAGTATATGCTTTTTTGTCATTTGTAGTGTTTTGACTCAATATTTCTTCATATTGTATTACTTGTATTAACTTGTTATGAAGCAAGTAGGAGCTAAAAGTCATTAACACATACATGCATAATAGAAAATGTGAGAAAAATAAAAAGGGGTCTTTGAAAGAGGTTTAATAAATTATTAATAGTACAAAAATCCTTTAATGTTCAGATAAAATTCAAAATAAGAAATATCATTTGACCTAAGTCAATAAGCATTCTACTCATAAAAGCAGATTTAGGTTATTTGTGTGCAATTGTTATAAAAAACAGAATTTTGAAAATGTGATTTTTATTAATGACATGACTAAAATCTGAATTATGTAGAATAAAAAATATACATGACACTCTAGACAGGGTAAACCAGGGTAAGCTTGCATTTCCAATGTTTTCAATTTTAAGATTTATTCTATTGCTCATGTGTGTGAGGACATGTGCATGTATACATGTGTATGCACTGTATGTTCATGCATGGAGGCTAGAAGAGTGCATTTGGTGACTTGATTTTGCACTCTTGACCTATTCATTTTGAGGCAAGGTCTATCTCTGAAGCAGAACTGGTGTGTTTGTCTACTAATCTGTAAACTATCACATTCCCTAAATCCTCTCATCTCTTCCTTCTGAGGAGCTGGAGTCAGAAGCTTTGGCAGGGAACCTGACTTCTTACTTGTGTGCTGGGGTCCAAACTCCAGTACTGATGATTAAGGAGTAAATTTTCTCAATCAGAGCCATCTCTGTAGTCCTCATGTTACTTTTAAATGTCCTGTTCTTGTGTTTAAACATTTGGTCATGAATCTATGTAGATAGTCTATCATCTAGTTTATTGATTATCTATAGGAACCCCTGTCTTTCAGCTGTCTTTCCAGTATCCTATGTATTTACAGCAGTAATGGCAAGTATGGTGATGATACACACACAGCAAAACTAATCCACGCAAACAGAAGTTGTGGACAAGATACCATATCCTAGGCTCTTGTAACCTAGTCTCAAAGCAAGTATATTTGGAAACCTTCCATTTGCTATATGGTTTTTCCAGGAATTCACTCTAATCTCTATATCTGGCTATAGTCTTGTGAGTAAAACTGGATTAAATGTTATCACCTTTCCAGACAATTCCCAACCATAAGGAACAGGAATGGGATCCTCGAAAGCCAGAAAAATATGCTGGAATATTTCGCTTCCGTTTCTGGCATTTTGGAGAATGGACTGAGGTGGTGATTGATGATTTGCTGCCCACCATCAATGGAGATCTGGTCTTCTCATTCTCCACCTCCATGAATGAGTTTTGGAATGCTCTGCTGGAAAAGGCTTATGCAAAGTAAGAAGAGGGTTGAGTACTCTGTGGTCATGATACACGAAGAAAAATAGATTATATTTGTCTTTGAACACTCATTCTCCCTCCATTCAACCCCAGAGTTCAAACTGGGCTGCATCTCAGTAAGTTAATGACATTTCTCTAGCCTTGAGCGTGCCTCTCAGAGTTCTAATAAATCCTGTGTCTCCTACGTAACCTTTCAGGTTGTGAATCTGAAATTCACATGGAATTGCTATCTGTTTTTGACCTTGTCGTTCATCTGCCTATAGGAAGAAGTTTCTACATGGACTAGCATTTATCAACATAGCCTAAGCCTAGAAAATTTTAATTGTATCATAATCTCAGAGTATTTCCCACGTCATATGCAGAGAAAAGCCAGCTGGTAAAGGCTGGACAGGAATTGTTTTAATTCTTGGGAAAATGATGCCTTTGACGTGGATAACTCATTTTCCTGACGTAACTCTGCTTCCAGGCTTCTGGGCTGTTATGAGGCTTTGGATGGTTTGACCATCACTGATATCATCATGGACTTCACGGGCACATTGGCTGAGATTGTTGACATGCAGAAAGGCAGATACACGGACCTTGTTGAGGAGAAGTACAAGCTGTTCAGAGAACTGTACAAAACATTCACCAAAGGAGGTCTAATTTGCTGCTCCATTGAGGTTTGTGTTCACCCAAAACAAACACTTTTATGCTCATGTCTGGCACAAAGGATAACAATATTTCGCTGGGAACATTGTACTAAACCCAGAGATTCACAATAAGAGTCAATAATCAGACTCAGAAAGCTAACATAGTTATGGAGTCCTGGCTTGGAGACTAAGGAACATTAATATTTTTTAAATCCCTTTGAAAAGTCATTCCACTGAGAGCAAAGGCACCATCAAAGGTGTTGTAAATAACTTTTCATAAATTATTACTATCGTCTTGGCTCCTGAAGTTATAACTGTTCCCTCAAAGAATGAATCGTTCCTATCACATTTTTTGAATCACAGTTCATATTAATGTAGGACACTGATTGTTTAGAATTTGGATTTTTTCCTTTTTTATTAAGTTTTGATTTTTATATTAATTAAAGTTTATTCACTTTGTATCCCAGCTGTAGCTCTCTCCCTCATTCCCTCCCAATCCCACCCTCCATTCCTCATCTCCTCCTATGCCCCTCTCCAAGTCTACGGATAGGGGAGGTCCTCCTCCGCTTCCATTGGATTTTTAAAGTAATTTGTCATGTTACTTTATTTTCTCTCTTTTGCTTACTTTTGTGATAGACTAGCTATCAGGATCAAATTTCCGTGTGTATAGGGGAGAAATTCATTCAATCATACTGACATGAACCAACCAAGACAGAAGGGGATCCAGACTGGGGTCTTCTAATTCCTATGCTCTTATGTATCTTTCTTTGCTATCAGTCACCTAGCCAAGAGGAACAAGAAGTTGAAACAGACTGGGGTCTACTGAAGGGTTACACCTATACCATGACTGATATTCGCAAGCTCCGCCTTGGAGAAAGACTTGTTGAAGTCTTCAGTGCTGAGAAGCTGTACATGGTTCGCCTGAGGAACCCACTGGGAAGACAAGAATGGAGTGGCCCCTGGAGTGAAATGTGAGTGAAAGTTCACTTTCATTGCTACATTTCCAAAGCTCGGTGGTTCTTCCAAACCTAGCCCTCTAGATTGATCGTGAGCTGTCAACAGGAATATCTCTGAGCTTTAGTCAGAGCTGTGACCCGAACAGAGATAAAATGCACTAGGCCTGGCTCTCATGCATTCTCTTCTTTTGACATCCTGGCAAGAACACTGACATATCCTTTTATTCTTTATTTGCTTTTAGTTCTGAAGAGTGGCAGCAACTGACTGTAACAGATCGCAAGAACCTGGGGCTTGTTATGTCTGATGATGGAGAATTTTGGTGAGAAGTCTTTCTGCTACAAGGAATTTGTGTCTCTTACTAGAAAGGCATACCAAGTACCATTTTTCTTTCTTTCCCTGTTCCTTCCATTTAGGATGAGTCTGGAAGATTTTTGCCACAATTTTCACAAATTGAACGTCTGCCGCAATGTGAACAACCCTGTTTTTGGCCGCAAGGAGTTGGAATCGGTGGTGGGATGTTGGACTGTGGATGATGACCCTCTGATGAACAGATCAGGAGGCTGCTATAACAACCGTGATACCTTTCTGCAGAATCCTCAGGTTAGAATCAAATACTGCTCTTTGCCTCCAAGCTATTGAATCACTAAGAATCAGATCTCAAGTTGGTCCTCTCTGGAGTATTCATTCAGTATCAGGTCTTTGAATCTATTGCATAATAGTCATCAACTATTATCCCCAGGGATTGACTCAGATAATTGTAAGACCCAGAAAACAAGGTATCTTTGCAGAGACTTATCTTGGTAACATGTTCAAATCTGAGTCAATTTCTCCAGCTGCCTCTCTCCTATTCTGAATGTTACAGTTTGTAACTCCTGCTTTCTGGTGATGGTCTCATATAGCAGAGGGATCACCTGTCTCACATAGAGAGCATGGTCTCACATAACAGAGAGAGATGCTGTCTCAGTTCTTCATCATTTGCCTTTACTGTTCAGTTGTTCACTTGAAACACACATCATATTTTTAGTCCTTTTCATATAGGTTACATTTCTGAAACCCATCATTATAGGTTGCTTTTTCTCATTGAGAATGAGATCATTTTCCCCCCTCATGATTTACATCACTTCCCTGTCAGTTTCTTCTCCACTCTATTTACCACCACAGTCCTATAATAGGTGACATTATAGGTGGTCTGGCCAGGAACTTTCCAAGAAAACAAGACTCTCACAAGCATCTGCAGCCTGAATTTATAATAGCCTGCATGAAGATGTGCTAAAGCATAGCAGACATAACTATGGTTATGTTGTTTCCTCACTGCCCCAGGGCATATCTGTCTCTATCCTATAGGTCTTATTGGCCAGGCATTTTGGAGAACACTAAGGTTAGGAAAACTGGTTTACTTAACTCATAAGCTTCTTCACATTTTTCATCATAGTTGTCTCTAAAGAATGGTCATTATTGTTACCCTCCTCTATGTCACTTCCACTTACAAACTCTAGAAATTGCAGGTACCACACCACTGTACCAAACTTGGTGAATGGCTTCTCTGTATGTGTATACACCAGATTGACCTTTAGGGCCCTTGCCTAGATTGTGCACATGTCATAGCTATGTGGCAAAGTCTTATTGAGTGAAATAAGAATGCTTTCTGTTTTGTGAATTCTGGAATATTTCTATATGTAGCTTTAAATACAAGGGATGATAACAGGGAGAAATTAATAACTTATCAGGAACACACGTATTAAAACTTACCCACTTTGACACCAAAGCCCTAAAAATGTAGTTTTCAGTACATGCCGGATGCCATAAAGAGAAGCAATTATAATGATCTTTACTTAGTAGTGAATTAATTTTCTCTTATGTCATTTTCTGGTCAATAGTAAAGCCCAGAAATTAACCCGAGACTCTGCTTCCCATTATACAATTTTATTTCCCCCAAATTTAGGCTAGATTATCTTAAATAGGAGTGCTAATTCATCTCCTTGATGGCCTCTTCCCCTCAGTACATCTTCACTGTGCCTGAGGACGGCCATAAGGTTATCATGTCACTGCAACAGAAGGACCTCCGCACTTACCGCCGAATGGGAAGACCTGACAATTACATCATTGGTTTTGAGCTCTTCAAGGTGAGAACAGCATTAGGAGCAGAAAGACTGAGAGCATTTAATCTAAGTTAGGAGGTTTTAGAGTTAGGCAAATTATGAAGGGTTAAAGAAGACAGCAGAAGTGGGATCTTCTAATAGAAAAGCTCTGATTTTAACAGAATGGAATGCTTCCACCTCTTGGCTTCTAGGTGGAGATGAACCGCAGGTTCCGCCTCCACCACCTGTATATTCAGGAGCGTGCTGGGACTTCCACCTATATTGACACCCGTACTGTGTTTCTGAGCAAGTATCTGAAGAAGGGCAATTATGTGCTTGTTCCAACCATGTTCCAGCACGGCCGCACCAGCGAATTTCTACTGAGGATCTTCTCTGAAGTGCCTGTTCAGCTCAGGTTCAGTTTTATCATGACGCTCTTCCAGCCCTTGTGCTCTTCTTTTCTCCTGATCCTAAACCTTTCATCCATATTCCTCTATGCCTATACCCAATGAGACAATATGCTCAACTGGGATCTCACTTATTGAAATGAAAATGTTCAAAATATTTCTCAGAGTGGAGCTAAGGAAAATTCTCCAATGGAGATCTGAGATGTAGAATTCTGATCTGGCATTTAAGGGGAAGGGGCCTCTCTCTTAAGCTCTGCCCCTAGTATTTTGTCTTCTGTTCTCTGATTGGTTCCATCTTCTCTTGAGTTTCTGGCATTCTTCATTGCTCCTAAACCTAGTTCCTAGTACTGGATGACCTAAACTATACTCCAGCCAAACCCACACTGTTCTTTAAGCATCAGTCCTGTAAACCAAAAAAAAAAAGAGCCACTTTCATAAAAATATAAGTCACATCTTAAATGTTTCAACAATGAAGTCAATTTAGGCAAGTCCATTTCATCATGAGGTGATGTATTATTTTTTAATGTTCTAGGGAGCTGACATTGGACATGCCCAAGATGTCTTGCTGGAATCTGGCACGTGGCTACCCAAAAGTGGTGACCCAGATCACTGTTCACAGTGCTGAGGGCCTGGAGAAGAAATACGCCAATGAAAGTAAGAACTATATGGGTGTCTAGAAAAGCAAACTTCTATTTTCATTACTGAATATATGGCTGGAACACATTATCAGCAATTCCTATCTCCATTGGTATTTTCAGTCTGGTAGAGAATGGAATGGAACTTGGTGGGAGAACTGTCTACAAAGTGGTCACTTTTCTTTTCTTCTTGATATATGGAAAATGAGAGAAGAGAAGAGGAGAGGAAAGGAAAGGAAAGGAAAGGAAAGGAAAGGAAAGGAAAGGAAAGGAAAGGAAAGGAAAGGAAAGGAAAGGAAAGAGAAAATGAACACTCAGTTCTGCATCATTGTGATGTTACAGATAAGTAAAAATGTCCAGATTGGACTTTGTAAAATTATAGCTGCTTTCATCTCTATGAGGGAAACTTTAATCACTGTGTTACAAACAGAAACAAAACAAACAATGAAAGAATAAAAGCAAAACCAAATGTCACTTTGTTCCAGCTGTAAATCCATATCTGGTCATCAAATGTGGTAAGGAAGAA
Organism: Pachyuromys duprasi; assembly: GCA_028658305.1. NCBI lineage: Eukaryota > Metazoa > Chordata > Mammalia > Rodentia > Muridae > Pachyuromys > Pachyuromys duprasi. The sequence goes on from CM053742.1 coordinate 51,386,820, forward strand.
GTCCGTTCCCCTGTCCAGAAGAATACTGTGCATGCCATTTTTGACACGCAGGCCATTTTCTACAGAAGGACCACTGACATTCCTATTATCATCCAGGTAAGACTGAACAAGGGAACTTGGGGGTTTAGGTTCTCTACCACATGCCAGATTCTCCCAAGTATTTCATATTTTTAGGACACAGAGCAAAGGCTATCTATTATTTATTTGGTTTGTACTCAGAATATTTCTCATTAAGCAAAACACTGGTTTCATTATCCATCTGTGCCTTAAAGCTCTTGGCTTTATTTCCAGAAGAATATATGCTTGTGCGTACACTTGTGGGCACATGTACTATAAAGTCCCATGAAAGGAATTATTTTTTAGTTCTCTTAGCCCTTATACTGCTAGGTTAGTATGGATAACCTTAGTCTGGCAGTATTTCTGCCTTACTGCTTACCTGCCTTTATTTAACAAACCTATGGACCCTTGATCTACTTTCATCTATTTTGTTCTGAACATTATCATCTCAATCCAAGGAAAAAATAAAAAAGTCTCTTGATGTACATTCTAGATGTCACTAGTTCTATCAGTATCCAAGTTTGTTGTTGATCTTCACTTTCTTGATTTGTCTCTTCAGGTGTGGAACAGCAGAAAATTCTGCGATCAGTTCCTGGGGCAGGTTACTCTGGATGCTGACCCAGGGGACTGCCGTGATCTGAAATCTCTGTACCTGCGTAAAAAGGGTGGTCCCACTGCCAAAGTGAAGCAAGGCCACATCAGCTTCAAAGTTATCTCCAGCGACGATCTCACTGAGCTCTAAGCATTCAATATAAGACAATCCTGACAGTTTTCTTTTTTTTTTTTTTTTTTGGTCAGGCACCAGGTCTTCACTTCACTTTCACAATTATTCAAACTCCACATTTATTCATGTTTCCCCTTTTCTGATATTTCCCATACCTCCTGACCCAAGTAGCGCCAGTAGCTATATAACCTATATACCTCTAGCAGCTGGACAGGGGAGGTGACAGTCCCATCTGGAAATCATACACATATTTGCTGAGAAAAAAATCCTTAGGGCTTCCAGAGGTGAGATTCAAATGGGACAATAACAAAAATCTGAACATCCTATGTGTGCCTTTGCCGTTTCCACATGCCTAGCATATCTTCCCTGTAGGGCATGTTGAGGAAGAGGGAGAGGTGATCAAGGCCAAGCTGGTCTAGCCTGACATCCAGCTCCTGATTGACACTACAGATTTCTGAGCAACACCTCACCAGTAGCCAGAGCTTACTTTAACAGTCTCAACCCTTACCTCTATCACCACCACCACCTCTGGAAAATGTGGTCCTGCCTAACTAAAGTCATTTCCCTGCAGTGTTTTGCCTTCATGTTGCAGAAGCTTCCTAGGTGCTAAATCAAGAGCTGGAGTTCAGTGAGGTTGAGACAGTCATGAGTGCTTGAGCTTCAGCAATGTGGAAGCCAGCTGTGTGCCATGAGAGGGAAAAGTAGAAGCTACAGGGTGAGACAAAGCCTCAGTCCCTCACCCATCCACACACACCTACACTCACACACACATGCATGTAAGTGCACATGAACTACCATTCAGACAGTCAGTGGGCAAGAGTAAGGACTGGTGAGGTGTCATGTACACCAAAAAGATGAAAGAATCTATTCAGAAACAACACAGCCAGTTCGGGGTCCCTGACTACAATGTGAAACCTCTTGCTGCTGCTACGTTTACAAACAAACCCATCACCCTGGACCTCCTAATATCATCACTGGTACTGAAAACTCTATATGGGAACTCGGGAGTCTAGGTCCCACCCAGATCCACCAGGCTTTTTGCCTCTGATGGGACGCTCCACTCTACAGGGCTTTGTTTTTAGTATATTACAAAAATTTCTTGTGAATCAGTCATTACATGTTCATCCCTTCATCCTCATCTATTAGGATTCTGCCCTTATTCAAGACCTAGCCTAAATTCCACTTCCTCCATGAAGTTCTTTCAAATCTTAACCCCAAGCCCCACCCCAACATTATTTCAGCCCTTCTGCAATGATGCAAATACACATAGTTGTAGTACTTAGTCTAGTTCAGCACACATTCATTTAAAAATACATTTTGTATCTCCTTATTTTAGCTTGTTCATTTTCTTTCACATTTTGCAGTATTTGTAACTTTTATAGTGCTTTTGCCACATTGCCTTACACCAAAAAAAAAAAATCACAATAAAATTTACATTCAACACATTGACCAGTCTTGACTAATTAATGGTGCCTGAGGGATGGCAAGGGTGGTCATCTATCAAGAAGTGCCTCAGAGCTACTGGAAGCATGGGTGGTGTGTGCTTTGTGAAACTCTAGCCCAACGGTGAGTCTGATGATTATAGTCCTAATCCAAATCATCCTTTTGTGATAAAGAGGTTTTTTAAAGAACTTAATTAGGGGCCAGGGTTCACTGAGACTGAGATTATTAGAGCCTGATGTCACCTGAACCCTGATGGTGCAGTTGTTCCAGTAGATGGTTAGTGACTTGTAGAATTGAGAAGGGCCTTCTATTTTTAAGGTGCTAATTGGGGTTACATACTATTGAAACCTCCCTGGAGCTAGACTCAAGCCCAAAGCTGTCCAAAGGAAGATCTCATAACAAGAGAAAACAACTTTCTTTCTAAACCTTCTTCAGACTCAAATGGATACAATGTGTCTGCTTTTGCACTCAATCTGCCCTCTGTTCATGCTAGCTAGGGCAGGCTAGGAAACAGTTCTCATTTCCCTTAAGCTAGCCCTCTTTATTTAAATTAATGGCTCCACAGGCAAGTGGTCTCACTCAGCAAAACAAATCTGAAATGCAGCCTTCACTTTTGCTTCTTTTTTTTAAATTTATTTATTTTTATCTCAATCACAGGTTAGGTACTTTGAATCCCAGGCTTAGCCCCTCCCCCATTCCTCCTATCCTCCCACTCCCTCCCTCATCTCCTTCTTCCCCGCCCCCTCCAAGTCCACCAACAGGGGAGGACCTCCTC